>CM069160.1:30201200-30331825 GCA_035221665.1 Okamejei kenojei
ACACATGTTATTATTAGCCCCCCCCCCCCCCCCCCCCCCCCCCCCCCCCCGCTTATAGGGTTAGGGTGATTCCCCCCCCCCCATAGCAATTTACCCACTTCCCCCCCCCCCCCCCCCCCCCCCCATACTGGGCGGGAGCCCCCCCCCCCCCCCCCCCCCCCCCCCCCCTCTGGTTCTTGTGGATTGCAATTTTCTGAGTTATCTCCTTGATAGAGCTACTAATAGGGCTCAGAGTGTTTTCGTCCTATTTACGGACAATATATTAACCAGAAGTTATCAGGTTAATCGTAAAATCCCGATATGGGAAAAGGGATATATGTAGTATAAATATGTATATATATTTATATGTGTATATTAATCTGTCCAAATTGCAATACATAAGGGTTGGAGATCAATATAGTCCTGAATTGCCTTAGGCAATGGACTCCAGGTCTATCAATGATTAAAAAAGTTAACAGTGAAAGTAATACTGCTGATGACTTTCGTATCAAGATAAGAGTGCAAATATTGTAATATTACGTTATATTTATCTGTGGATACAGTTACATTATCCATATATGTTTTATGAATATACCAAACAACGCGACCAAGAAGAGCTGGAACCAAGGTAAACCTATAAGCATATTCCTGTCGGCCTTAATTGTGTGTGTGTGTGTGAAAATTGATGAAATATGTTAAAGTAACTAAGAGTCTCTGTGGTGATGAGACAGCACTATTTATTACACACAAAAAAAAACACATTACCTTCAGTAAAAACTGATGGTTCTAGAGAAATGTATTCCAGATGGTTAAACATTGAATAACACTCAGTGGAACTAGACACTGAAATGTGGGAAAAATTACTCTGTTAAGGAGGTAGATACATTCACAGGAATGGCACAGGATAGTCGCTCGAGCAAAGATGCAAGGCCACAGGAGGGTGTAAATTAAAAATATTAAATTAATGAAATCAGTCATTGTGTCACGATTGGACATGGAGTGTTGGGTTCTCTATAAATTGTTGCTTTGTTCATACCATCACATTATATATATCAATTGATCTTTCGTGATAAACTTGCCTTTCATAGAAAGGCATTTACTTTTTTCTTTTATAATGTGAAATAATTTATCACATAACTTGAGGCAATGTTTGGGGGAAAAAATGTGTTATTTTGCTCATTAAGATTATGTGTGAGCCAGAGTGTCGTATGGAAGGAGTCTACGACATGAAAAACACAGAAAGCTTCAAAATCTTCACGTAGTCACTCACGTGACTCCGAAGTTAAAATAGTAAGATTAAACGAGAACTTACCAGTTCGAAGTTTGATCGTTATTTTATGGAAGAGTAACGATGAGGGATTACGTGCCCTCCACTCCCGACCCTCATAAAATAAATGATCATCTGGTGGTTCTAAATCTATGTTGAGCCTACTATTTACTCCGGCTATTATGTACTGTGTTTTTCATGCCGCTGCTTTGAAGTATGCCGTTCCAGCGCCAGGCGGGGCTTCTTCATGTAATCCCTCATCGTTACTCCTCATAAAATAACGATCAAACTTCGAACTGGTAAGTTCTCGTTTAATCTTACTATTTTAACATGAACATCCCCACCATTGTGGACTCCTACACATTCCTCACTGTGCCACACCAACCTGGCCATGCTCTCATTGCACTCAGTGGCATCGCGTAGTGGTAGAGAATATTGATACATCACTGGCCAGTCCGACCCTTGCATCTCTGACCGGGGGCAATGGGCCTTTACAGTCAAGTTGAGACTCTTCATTTCTTTTAAAGTTTCAGTCTTTTAGTTTTGTTCATTTGAGAGATAGCGCTGAAATCTGTGGAGAGAATGTTTCCACTAATGGGAGAGTCTACGACAAGAGGTCACAGCCTCAGAATTAAAGGATGCTCTTTTAGGATGGAGTTGAGGAGAAATTTCTTTAGTCAGAGGGGGGTGAATCTGTGGAATTCTTTGCCACAGAAGGCTGTGGTGGCCAAGTCAGTGGATATTTTTAAGGCAGAGATAGATTCTTGATTAGTGTGGGTGTCAGAGGTCATGGGGAGTAGGCAGGAGAATGGGGTTAGGAGGGAGAGACAAATCTTGGCCATGATGAATGGGTGGAGTAGACTTGATGGGCCGAATGGCCTAATTCTACTATTCCTTATGACCTTATGAAACAGACGTTAGACCACCAAGTCAGCAGAGACAGTGATCCCCACACTTAACACACTATTCCTACACACACTAGGGACAGTTTACAATTATAGCAAGCCAATTGTCCTCATTGGCTTGCTTCAAGCCCCCCTCTGAACATCAAAAAAACGAAGGAGCTGATCGTGGACTTTAGGAGGGCACATCATCGAGGATGTACACAACCATCGAGGATAAATGGGGATACTGTGGATCGGGTGAGCTGTTTTAAATACCAGGGATCCACATCTCTGAGGATATGACATGAACATCACACACTAACTGCAGCACTCGTTGAGTAATGCAGGCATGCCTTCACCAACTCAGGCAATTGATGAAATTTCAGAGTGTATCTCGAGGATCCTCCAGTGCTTCTACTCAGCGGCTGTGGAAAGCATCTTGTCCGGAAATATTACAATTCTGGTTTGGGTAATTGCTCTGCCCAGGACAAGAAGGGGGTCTGCAAGAGTAGTGCGTTCAGCCGAACGCACTATGGGAACTTCACTCGCCCCCCTGCAGGAACTTACATCAGGAGTGCAACTCCAGAGCCATAAGATCATGGTAGACCCCTTCCACCCCAGCAATGAACTGTTCCCAGCTGCTACGGTCAGGCAAAAACGCCTCCGTTGCCATGTTGTGATGGGGGGGACCGGAGAGGATGAGAAGGAGTTTTTCTCCCCAGAGGCCATTAGAGTGTAAACCCTATCTCACCAGGGACTAACTTTACTGTACCACTCTTTTTAAATTGCTGCGGGGTTTTTTCCTTCCCTTGTTCCTTCCACCCACAATATTTAATATGTAAAAGAACATGTGATTCTGTTCCATTCTGTTTGTAGGTTGTTTGGCTGTTTGTTTGTATGTTTTTTTGCACAATGTCCGCGAGTATTGCCACTTTTCATTTCACTGCAATCTCGTATGTGTATTGTGATGAATAAACTTGACTTGACTCGACTTGACTTAGCCTACAAAACCTGTACGTCATTGTAGTGTGGGGGAAACTGGAGAAAACACAAGGAGGTCACGGAGAGAACGTACAAACTCTGTGCGGACCAGCACCCAGAGTCAGGATCAAACCCGAGTCCCTGGCGCTGTAAGGTAGCGACTCTACTGCTGAGCCACCATGCAGCCCCTCAGACTTGTAGTGGAAGCGTAGAAGATGGTGCCTGAAACATGATGACTCTGGTGTATTGGGTCAATGTGGTCGACTTTCTTACACATCTCGAACTTGGTATGATTATGTCTAATGTAGCGGTGGGATTGTCACTGACCATGTGTGCAGAATAAGAACCTCCCTGCACTCAGGTACAAACTACCATAGAACCATTGAACCACTCCTACCGTGAGGAAGAAGGTACTGGAATCTTGAAAACTGTGACAAGCAGGTTCAAGGAATGGTGTGTAGTATGCTCACTTGTCACTTTACCTCCCCGCCCAACTCCATCCAAGGACCCAAGTAGTATTTATTTGCAGGTGAGGCAGAGGTTTACCTGCACCTCCTCCAACCTCATCTACTGCATCCGCTGCTCTAGGTGTCACTGCATCCGCTGCTCTAGGCTCTGCATCGGTGAGACCAAGCGCAGGCTTGGAGATCACTGCGCCCAAAACCTCTGCACAGTTCGCATTAACCAACCCGATCTCCCGGTGGCTCAGCACTTCAACTCCCCCTCCCATTCTGTATCCAACCTTTCTGTCCTGGGCCTCCTTCATGGCCAGATTGAAACCCACCATAAATTGGAGGAGCAGCCCCTCATATTTTGCTTGGGTAGTTTACACCCCAGTGGTATGAACATTGACGTCTCCAATTTCAGGTAGTCCTTGCTTTCTCCCTCCTTCCCCTCCCCTTCCCAGCTCTCCCACAGCCCACTGTCTGCGCCTCTTCCTTTCTTTCTCCTGCCCTCCCACCCCCTCATAAGTCTGAAGAAGGGTCTCGACCCAGAACGTCTCCTATTCCTTCACTCCATGGATGCTGCCTCACCGCTGAGTTTCTCCAGCATTTTTGTCTACCTTCGATTTTTCCAGCATGTTAAACGTGCTCAATAAATGGTATGTTTTTGTGTGAACTTTATTGTGTTTATTGGGAGCTGATTTCATGCGGGTGGGCATTTGGAGCAGTCAGGCAGGGTTTTGTGAAATCTCGCTGTTAGGTGGTGGAGAGGGAATCAGATTATCAAGTAGTGGATTGATATAAGTGGTAACAGGATGTATTTATAAAGGCAGGCAGGATATCGGATGTAATATTGGAGAATTGGGGCAAGTGTGGAACTGCACCAGGAGGAGTTGAGGCCTGGGGGCAGAGTCGTCATTTCACACTGCATAGAGGACGACCTCAGATGCCGTAGTGATCCTTCTGCTCATGATCTCTGCTAGCAGAGGGCGAGGACTGAAGGAAGGGTGGCTTCCACCAATGAAAAATGTCAGGATTTAATGGCCCTTGTGCAACACAGAATGTGTGGAGGCTCGCGATTGTAGGGTCGCGGAAGGATGGGGAGATTCATTGGTGGAATGATCCTGGACCTGTAACCAAGAATTCCTTAACTATAAACGCAAAACCAATATATGGCTTTCTGGGGCATTGGACATTATTCCCTCATGGTGGGCGAGGGTGAAAGACAGGCATATGATATCCAAAAATGACCTGGATATTGGATCCAAGATTGACTTGGTTAAGGAGCAGAGGGTATTGCATCAGGATAGTTTTTGTGAATGAAAGGCTAGTCTGGAATGTAGTGGCTATCGGTACACGTGTCTTCAGCGGGATCTGTCCAAGTTTGGTGGTTATGATATATATTAAACAACTACTATTCCGTGCGTAGGCATGCGAAGTACATTTGTCCTGGTACTAAATGGAAATTGTTGGTGCTCTGGGTCGCGTGGAAGGACATCAAGGTGGTCATCACTGGTGTAATTGTGTGGCAGGTCGACATGCTCAAGGAAGGATGTGTTTGTGCTGGAGAGGGAACAGGGTGAGTCATCGTATGATAGATCATTGAGTCTGAAGTAGGGTCTCGACCGAAAATGTCACCCATTCCTTCTCCCAGAATGCTGCTGTCCCATGAGTTACTCCACATTTTGTGTCTACTTCGATTTTTTCCAGCATGTTAAAACGTGCTTCAATAAATGCGTCTGTTTTTGTGTGAACTTTATTGTGTTTTTGGGCTGATTTCATGCTGTATACTGTGGTCATCCTTATATCCTGTGTGGACATGTCCAGTTTTGTTCCATAATTCAGAGGTTTGTTGTGCCATGTGTGCATGCACATTGTGAAGTGTTTACTGCATCTTATGTAAAGCACACATTCAGAGTTTGTTCCTCTTCATTGTGCGAAGGGCAAACACCCCCCAGGTCTGCCGCTATCGACATACCGCCAGCGGGTTGGCTAACCCAATTGAAGGGAAGAATATGCCACATTCTCGCTGTCCGAGCACGAGTGGGGAGGGCTCTGACACGGGTGAAACACCAGGAAAGCTGCAAGCCCCAATGGCATCTCCGGGGCGAGTACTTAAGTCCTGTGCTACGCTGCTAGCTCCGGTTGCACACAACAATATTCAAATATACCTCTCCCTGAACAAGTTCGTGGTCCCTGCCGGTTTCAAAAAAATCCATCATTGTACCGGTACCTAAAAATGCCTTCCCCAGCCTGCCTGAATGACTACCGTCCGGCGTGGCCCTCACCCTCGATAAGTGGGTGAGGGCCTCGATCAGCACACACACTCCCTTTATAACCTCTTCCCGGTCTCCGGGAGATTCCTCCGGGTCTCGGTCCATCTCACCCTCTTCCGATCCTCAGACATCTCGAGCACCGGATGCGCTGTTTCCACATCCAGGGTGACGGAGACTGGGGGGAGAAGCAGAGAATCAGAGAGTCCCCGGGGGTCGGGGGGAGACTCGGGCACAGACGGGCGGACAACTGACACTTTGCCCGGGCTGTCACCCAATTACGTGAGATGGACAACACAAACTTTTCTCCGCGTTTCACTCCGAGGAAAGTGGAGTCTCGTGGATTGCAGGAGCGGGTCGGGCTGCGGAGTTGGGATTGTGTGTGTTAATAGAGAGAGAGATGATGGAGAGATTGCGGGTGGGCATTTGGAGCAGTCGGGCAGGCTTTTGTGAAATCTCGCTGTTAGGTGGTGGAGAGGGAATCAGATTATCAAGTAGTGGATTGATATAAGTGGTAACAGGATGTATTTATAAAGGCAGGCAGGATATCGGATGTAATATTGGAGAATTGGGGCAAGTGTGGAACTGGCACACAGGAGGAGGTGAGGCCTGGGGCACAGTCGTCATCATCACACTGAATAGAGACGACCTCAGATGCCAGTTGTGATCCTTCTGCTCATAATCTCTGCAGCAGAGGGCAAGACTGAAGGAGGGGTGGCTTCCACCACTGAAAAATGTCAGGATTTAATGGCCCTTGTGGAACACAGAATGTGTGGAGGCTCGCGATTGTAGGGTCGCTGAAGGAGGGGAGATTCATGGGTGGAAATGATCCTGGACCTGTAACCAAGAATTCATTCAACTCTAAACGCTAAACCAATATATGGGCTTTCATGGGGCATTGGACATATTCCCTCATGGTGGGCGAGTGGTGAAAGACAAGGCATATGATATCCTGGATAATGGCGATAATTGACCTGGATAATGGATCCAAGATTGACTTGGTTTAAGGAGGACAGAGGGATTGGCATCGGGATAGTTTTGTGAATGAAAGGTATGGAATGGTAGTCGCTATCTGTACACAGTGGTCTTCAGCAGGGATCTGTCCTGGGATTGTTGGTGGTTATGATATATATTAACAACTACTTTCCGTGCCGTAGGCATGCGAAGTACATTTGTACTAACATGGAAATTGTTGGTGCTCTGGGTCGCGTGGAAGGCCATCAAGGCTGGTCAGCCTCACTTGGTGTATTGTGTGCAGGTCGACACGCTCAAGGAAGGATGTGTTTGTGCTGGAGAGGGGACAGAGGAGATTCATCGGGTATGATTGATTCATTGAGTCTGAAGTAGGGTCTCGACCCGAAATGTCACCCATTCCTTCTCCCGAGAAATGCTGCCTGTCCCACTGAGTTACTCCAGCATTTTGTGTCTACCTTCGATTTAAACCAGCATCTCCACTTCCATCCTACAAAGATTCATTGCTCGTGTCGGTAGACTTTCATTAAAGGGAGATATGCAGCATAACATATCAAATGTTAAGGTGTATGTGTGTAAGAGGACCTTTGTCTGGACAAATAACTTGGGGTTTTCCACCGAGACAAAAGCCTAGACTGAGGTGAATGCTAGTTTCCCTGACGAATCTAATTCAAGCAATGCCTCAATATGATAGATCGTTAAGAACAGTGAACCTTGCGATTCCAAAAGGGGGAACCCCGAGTCACCAGAAACTTCAGTCACTGACAGGTCAGACAGAGTCATGGCACAGATTTCCCTCTCTGAAGAACGCCCATAAATTTTGATAACAACCCTGGTCAGCACATTGATACCACATTTCAATACTTATAAGGTCATAATATCATAAGTTATAGGAGCAGAACTAGGCCGTTCGGCCCACCAAGTCTACTCCGGCGTTCAATAATGGCTGACCCATCTCTCCCTCCTAAACCCATTCTCCTGCCTCTCCCCAAAACCACTGACATCTGTCCTAATCAAGAATCTATCTATCCCTGCCTTAAAAATATCCACTGACGGGCTCCACAGCTTTCGGTGGCAAAGAATTCCACAGATTCACCACCCTCTGACTAAAGAATTTTCTCCTCATCTCCTTCCTAAAAGAAAGTCCTTTAATTCTGAGGCTGCGACCTCTTGTCCTAGACTCTCCCACTAGTGGACCCATTCCCTCCACACACAATATATCCAAGCCTTTTGCAATTCTGTATGTTTCAATGAGGTTCCCCCCTCATTCTTCTAATCTCCAATGAGTGCAGGCCCATTGCCAACAAACATTCATCTAGGTTAACTTAGTCATTCCTGGTTCCATTCTTGTAAGGCTCCTCAGGCCCTTCTCCTGACCCAGCATATCCTTCTCAGATATGGTGTCCAAAATTTCTCACAATATTCCAAATGCAGATCTTACCAGCGCCTTATAGAGCCTCAGCATTACATCCCTGTTTTTGTATACAAGCCTTCTTGAGATTGCCTTCTTTACTACCAATTCGACTTGCAGATTAACTTTTTTGTAATAATTTTAACTAGATTTAGATTTAATTAGAATTAACTAGATTAATTTTAACTAGATCCATTTAAAATCAACTGAACAAGAAACTGGGTGTTTTCATCTGAGACAAAATCCCTGGCTGAGGTCAATGCTAGTTTGTCTGACGAGTCATTCAGACAAAGCTTCAATGTGGTGGAGAGTTAATAACAATGAAGTCCGTAACTCCAGCAGGGGGCAGACATGAGTTAACCAGTCAGTGGTGACTGACAGGACAAGCAGCACCAGTGGCACATATATCCTTCTCTGATGGAACCCTGTGTTATTTCTGACAATCCTGGTCATCACATTCCTACCTGTATTCAATACCAGTGATTTAGTTTAGTCAAGTTTACACTGCTGGCTACCTGGTAGAATACAAACTCATATTGTGGCGTGTTTCTGCTGTGTGGATGGGGTTAAGATATATTCTATCATCTAGCAGTCAGTGTCTTGGTTGTATTGTGCTCCTGTGTTGGATGTGTTCAGGGTTCTAACATCTTCAGCTGACCACTTGACTGGGAAGCTTCCCAACAGGTGAGATTGGTGCTGGTATAAAACTTTAGTTCCCCTGCAGTTCATCATTACGGTCAATCTTTGCAACTATTTACAATTTAAATATGTCATCCACATAGGAAGAAAGGAATCCAAATATTTTACCTTGGTGATACGCAACAACAATATCTTGCAACACCGCATTTAACCAGAAGGGCTGATCGAATCTTTCATCCAGTATGGCACCATCTCTCAATGACAATGTCTGGAATTCTTCACTATTTTTGAAAATATTAAATAACCGGTTATTACCTGGTGTCGACATGTTTATGTGACATTACAGATCCTTTCAGAGTTCTACTGAAGAGCATGTCTTACCTGCTCTTGCGACCAGCTTCCTCCTGAAATAAATAAAGCAGAAATTGACTGAGGGAACAGCAATTCACCCAAGTTATTTCACATAGTTGAAAATTCCCATTTTCTGATTCTGTTGCTGCAATGCAGAGAATATTACAGCGATGCAGGAGGTATGATAAATGTTTGTAAAAATTTTGCTATAACTCAGAGGAGGCAATGTGCAGGAAAGTCTATACATGTTGTGAGTTTTCTGCAGAATAATGGTATAAGGTCATAAGTGATAGGAGCAGAATTAGACCAGTCGGCCCATCAAGACAACTCCACCATTCAATCATGGCTGACATATCTCCCCCTCCTAACCTCGTTCTCCTGACTTCTCCCCATAACTTCTGACACCCGTACTAATCAAGAATCGATATATGTTTTCCTTAAAAATAATCCATTGACTTGGCCTCCACAGCATCAGATTCGCAACCCTCTGACTAAAGTTCCTCCTCATCTTCTTAAAGAAATGTCCTTTAATTCTGAGGCTATGACCTCTTGTCCTAGACTTTCCCACTAGTGGAAACATGCTCTCCACATCCACTCTATCCAAGTCTTTCAATCTTCGGTCAGATTCAATGATATCCCCGCTCATTTTTCTAAACTCCAGGCCTAGCGTCGAAAAACACTTATCATATGTTACCCAAATATAAGCTGTTAATTATGATTGGTTGAAAGAATTTAAGATTAATGATGGATTAGATTGGATGTGGATGGAGAATGTATCACCGGTTCTGCTGATACCAAAACACAAATGTAAAATTCAAAGTGGCCTGGAGCAAATCCTGTCAGAAATTCAGTGATCAGAATGTAGAATTCGCGCTCACAGGTCTGGTCGATGGTAATATAATGTAAGATCACGTATCAGGATGAGGGAACCACAAAGGGTGTGAGGCACTGGTCGGGTACAGGTTGCTGTCATCAAGCAATTTATTTTGCAGTATAAAAACTTGCAGGAGTAAATTAAAAGGAAAATCAGCAGAACAAAACAGAGACATGAGTCACGACATACAAGAGAATCCCCAGAGATACAACAAGTACATTAATAGCAAAAGTATAACTCGGGAGAGAATGGTTCCCTCTGAGGTCAAAGGGACAATTAGAGAGAGAATAAGTGTGGAGAAAAGAACTGCAGATGCTGGTTTAAATCAAAGGTAGACACAAAATGCTGGAGTAACTCAGCAGGTTAGGCAGCATTTCTGGAGAGAAGGAACGAGTAAGTGCTGTTCTTTCTATGTGAGAATCTGGTGCAGTTCAGCAAACTGGGTTGTGATCTGTGACTGAAAGTTGTGTGACTGATCCTGTCAGATGAAAAGCGAAGATCAATATATTATGTAATTCCCCTGCATATCTTCACGAAATGGACGGTCGCATAGGCAACCCAATCTCGAGACATGGAGTGCAGACAAAAGCCCTTCGGCCCACAATCCCCATGTTTGCCACTGTACCAACCTGCACCGCTCCCATTTACTTGCATTTCATCCATAGCTTTCATTATCCTGGCAATTCAAGGGCTGACTGAAAGCTACTGGAATGTTGTGAAAATAATCTGCATTACCCTCCTTTCTATTCCCACAATCCAATTCCTTGTACCTATTCCATTTCACGTGCCCATTAATTCCCACTCATTCGCCCTCCACTCACATTCACTGTTCATGACAGTACACTACTCCCAATACCATGTGCTCTAATTTTGCCCACTAATCTCCCATGTGGGACCTTAAAGGCTTTCTGAAAGTGCAGGTACACTACATCCACTGGCTCTCCCATCAAGGGCTCAAAATTAGCGGTTGCCCGGTTGCCAATGGCAACCCACAGTCCCACCGGGCAACCGAAAAGTCACGGCCGGCCGCCTTCCACATGCGCCCAACCATGGCGAGGATGTTTGGCCAGCACACCATCAGCTGTGGTTGTGCGCATGTGCCGCCCTGCACAAGCGCACTGCCACTGCAACTGGTTGGCGTCGGCCACTTTCTCCCTCCCTTTGCATGGTGGGAGATCTGGCCGCCATTGCTGTCCACTCGTCGCGACCGTTGAAAACCAACGCAGAATCACTCATTCGAACTGGAGTAACTCCCTGGAGTAACTCTTTCTTCTTGGTTTCCAGGTCCTCCGAAAATATTCAAAATGGAATTTAAACACCAGCACCAAACTCTGAAAAATAACAGCCTATTGCATTCTATCTGTTTATTTATTGTGTATATATATATGGTCTATGGTTTATACACAGTGAACTTTTAACTTTTGAACTGTTCTGTATTATGTTTACATATTCTGTTGTGCTGCAGCAAACAAGAATTTCAATGTCCTATCTGGGACACATGACAATAAAACTCTCTTGACTCTTGACTTGGACTTAAACAAAAAAAGGGTTCTTGGGGGAAATAAGAGCCACTTTCAATTTAGTTGCGTCTGGTTGGGTACCTATGGTAGGGTGAAGACTATTCCATGCTTTAATTTTGCGGCGGAACTCCATGGAGCAGTCAACATCTCTGGATAGAATAAATTGGGTGACATTCCGGGTAGAAACCCTTCTTTAGATTTCCTTTGGTTTTAGTGTTTTCCTTCAATTGATAGATACAACGTGGAAACAGGCCCCTTTTCCACGCCGACCACCGATCACCCGTACACTAGTTCTATGCCACACTTTAGCGACGTAAGTCAATAGTCAAGATTGTTTTATTCTCTCATGTCTCATTGAAATCCTTACTTGCAACAGCACAACAGAATAAGTAAACATAGTATTCTGTAAACAATGTTATAAATGAGAAAACAAAACAGTGTCTATTTATATATGAATACTAGACTGAGTGGGACATGTTGGGTCCCAGCATCACACGGGAGGGCTGGTCACCAACGCAATATTCCACCTCTCCATCAATTCCAATATTGCTCGCCAATGAGGGGGTGGGGCTTTCTGTTGCGCTAGTATGTGTGTTGAGGGCCGAAGGTACTGGTTTCCAGAGGGCTAGTAAAGACATTGTAGGCTGAATGGATTTTTGGGCTGGAAGCCAACTATTGTAATGATTTTATAAGCCAAGCCAATGCAAACAATTTGGCCACATCCACCTGACAACCAAATTCCATTTTGTGAACACAAACATTTTTTTAAAGGCGTGGCAAACAATTGGGTTGCAGCCACCTGACAACCAAAAGCCATTTTGTGATCACAAACTCTTTAAAAAGGCGAGGCAAGCAATAGGGCCGCAGCCACCTGACAACCAAAAGCCATTTTGTGAACACAAACTCTTTCAAAAGGCGAGGCAAACAATTGAGCTGCAGCCACCTGACAACCAAAAGCCATTTTGTGAAAACAAACTTTTTAAAAAGGTGAGGCAAACAATTGGGAAGCAAGCAGCCACCTGACAACCAAAATCCATTTTGTGAACACAAACTCTTCAAAAATGCGAGGCAAACAATTTGGCCGCAGCCGCCTGACAACCAAAATCCATTTTGTGGACACAAACTCTGCAAAAAGGCGAGGCAAACAATTGGGCAGCAAGCAGCCAACATGACAACCAAAATTCATTTTGTGAACACAACCATTTTTTAAAAGAAGGCGAGGCAAACAATTGGGCAGCAAGCAGCCACTTGACAACCAAATTTCATTTTGTGTACACAATTTTTTTTTTAAAGGCGTGGCAAACAATTCGGCAGCAAGCAGCCACGTGACAACCAAAATTCACTTTGTGAACACAAATTATTTTTTAAAAAGGCGAGGCAAACAATTGGGCCGTAAGCAGCCAAATGACAACCAAAATTCATTTTGTGAACACAAACTCTTGAAAAAGGCGAGGCAAACAATTGGGCTGCAGCCACCTGACAACCAAAATCCATTTTGTGAACACAAACACTTCAAAAAGGCGAGGCAAACAATTTGCCCGCAGCGACCTGACAACCAAAATCCATTTTGTGAACACAAGTTCTTCAAAACAGCGAGGCAAATAATTGGGCCGCAGCCACCTGACAACCAAAATCCATTTTGTGAACACAAACTCTTTTTTAAAAAGGTGAGGCAAACAATTGGGCAGTAAGCAGTCACCTAACAACCAAAATTCATTTTGTGAACACAATTATTATTTTTAAAAGGCGAGTCAAACATTTGGGCAGCAAGCAGCCACCTGCCAACCAAAATCCATTTTATTTTATTTTTTTTAATTTTATTAGACGCAAGTACAGGAATATGGCACCAAGGTGCGTCATATACATTGACATATTGCATTTTATGTACAGCTTCTTATTTTTTTATAATGAAAAAGAAAAAGAGAGAATAGATAATAAAAGATAGAGAAACGTGTGATATATAGTGTGTGAAAATGAAAAAAAGTGTGAAAGAAAATTGAAAAAAGAAAGAAAAAATGTAGAAAGTAAGAGATTAAGGAGATCATTATCTATATTCTTGACCATCCCTCACCCAATCCTGAAACAGTTAGCTTCTACAATTTTGTTGCACCAAATGCTTCCAAAAAAAATCGACAAATAGAGACCAACTCGTTAAGAATTGGTCTGATTTATCTATTAGGAGGAATCGCATTTCCACAAGATGTGCGGTGTCTAACATGTTTGAAATCCACATTTTAAGCGTTGGTATGGATGTATTTTTCCAAAAGTTAAGTATGTTTTTTTGCTGTTATTAACCCATAATTAAAAAAATAATTTTGAGATGAGTTCAATTTATTCCCATCTTCCATTACTCCAAATATAATAATTTCAGTATTTGGTTCCATTTTTATCTTGAATAATTTTGCAAATATTTCAAAAATATCACTCCAGAATAAATAAAGTTTTATGCAAGAGACAAAAGAGTGTGTTAGAGTTGCATTTTGGGATAGACATTGATCACAAATGGGGGAAGTATTTGGATAGAATTTATTCAATCCAGTTGTTGAATAATATAAACTAAAATTTTAAATTGAATTAAATTATGTCTTACATTAATCGAACATTTGTGTATATATATCAAATACTTTTCCCATGTTTCCTTCGTAATTTTTATCATTAATTCTCTTTCCCACTCTTGTCTAAGTGCCTCTGTCGATGGTAAGTCTATATTTAAAATACTACATTACTAGTATATAAATATGATGTTAATTTCTGTGAGTCAGCCTTAATATTCATTGCTTCTTGCAGTGGATCTAAAGTTATGTTTTGATATCTTTGTATGTATTTCCTCATGAAGTCGCAGATCTGAACATATTTAAAATATTGGTTATTTTTCAGTTTAAATTTTAATTGTAATTGTTGGAATGATAACAGATTTCCCATTTCATACATATCACCGGTCCTTTTAATTCCCATTCTTTCCCATTGATTATATGTTTTATCAATAAAAGATGGTTTAAATGAAGGATTATTCACTATTGGCATTAACAATAATAGGTTTCTTAATTTTAAGGATAATTTTATTTGTTTCCAAATTCTTATTGTATCATGTATAATTGGGTTATTCTTATATATTGTGTCGTTCAGTTTTATCGGGGAGAAGAGGATCGCTCCTATTTTACAAGGAGAACAGCCCTCTTTCTCCATTCTTGTCCATTTTGTCTGTTGGGTAGAACTGTCCAACCAGTAAACTATATTCTTAATACGCACTGCCCAATAGTAATACAACAAGTTCGGAAGTGAAAGTCCCCCAACGTCTTTTGGTTTGCACAAGTGTTTTCTTTGAATTCTGTGTGATCTATAGTCCCAGATAAAATTGGTAACATTAGAGTCTAGTTTTAAAAAACAAGTTTTTTGGTATATATAATGGTATAGATTGAAATAGGTATAATATTTGTGGTAAAAAAATATTTTTTATAGCGTTTATTCTGCCTATTAATGATAACGGAAGTGTTTTCCAGAATTTAATCAATGCATTGAGTTTAGGCATAAAATTAGCATTAAATAATGCTTTGTATTTTCTGGTAATTTGAATACCCAAATACTTTCATTTTTCTGTTGCAATTTTAAAGGGGAATTTTAATAGGTGTGTAGATTATTGAGGTTTTAACGTCATGAGTTCACTTTTATTCCAATTTATTCTACATCCAGAAAAACAACCAAATTCATCTATTAAATTTAATAAGTTTGGTATGCTCGTTTGTGAATTTGTAATGTATAAAAGTATATAGTCTGCATATAATGAAATGTTATTATTTGAGTCCCTAGTATTATATCCCTGAATATTCGGATGAATTCTTATACTTTCAAATAGGGGCTCTATTATAAGGGCAAATAGCAGAGGTGATAAAGCACATCCCTGCCTATTGCCCCTCGATGAATGAAATTTTGGAGATAACATTATTGGTTAATATTCTTGCTAATAATTTTACCCATACAATAAAATTCTCTCCCATATTAAATTTTTGCAATACTTTATATAAATACTGCCACTCTCCCTGATCAAATGCTTTCTCTGCGTCCAGAGAAACAATTGATATATCTTCTTCCTCCGTTTTATGTGAGTACATTATATTAAACAGGGGTCTCAAATTATTAAATTAATGTATTTTGGCTATAAACCCTGTTTGATCAGGATTTATCAATTTACTAATATATTTACTTAATCTTCTTGCTAAGTTCTTTGCTAAAATTTTCTGATCTGTATTTAAAAGTGATACAGCTTAATATGAGCCCGGTTCATCTAAATCTTTATCTTTTATTGGTATAAACATAATAGTTGATTCAGCTAATGTTCCTGGATATTTATTTTATTTAAAGGCATGAGTTTATAAATTAAGTAAGCGTGGAGCCGTCATCTCGTGAAATCTTTTATAAAATTCATTACTAAAACCATCTGGTCCAGGCGTCTTACCATTTTTCAATGATTTTATTGTTTCACCTATTTCTTCAAGTGTAATCTGAGCTCCTAATTCCTCTTGTTCCAAAAGGTCAAGTTTTGGAAGATTACAGCTATCTAAAAAAATATAATTTTACTATCTTCTATTCTAGTTTTAGATGTATACAAATTTTGATAAAATTGAGAAAATCTATTGTTAATATCTTTAGGTAATGTTAGTAATTCACCTTTCTCTGATTCAATTTTAGTGATAGTATTTTCCTTTTCTTGTTTTTTCAATTGACAAACTAAGAATGTATGTGGCTTGTCACCAAATTCGAAATGTTCCTGTGTAGTGATTTGGAATAATCTTATTACTCTTACCGATAAAATTTGATTAAGTTTAAATTTCAATAGTATTATCTTATTATGTTTATCTGTAGTTGGATAATGCCAAAGATCCAATTATCTAATTGTCTAATTTCTTGTTCTAGCATCTGTTGTTCTGCCTTATTCATATTATTTTGAAATTTTTGATATGAGATTATAACTCCTCTGATAAATGGCTTGAAAGTTTCCCATAATAGAAAAGGCGAAATACCTGGAGTTTCATTTGTCTAAAAAAAATGTCATTTGTTGTTTTAAATATTTATAACCTTGTGTGTCATTTAGAATGTGTGTGTAAAACCTCCAGAAAGATTTTTTACCCAGCATTCCCTCAAATGTTAATAGAAAATCAACAGAGAATGATCGGAAATGTGGTATGCAGGGTCAATTGTATATGGAATTAATTTTGTATCCACTAAAAAATAATCAATTCGTGAATAAGCTTTATGTACCGATGAGTAAAACAAATATTGCCTTCCAGCTGGATTAGCAGTTCTCCATACAGCTATTATATTAGTATATTTTATATATGTATTTAGAAGTTCACTAGTCTTAGATTTTAAGTTACCCCTCCTTTGTTTAACTGATTTGTCTAAATATGGATCTAAAACGCAATTGAAGCCCCCCCCCTCCTATTATTACATTTTGGTAATTAAACTCTGATATTATATCTATAATTTTATTAAAAATTTGGGGGTTGTCAAAATTCGTCGCGTAAATATTTATCATAGTCAGTGGGGTTGAATAAATATCTCCCGAAACTATAATATACCTTCCCCCTTTATCTGAAATAGTATTCTTTAATTTAAAAGGAACACCTTTCCGAATAATAATAGCCGTAACTCTAGCTTTAGAAATAAATTAAGAATAGTATGTGTGACCTATCCAGTTTGCCTTCAATCTGATCTGTGTTTGTTGTTTCATGTGTGTTTCCTGCAAAAACATTATGTCAGAATTTAACGATTTTAATTGGGCAAAAATTTTACCACTCTTAATTGTTTCATTGGCACCCCTTGTATTCCAGCTGCAGAACTTTTAAATTTATATTGCATCTCCTTCCTGTGTAATACCTTAATAAGAAAAAAAGTAAAAATGTGATGTGAAATTAATTTTTTTTAAAATTAAACAAATATGAATCTTGAGAGTGATTAAAAACAAAAGGTGATGTTAAGGTATCAAAGAGAAGATACCTTAAAAACGAAAAGCCACCTAAGGTGGCGAAAAATTTATGGACTTCCATTGATGTTGTTGTACATTGAGCTCCGTCCCCTTAGCAGTCTCGTGAAAGGCTACGAGACATTTCATATTTTTTAAAATACATTTATCAAACCAGAGCAATTAAAAACAGAAAAAAGTCGGAGAAAGAGGAGAAAAATAAAAAAAAACACCCAAAATTATTACAGTATATCCCATTCTTTAATACAAGTAGGTTCCAAGGGGTTAAACAAAGCCAAGCATCTGGATCTCCGTGATATCTCATTCCATGTCCCTCATTAATTCTGTATCTTCAACGTCCCTTTGTTTATCTTTAAGTTTTCCATTCATGGTGAAACATGGACTGTACGCTCGAAAACACATTCCAGACAGATAAGCATACCTGGTAACTGTCTGGAAAAGTTCCGCCATCTTAATTAGAGCAAGATCTTGTATTAAAAAGTTTAATCTTCATGCCTGTCTTCATCTTCATCTTCTATATCCTTTACGATATCTTGTGCGTACTTAAAAGCCATTTCGGGGTCCGTGAATGAGCGTTCGGTAGCCTTATAAGTGATCTTCATTTTGCAGGATAAACCACCCCATATCTCACTTGGGATATTCCTTTCAGAATATTTCTTGTCTCTGTAAACAAGATCTTTTTTTGGACGACTTCACGGGGATAATCACGGAAAAGTCTAATATTATCCCCAGAATATGTAAGATTCTCCCCGTGAACAATCTTATTCAGTATGTTTTCCAATGAAGAAATGTTGAGGAATTTCACAATTATCAGTCTTGGGCGAGCATTTGTCCCTTTTGGAAAGCGTCTAACCCGGATTTTCCGGCAGTTTAAAAACTTCTTTAAGTAAATCAGCAACGAAAGAATGTGTTTGAGATCTACGCCCCACTAATCCTTCCTTTACTCCGAGAATTCTTAAATTCTGCCTTCTCGATCTCGCCTCCAAATGTCCAAAAAAAAAACCCAAAACACTTATCAATCATTTTAACATGCTGCTCCACCTCAAATTTTTGTGCCTTTTTCAGATTCAATATTTCCAAAGCCAACTCTTTCATTTTGCCCCACATTTTTTCCATCAGCTTATCAGACATTTTCATGTTCTCATACATCTTATCAAATTTCTTATTATAATCTTTTTCCTTTCTGGCACATTCTCCCGTTAATTTGTTATCAAGCTTCTTATATTGCTTCTTCAGCTCCTTTAACTCACCACAAGCAGTATCAAATTTTTTCAGAAAGATTAATCTCCATTTTCTCCAATGTAGTATTCATGTCTGCAAGCATTTGCTTCACCCCCTTCTCCTTTATTTCTCCTTTTGTAGCCAAATCCTTGGGAGTAAGACTCTTCTTCTGAGCTTTCTGCTGTCGTTTGCAGAGTTTCCAAAACTTCCTGAAGCTTGACGGTAGCTTTCTTAGGTCCTCATGAGCATTTCTCCTTGCTCATTTAAAACTCCCGTTAAACTCCAGTTTAACTCCAGTCCAGTGAGTTTTTTTTTTTTTTTTTAATTGGTCCCGTCTCTCAAAACGGCATTTTTGCAATTTTTACAGGAGAGGAGCTCAATGCTGCGACCTTACAGCTTCATGGCCACCCCCAGAAGTCAAAGTCCATTTTGTTAACAGAAACTTAAAAAAAAAAAGGCGAGGCAAACAATTGGGCCGCAGCCACCTGACAACCAAAATCCATTTTGTGAACACAAACTCTTCAAAAAGACGAGGCAAACAATTTGGCCGCAGCCACCTGACAACCAAAATCCATTTTATGAACACAAACTCTTCAAAAAGGCGAGGCAAACAATTGGGCCACAGCCACCTGACAACCAAAATTCATTTTGTGAACACAAACTTTAAAAAAAAAAGGCGAGGCAAACAATTGGGCCGCATCCACCTGACAACCAAAATCCTTTGTGTGAACACAAACTCTTTAAAAAGGCAAGGCACACAATCGGGCTGCAGCCACTTGACAACCAAAATTCATTTTCTTTGAGACACACTTTTTAAAAAAAAGGCGAGGCAGACAATTGCGCAGCAAGCAGCCACCCGACAACCAAAATTCATTTTGTGAATGCAAACTTTAAAAAAAGAAGTCAACAATTTGGAAGCAGCCACATCGAGGGGGCTCACCGTGGAGTACACGTTCGTTCAGTGTTATTGGCAGCTCAGAGCTGTGACCCTGTCGCTTCCTGGGACTGGTAGAGACTGAGTGAGGCACGAAACCTCAGGGTTTTATAGTCCCTTCCCCTATCCCATGACGCCAGCGGGGAGAGTAGAGTTTAATTTAGCATCGATGAGCGGAGAGGGGAGAGGAGAGGAGAGGAGATGAGGGAGAGGGAGAGAGAGGGAGAGGGAGCCACACACACACCCACACCCACACCCACCCTGGGATTAATAAAGTTCTATCGTATAGTATCGTGTGTGTAGGAAAGAAGTGCAGATGCTGCTTTAAACTGAAGATAGACACAAAAAGCTGGAGTTACACAACAGGTCAGACAGAATCTCTGGACAAAAGGAAAATATAACGTTTTGGGTTGGGTCTGAAAAAGGTTCCTACACACCTTTGGAATGTGGAAGGAAACAAGAGGACCCAGAGAAAACCCATGTGATCAAAGGGAAAATGAGCAAACTCCTTACAGACATCACCCATATTCAGGATCAATTCCGGGTCTCTGGGAATTTTAGGCAGCAACTTTATGGCCAATCTACTGCCCCATAGTCTTGAACTGAATTAAAACATACAGTAGCTGTAAAGGGGGACAGAGCATCACTTAGAGATTTAAGACTGAAAATGGATAGTTTCTTTTTTATTTTAGTAAGCAAAGTTATCAACGTATAATATTTTGTGTGTTGGAAAATAAAATATAGAGGCACAGCTGATGGACTTGCTGCCTCACACGCCAGGGTTCTGTGTCAGATCCTGTCCTCGGGCACTGTCTGTGTTGAATTTTGCACATTCTCCCTGCAAGCATATAGGTTTCCTCCCACATCCCTAAGATGCATTGGCTTTGTAGGTTAACTTGTCTATGTAAAATTGCCCCTAATGTGTCGGGAGTAGGTGAGGAAAGTGGGATAACCGAACTTGTGTGAACGGGGAGACAAAAATGCTCGAGAAGTTCAGTGGGTGAGGCAGCATCTATGGAGCGAAGGAAATAGGCGACGTTTTGGGTCGAGCTGATGTGACAGTGCAGGGGGTGGGAAGAAGAAAGGAAGAGGCGGAGACAGTGGGCTGAGGGAGAGCTGGGAAGCGGAGGAGAAAGCAGGGACTACCTGAAATTGGAGGTACATTTTCTTACCGCTGGGGTGCAAATTGCCCAAGCAAAATGTGAGGTGTTGCTCCTCCAATTTTCGGTGGGCCTCACTCTGGCCATCGAAGAGGCCCAGGACAGAAAAGTCGGATTCGGAATGGGAGGGGGAGTTGAATTGCTGAGCCACCGGGAGATTAGGTTGGTTATTGCGAACCAAGCGGGGGTATTGGGCAAAGCGATCACCAAGCCAATGCTTGGTCTCACCGATGTAGAGCAGCTGACGCCTAGAGCAGTGGACGCAATAGATGAGGTTGGAGGAGGTGCACGTGAACCTCTGCCACACCTGGAAAGATGGCTTGGGTCCTTGAATGAAGTCAAGGGGGGAGGTAAAGCAACAAGTCAGCATTTCTTGTAGTTAACCATATAACAATTATAGCACGGAAACAGGCCCTTTCGGCCCTTCCAGTCCATGCCGACCATTTGTTTTCCCCTAGTCCCATCTACCTGCACTCAGACCATACCCCTCCATTCCCTTCACGTCCATATACCTATCCACTTTACTTTTAAAAGATGCAAGGGGAAGTTCCAGGAGAGGGGGTGGTTTGGGTGGGAAGGGACGAAATGGCCAGTGAGTTATGGAAGGTGCGGTCTCTGCGGAAAGCCGAAGGGGAGGAGATGGGAAGATGTTGCCAGTGGTGGAATCCCGTTGGTAGCAAAGCTGGAGAAAATCAGCGGGTGAGGCAGCATTTATGGAGCGAAGGAATAGGCGGCGTTTCAGGTCAAGACCCTTCTTCAGACTGAATAATCGAGGGGGGGGGGGGGGGGTCGGGGAAAAAGAAAGGAAGAGGCGGAGACAGTAGGCTGTGGGAGAGCTGGGAATGGGAGGTGAAGGAGAGAGAAAGCACGGATGACCTGAAATTGGAGAAGTCAATGTTCATACCGCTGGGGTGTAAACTACCATGCAAAATATGAGGTGCTGTTCCTCCAATTTGCGGTGGGCCTCACTCAGGCCATGGAGGACACCCAGGACAGAAAGGTCGGAATCGGAATGGGAGGGGGAGTTGAAGTGCTGAGCCACCGGGAGATCAGTTTGATTATTGCGAACTGAGTGTAGGTGCAGTGCAAAGCGATCGCCAAGCCTGCACTTGGTCTCACTGAGGTTGATCATAGGCTGAATAATCCAACCAGAATTTTATTTGGAAGTGGAAAGAAATCATATAAATTGCATTCGTGTAAAAGGAGATGATATACTGTATTGTAATTTTGCTGCATGTCATTGTGGTATATATCATGTCTTGATTAGTGAATATGTTTAGTTTGTGACTTTATTTGAAGCAGAAATAATATGTGAAAGCTTCATTGACCATAATTCTGACTGGTAACTACGCACTTCGTCCAAGCACATTATCGCATGTGTCATGCAAGCCGTCTTAAATGACCACCTAAACTGTCATTTGGCAACCTAAAAAGCTGCCTAGGTTGCCCGGCTAGCAATAGGGAAAAAAAGTCAAGCGAGAGCCCTGCCATTTCCATTTTCTTAGTTACATCCTCAAAACATTACAGAATATTAGTCAAGCATGATTTCCCCCTTCCCCCCTTCCCACTTCCTCCTTGTTTCGTAAATATCCATGCTGACTCAGACCGATCCTGTTACTGCTATCCAAATGTGCCGCTATTTCACCTTTTATAATTGGCTCCAGCATCTTCTCCACCACCGATGTCAGGCTCACTGATCTATAATTCCGTTTTCTCTCTCCCTCCTTTCTTAAAAAGTGGGATAACATGAGCTACCCTCCAATCCACAGGAACTGATCCTAAAACTATAGAACTTTGGAAAATTATCACCAATGCGTCCAGGAGTTTCTAGAGTCATTTTCCTTAAGTACATGGGATGCAGACCATAAGGCCCTGGGGAGAAGGAAGGAGAATGGAGTTGAAAATGTGAGCAAGATCAGCTATGATTGAATGGTGGAGTAGACTTAATGGGACGAATGGTCTAAGTCGTCTACTATTAAGTATGAGATAGACGCAGAGTGTGTTTGTATGGGGGATGTTGGATAAATAAAGGAATTGATAAAAAGTTGCATTTTTGTAAATATATCACTCCCAATGGTTGTGACTGCAGTTTCATTTGGATGAGCAAGATTGAAACATAACCATGACCTTCAGAAATAACACGATTTCTGTTTGTTCCATTCGCCCCTGCAGCTTTGAGAGTTTCCTCGTCATAGAGTTTAACTTCTCTTGAATGTCTTGGAGATTTTTCTCCATTGGACTTAGAATCTTCTTCTCATCCTCCTTGATCTATCTGAGAATGTGCTGCTTTTTCACGAGAATCTGGTGCAATTCAGCAAACCTAGATGTGACGAGAGACTCGAGGCTTTGTGACTGCTCCTGTCAAATGAAAGGTGAAGATTGATTAATCTATTTCTGTATTCTCATTTCATTTGTTCGAGAAGGTGACCATTTGGCACATCGATATCTATGCTGTTCCTTAGAATAATCCCATCAATCTCATTTCCTCACGTTTCCCTGAAACACAATGGCCCTACACGTCCACATTAACTCCAGCAGACTCACAGATCACCCAGCACAGCTTCATTTACAACATCAATCAAACCAACATGTTGGAGATGTGGGCTGAAAGCGCCCTGGTCACGGGGAGATGATAGAAACAAATACAATAGGTGCAGTAGTCGGCCATTCAGCCATTCGAGCCAGCACCGCTTCAATACGATCATGATGATCATCCAGAACTCAGTACCCGTTCCTTTTTCCAGTGTTTCTCCCCATATCCCCTGATCAGGATGAGACAGGAAAAAACAGAAAAAAGAGGAGGGATGGGGATCCAGTGGGACAGCGTCCTGGTGTGCGGGCAAAACGACGCAGCGCCACAGCACCCCCACTGCAAAGAGAATTTTTGCTAATCTCCTTGAAAATGACACAATTTCCTTGATTGTTTTACCTTAAATTATCTACTGCAAGAAGCAGGGGGGGGTGGGCAGAGTTGTGTGAGAGAGGGAGGGGAAGGGTTGTGCTGGGGGAGGGGGGGGTGGTGGTGGACGTGGAGGGAGGACAGACTTGTTGCAGGAGAGGGGTAGGGGGAGATGTGCCAGAGGAGGTGAAAGGTTTGGTGGTGAGGAGTGGAAGCAGAGTTGTACCAGGGGACGGGAGTGGTGTGGAGGGTTGGGGAGAAAGTGTACTACGGAAGAGTTGGGGGGGGGGGGGGGGGGGGGGGGGGGGGGAGAGTTGTACCAGGGAGGGGTGAGGGGTGTGGAGGGTAAGGGGAGACTTTTACCAGTGGAAAGGTGTGTGTGTGTGGGTGTAAGGTGAGAGTTCTTATATATACACAGGGGACGGAGAAGTGGGGGGGGGGGGGTGGTAAGGGGATAAGGAGAGTTTCATAGGGGAGGGTAGAGAGCGGGCGGGGGGGGGGGGGGGGGTACATGGAAGCTTCTCAAGTAGGCAATACCAGAGTCAGGTCGAGGGGGGGGGGGGTTTGGTCGGGGGTTAGAGGGGGAGAAATGCTGGGGAAGGGGACGTAGTCGAATACCAGAAGTCAGAGGTTCAAACCGAATTCACCGGAGCAGCGAAACAGCGCCTCGCTACGCTGTAGTGCATTAACCAAAATACAAATCTAACACAACGAAAGAAATGCCACACAGCAAAGGCCTCACCAGGACTTGGGAAATCTTCTGCTTCTGTTGCTCTTCCATTTCCTGGATGTGCTGATTTATTTTTGTTTGTCAGAGATTGTATGGATGATTTTAACAAACCTGATGCTCTGGGAATCAAGAAAAGGGGGTTAGGCAATAAACATTCAACTATACATTCAAGCAAGTGATCGTGTTCGGTTTGATTTTACCTTGTAGAATTTCCACACCTTCATCTTATCTGCATGAAACGATGTTTTCTGTGTCCCCGCCCAACTGCACAAAATACACACAGATCAGTTTCTTGTCGTTTCACAAAACAGCTTCAGTTCTTCCTGATGTTCCACGCAGTAATGTTTACTTTCCTTCTGTTTCGTATTCAGTCTCAGTGTTCGAGCTTTCTCAGACAGTCTCGCCAAGGCCCGATTACCTTTGAGGGTGCGGTCAGCACAACCTCCTCACTATTCCGGGCAGGAGTTTTCCTCCTCCCTGTCCCAACTCTGTGTGACACAAGAGCGGCAGAAGTTGTGCCCACACTCCAGGATAACCGGATCGGTGAATAAATCCAGGCAGATGGCACAAATTGTCTCCTCAATCCAACTCTCGACCTGGTCTTTAGAAGCCATCTTAACTCCTGCCACTTCCTGGTTTAAAACTGCTTTCACTGATTGGGAGCTGCTGATCCTTGTGATCCCTCTGTACGCGAGTGTCTACGCGCACCGCACGCGTTCACAGGCGACGGAACGCTCCAGGACATTTGCTGTAGATTTTCAGTATGATACCATGGATGGGTTTAGTGAGATGTTAAACAGACTGGTATATAAAATATGTAAACGCAGGGAATGTTATGGGACAGTTCAGATCAGGGCAGAAAATGACACGGCCAAAAAAAGAAGACAACTCTTACCAGCTTTGAACTTAATACCTATAAAAAAAAAAAGACCCTTCAATTACCTGCAATACTCACGTGCCTATCCAAACATCTCTTCACGCCTGTCTCGTATCAGCTCCCACCTCTCCTGGCAGCGCGTTCCAGAAACTCGCCATCATTGGGGTAGAAAACCTGCCATGCGTTACATCTCTTTAAAACCTCTCATTCCTATAGCTGTTTGCTCTCTATAATTAATATTTCTGTGAGATACCTTTTAGCTCAACAATTAATACTCACAGACTAAATCTTGGAAGCATGAGATTTCTTTATTTTACGAGTCTGTTCTGCAGACCGGGGGTGCCTCTCCAACTCGAGACACACCGAAGCCAGAGAGATCATCCCCTTATAATATACACAGAATATTAATTCAACCTCCCTCCGGTCCCTTCTCCATCAGGGTCGGAGGTGCACAATACTGTTGGTACATCACGTACATCCCTCGCACCTTCCTCATATTCCTACATTGATGTTCAAACAAGTTCATGGTAATGAACGCAATTTCTAGACAGGGGTGTGTTGTAATATCATTTATTTATTAAGCATGCTCAGTTGGCTCTGACCGGGCCGTTTTATAATCTAGTGAAAACCTTCAGTTTTCCATATCAGTACTAAAGCTAAGATCGTGACACGGGTCAATCTATCACTCCTACCATGATTCGGGATTTCTATACATCATCCCTTCTTCCGTATGACCATGCTATCACTTCTACTCAATGATCAAGGATGGGTTGGAACCCTAGACACTGCTGTGTCATATTTCTCCTCTCAGCCCATCTCTGTTTGAATTCTCTATAAAAACTCTCTTTCTTTAATAGGGTTTAATCACTTTCAACCTCACAGTTCCTCTCGGTACTAGGTTTGATTGTGTACCTGCACTCCTCTCATAATTCGATGACTTCTTCAAGTCTCCCCTCACACCTCTGTATTAAGATCCTTTATCATGCAAATGTTCTTCGTTAATAGTTTACTGCTCCAGAGATCTTGGTTCTATTAACTACTCGACTAAGTGGGAAGTTTGGAGTCCCAGCATCTCAAGGGAGGGTGGTCACCAAAGCCCCCCCCCCCCAAATATACACCTCTCCAATTTCAAATTGCTCGCCAGTGAGGGGGGGGGGGGGGGCTTTTGTTGCACTAGTAGGGTGTGTGTGGGCCAAAGATACTGGTTTCCAGAGAGCTTAGATAGACATTGTGGGCCCCGAAAGGATTTTTGGGCTGGCAGCCAACCTGTTCAATGATTTAAAAAGCCAAGCAAGGCAAACACTTTGGCGCAGCACTGACAACAAAATCCAATTTGTGAAATAAATTTCAACAAAGGCAAGGCAAAACAATTGGGGGCTGGAGCAGCACCTGACACCCAAAATTCTTTTGTAACCAAACTTTTGAAAAAAGAGCCAAACATAGGGTGCAAAGCGGCCACTGACAAACATAAAGTCTTTTTTGTGAACACGACATTTAAAAAAAAAGGTGAGGCAACACACTTGGGCGCAGCGCCTGGCAACCAAATCATTTTGTGAACACAAACTCATTGAAACAGGTGAGTGCAAAACAATTGGTGGTCGCAGCCACCTGATACAAAACCAAAATCCATTTTTGTGAACACTACAACTCTGCATTAAGGTGAGGCAAACAATTGGGCCCCAGCCACCTGACAACCAAAATCTATTTTGTGATCACAAACTTTAAAAAAAAAGTCGAGGCAAACAATTTGGGCAAGTCAAGCGCACCTGACAACCAAAATTCATTTTGTGAACACAAACTTGTTTTTTAAAATGACGAGGCAAAACAATTGGGCGCAGACGCCAGAAAACCAAAATCGAACCAAATCCACTTTTGTGAACACAATATCTTTAAAAAGGCGAGGCACTTCCGGTGGCGCAAATAAGGAGTTAGGCAGACTCTCCTCCAGTTAGCTTCGAAAATCCAAAAAAAAAAGTGGGAAAAATCGGACTTACTGCTCAACAACGCCACGAATGATTGCAGTCAGATTGTGACAATCAATCAGGCGCGCGACAATACCGACGGTATGTCTTCACAACATACCACACCCCCCCCCCCCCAAACTGAGAAAAACCGGAGGTCTAAGGGAAGTAGGCCCAACCGAACCCTCGGCCTCAGGTTTAACAGCATCCCAAGAAGAAACCTCAAGGAAAAAAAGTCAGATGTGGTGGAATTAAGAAGGTTTCTCGCTTTAGAAATTTCAAAAAATAAGGCAGAAATTTAAAAACTCAAACTGACTGTGAGGTACCTTATGCTCACAATTATACACAGACTAATCTTGGAAGCAAGGGATTTCTTTATTTTACGAGTCTGCAGACCGGGTGCCTCTCCAATTCGAGACACACTGAAGCCAGAGAAATCATCCCCCTTTATACACAGAATCTTACATTCAACCTCCCCTCCGGACCCTTCTCCAATCAGGGTCGGAGGTGCACAATCTGTAGGTACATCCCACCGTACATCCCCTCGCACCTCCCATATCTTACATTGCATGTTCAAACATGTTCATGGTAATGAGCAATTTCTTGTAATATTCATTTATTCTATTAAGCATGCTCAGTTGCTCATGACTCTACAATTAATGAGAGTGTCTAAATCACTCCCTTCTACCGCTATACAATGCTATCACTTCTTACTCAAGGACTCAAGGATGGGTCTGGCAACCTTCAGACGCTTCTGGCTGGTAGCATGTCAGACTCCATGAGGAAGGGCAACATCACCCTAATCTACAAGCAGAAGGGGGAGATGAAGGACATAAAGAATTGGAGACCCATAACACTCTTGAATGTGGACTACAAGATCCTGTCCAAGGCCATCGCCAACCGGGTCAAGTCTGCTCTGGGACAGGTGATCCACCCGGACCAAACCTGTGCTGTACCTGGCAGGAAAATCTCAGACAGCCTAGCGCGCTGAGAGATACCATCGCCTACTTGCAGGGACAGACGGGTGGAATGCCTGCCTAGTCAGTTTGGACAGGAGAAGACAAGCCTTCGACAGATTTCGCACACGTACAAGAGGGACGTGGCTCTCCAAAATGGGTTTTGGGGAGGGAATCAGAAATTGGATCAAACTGCCTCTACACCAACATCCGTAGTGCAGTCCAAATCATTTGGTGGGAATCAGACAGTGCCCTGTAAGGTCTGAGTTTTTAGGCAGGGTTGCCCTCTCTCTCCTGTCTTGTTTTGTCTGCTGTATTGAACCCTTTGCTAATCCCTCTAGGATGGATGCTGGCATAAGAGGAGTGACATTGCCAGGGCAGTGGGGGCATTCAAAGTAAAGACCTCCCGTACATGGCGATGTCGCTGTCTTCTGCTCGGATCCAGGGTCGGTTCGCAGACTGATTAGTATCTGCGACCAGTTTGAGTCGGCCACGGGAGCCAGGGTGAACCGCAGGAAAGAGCGAGGCCATGCTCTTTGCAACTGGCCTGACAGATCTGATCTTCCGTCCTTCACCATCAAGCCTGACTTCTTGAGGGTGCTGGGGATCTGGTTCGGGGGGGCTGAGGCATGTAACAAAAATTGGCTGGAGCCGGATAGCAGGGTGGGGAGGAAGCTGGAGCTGTGGAGGCAACTCTCCCTCTCCATAACGGGAAAGAATTTGGTCATCAGGTGTGAGGTGCTCTCGGGGTCCTGTACTTGGCACAACGTGTGGGCCTGTCCCCTCCCTCATACTGCCACATGGGAATCACCGGGCCATCTTCCACTTCATCTGGGGGTCGGGATGGACCGGGTGCGACGGGGCTTTCAATGTAACAAGTCAGCAGACAACGGGGGTAAATTAAGCTGCCAAACGTCCGCCCTCATTTGATGGCACACTTCGTGTGTGGCTGCATCCAGGCGGAGTGTAGAGCCAAGGCACGTGGCACCAAGTGTCACTACTGCTGAGGTTCTACCTGTCCCCTGGTGTTGAGAAGATGGGCCTGGCGCAGGTGCCACGCAATGTGCCAGTCAGCTGGACATTGCCGCCCCATCAGTCGTCGGTGGAAGGGTTTCTTCCGGACCAACACCTTTGACCACATGTCCATCGGGCAGTGGTCAGCAACACAGCTGCAATGTCCTGCAGGCACTGCAGGGAAAGGATCAACTATGGGACCCGGGGTGGCGTGGTTCCCTGAGCAGACTGCCCCAGCTAGTCTGGTAAAATGCTCATCGCCGAAACTCACAAAAAGCACCAAGACCTGGCTTGGCTGGCGGTGAGGGGAGCTCTCCCAGTCAGATCCTTCCTGCACCGTCGGAAACCTCACTACCAGCGCACGCTGCCCTCGGGAGCGGCCCTGCTATGGCGAGGAGACGGTTGCCCACCTCTTCAGAGAGTGTGTGGGTTTGCTAAAAGAGTCTGGAGAAAAAATGCAAGGGTCCCTGGTACGCTTTATCCCGAACAGCTCCGTCCACCAGAGGACTCTGTGATTACGGTCCAGGGACACATTCAGAGACTGACATCGAGTGCGCTGGAGGGTCATCAACTCGGTAAAAGACGCCCTTATTGGGTCTGCCCAGAGCGTTGTTCACCACCCAGCAGAGCGAGAGTCCCGTGGGGAATGTTGCCGACTGGCCCGCTGCAGACTGCAGGAGTACGTTTGCTGAGGGACACACTGAAGCTCGGTGCAGCCAACGCCAAGGCTCGGTGGGGGAGGGCCACAGTTAAAGGCCTTCCCGCCTGCTGGACATGGGGGGTACAGTATTGTGGAGACTCCCCTCAATATAAGGGAAGGTATCCCACGCCATTGTGGCATGAGTGGGGGACTGATTTGTGGAAACTTGGGAAAAAGAAAATGTCTAAACTGTATTGATCTATTGTACAGCCTCCGAAAATGTCGGATGGATTTTCCACAAGGTTAATGTATTGTATATATTTATCATTCGAATAAAGTATATTTTGAAATAAAAAAAAACCTTCAGACACTGCTGTGTCAGAATCCTCTCTCCAGCCCCTCTCTGTTTGAATTCTCTTTAAAACTTCTTTAATAGGGTTTAATCACTTTATCCCTCACAATCCTCCCTTTTTCTTTTGCTACGCATACACTGATTAAACCCTCATTTTAAGTTCCTTCAACTCGAACTGACGTAACATCGTCCTAACCTTCTCCTCCTGGTAAATCATCAACTTCCCCTGGCCGCATTATCATTATTTTCTGTATTTCCCCTTTCTCTCCCATAGGCATGACTACAGCCTGCATCTGACTTAAACTTCTGGTAATAAGTTCCCTAAAACAAGGGATACAACAGGGGATAAAGATCAGTCCCAGCCACTGCACATAGAACAACACAAGTCCCACCGTTTCTCCACCATGTTCCTCGAGGATGGAATCCCACCATTGGGTTCCCTATATTCGAATTCCCTTTTGTATTGGGACATGCGCAACTTCGGATCCTTCGATATACCCATCACTGCCTGTCCATTATCATCGATGTTCAACAGCAATTAGAGAGATGAATTTCCCGCTTACCCCTCCTTCTTCTGCAGGAGGTAATCTAGGGCTAACCTTGTTCTTGGTATATGGCTGCTACTCATCTGGTTGTCTGCTTTTGCCAGCATTTCCAGCGCCACCGCAGTTTGGTTGGTAATTTACTCCAGTATGCCTGTAGCTTATGATCCGGTTTAACATGTTACTGGTGTTCGGTAAGCACCAGGATCCATCCTGTGCCCAAGTGGCTGGTCCATAGTTTGAGATGATTCTTGCTGGTGGCCATTCATCATTCTTCCATTCTCCAATGTCTATTTTCCTCTTTTCCGATATAGGGCATCAAATACAGGTGTTCCTAACGACCGGTCTTCTTTTGGTGTTTAACAGGAAGAATCCAGGTTGTACCAGTCACTAAAACAAGTCCCACTCCAATTCATCGGTAACACTGAGTATACTTGTATCCGCATATCCATAACAGTCCTTTCCGGGGCCGGGGACCCCACTAGAGGCAACCTTGTTCCATATATCTCGCAATACTGGGATCCCTGATAAGGTTTATTCCCGGTGGCAGTTCCATAGCCCGTCGGCTGATTCCAACTCCATCGATCTCCATCATGGATAGCGCAGTTTTTCCCATATTTCTTAGTTTAGATACCATTTAGGGTCTCCTCTGGCCTCACACTCGGGGGACTGATTTGGCCACTGGGTGACGATGCGCTGGCAGGGGCTGCTGCCAACTAGGACGGCATCCTTTGCCCAGGGCCTAGCGATACACTCAGTCCCGACCGGAGCGTCTGCCAGGACCCATACCTGGGGATCTCGGTCTTGTCCAACTGTCAGGTTCCACCCCATCAGGTCCCATATTTCAACAATGGATCCCCTCCACGGCCAACGTGAATTCATCAGTGGTCCTCCGCAGACCCAACAGTTAGTCACATTCAGGGTCCCAGCTCTCCGGGTGACACTCTCAGTAATTTAATTGGCTGAAGTCCTCTTCTTCCTTCCATAGAAATTGGATATTGCCTTACCCGTACTATCTCACTTTCTTTTTTCAGAGCTATTTTCAAGGGTGGGATCTGCCCGCCCACCCCGTTTCCTTCCTTGGTTGGCCCACACCTGCGGGACTATTCTTCCCTCGTCCTCCGTGGTCAATTTATACAATTGGACTATTATCTGTCCCCCTACGGGGGCTGTTCCCTTTCCTAATTGAATTTGTAAGTCTCTTCCCATCAAAATTTATCCCCTGCCTGGGGTACCAAGATTAAATCTTCCATAGTTTCCCGATTCTCATATTTTCCCATCACCCCTTTCTACCTCTGGTAATGTCATCACTTTCCTTATCGCCTGAGATTCCTAACTTGTTTTTTTTTACCCAAGCTACGCTGATATGGTTGTTTTCTTTTAATTAGCTATTCCTTCTGAATACTCTTACTCCATCCTCCTTCTGCTCGCTCCGATCTACCATCATATCATCCCTCCTCTGGGGTGGTCCTATATCCTTCTAGTTTACCAGAGGTTTTCCGTGTGTGGTTTTCCCATACACCCCAGGGAGCGGAACCCCGACTCCCCTATTCTTCCCAACCATGAGTGCGTACGACTGCACCTCCCGTCGTAACTTGGGACATTCCCTCTTGAAATGACCCGGCTCTTTACAATAATAAACCGGGGTGGCCCCGTGTACACCCTTCCTGATCCTTGTTCCTTGTTTTCCCGGGGACCCCTCCCAACTTCGCGTCCTCCTTCACCTCTTCCTCGTCCTCTATACTACCGCTTCCTCTTCCCCGGTCTCCCACGAGCATCCAGCTTTCTATCACACATTCTATCACTATCAATCACATCATCACGCTTCGATTCCCCCCTTCTGTACTCCTTGCTGTACTGCTTGCAACATCATTTTATGCCTTTCGGGCTTCTGTTTTTCTCCTCATCCCATCTTCTTACATACTACCTTTGAGCCCCTCTGTTTAACAACTGAATTCAATGGTTTTTTATTCCAATCTTCCAATTTTTTCCAATTTCTTTCTAATATCTGGCCATGATTTTGTTACAAATTAACCTTCAACAACTGCTGACTGCGGTCGTATCATGGGGTCTATCCCGCAATATGCTGGACATTCTTCCTTAATCTTTGTAAGAACACTGTTGGTGGTTCGTCTTGTTCTGCTGATTTTCAAAAGCCCGTTCGAATTCTGTCCCCTTGGGACCGGCTTCTCTGATTCCCCTTGATATTATCTCCCTGAGATTCTCTCATACTTTTTCTTCCTTCCTCTGTTTGGTTATTCCAATTCGGCGCAGTGATGGGATATTTATCTGCTCCTGCATCTCCTACTCCCGCGTCAGCCAACAACCCCTTATCCCAGACCTTTTTCTCGCCCTGTCTGACCATCTGCCTTTCTTCTGAAGTAACAAACTTCCCAGTATCGACATCATTTCCTCCCATGTATAAACATTTGGCCCTAGGAACGATCTATTTTGTTCAAGCCAGTTCCCAAGGGGTCTTCCAATAAACTTTTTCATCTTCTCCTCCATTTTTTTTAAAGTTTCTCACCTCCATACTGGTGAGAGGCATTTACAAATCCCATCCCCACCGGCATTTCCCCCTAACGGGACCTCCCTGAGGGGCATTCATTCGAACAGACCGCCTCTAATCCCTGTGCCTCTGCCCTCGTTTGAGATCGCGTCCTCCGATGATGCCTGGGGCACCGTTTCATCCTCGTCCGCACTTTTTATTTTCTCTTCTTCCTTCTGACTGGCTCTCTTCTTCACTTGTAACTTTCTGTAATTCTCTCTATACTCTGTCGCTTCTGAGACAGAAGCGGAACAGGTTTACTGCCGATCCGCTCTGGCTCAGCGGACTCCTGGGAAGATGCAGCCGGCGCTGATGGGGGTCATATTTGGGGCTGGGATTCATATGGCGGGGGCAGTCTCCGTAGGTGTTCATTTTCAAACCAATTGGTGGCCAGTCAGGTTCATCTGCTCTCTTTCCGTCTTTAATGGAACATCCCATTATTGGGTTTCCAGCACTTTTGGGGGGCCCCCCCCCCCCCATATTCCTTTTCTATTTGTGGGGGGGGTATTCCAGCGTTTTGTCTCTCATTCACAAAAACATTCAACGCTGTCTCTCACCCAGTCTCATTTGAACCCAACCGCGGCCACCATACTGCCCCCCTCGAATAGGCTCCTTTGGCCACTCAAAATAAAAAAACATTATCAGTCTCTCTACGACTTCTACCCGGGTGTTCCTTCACCCCATCCATACAACATTCGCCCAACGGACTAACGGGCGGAATGTTAGGCTCCATATCATTGTGAGCATCATGCCGTTTTCCTTACCCCGGACCCTTACTTCTCCCGTTCCGGTTTCCCCATTATCTCGTCGGACTATTCCCGTCCGACAGACCCGGTCGCCCAGGTAATACTTAATAGTGTTTTTCTTACCTGGGTCCTGTGCACAAGAATCGCTCGACGTCCTGTACGTATTTACCTTACACCCCCTCTTGCTTCCCGAGTCTTTTTAACCGAATATCACTCGCTCAAAATGCTGATGGCAAGCAAGGAGATCAGAGACTGCTGAAATCAGAGGGTCACCCTTACCTTCCCCCTCCTTCTTTGCCTCCACAAGCAGCCAGAGTGCGCGATCGCGGACGAGCCCCAATTTGTGAGATACCCTTTTATGCTCACAATTAATACTCAAAGACTAAATCTTGGAAGCAAGAGATTTCTATATTTTACGAGTCTGCAGACCGGGTTGCCTCTCCAAAACTCGAGACACAACGAAGCCAGAGAGATCATCCCCCTTTATACACAGAATCATACATTCATACCCTCCCCTCCGGACCCTTCTCCAATCAGGGTCGAGGTGCACATCTGTATGGTAAATCCCCGTACATCCCCGCGCACAAACCCCGCGCACCTCCCATATCAATACATTGCATGTTCAAACCGTTCATGTTAATGAGCATTTTCTTGACCAGGGGGTGTGTTTGTAAGATTTCATTTATTCTATTAAGCATGCTCCAGTTGCGCTGACTGGCCAGTTTTACTCACCTCCTAGTGAACCCCTCATTTTCTATAATCAGTAATAAAGCTAAGCTATAGTGAACAAGGTCCCATCTATCACTCCTCCCTCTGATTAGGGAATCTCTCCTACATCACTCCCCTTCTACCGGCTTACAAGGCTATCCAACTTCCTTACTCAAGGACTCAAGATGGGTCTTGGCAACCCTCAACAACTGCTGTGTCTGAAATCCTCCTCTCCGAGCCCTCTCTGTTTGAATTCTCTTTAAAAAAACTTCTTTCTTTAATAGGTTTAACACTTATCCCTCACATTTTCCCTCTTGGTAAAAGTTCTTATTGTGTTACCCTGCCTACTCCTCGCATAATTTCGATAGACCTCCTTTCAAGTCTCCCCTCAACCTCCTTAAATTGTAGAATCCTTCTAATCATGCAAATGTCTTGTTTTAATAGTTTTACACCTCTCCAAGATCGGGTTCTATACTACTAGAATAAGTGGGACACGTTGGTCCCAGCACCACATGGGAGGGCCTGGTCACCAACGCAATATTCCACTCTCCACCATTCCAATATTGCCCGCCATGAGGGGGGGGGGGGGGGCTTTCTGTGGCACTAGGATGGGTGTTGTGGGCCAAAGATACTGGTTTCCAGAGAGCTAGTATAGACATTGTGGGCCGAATGGATTCTTGGGCTGGAAGCCAACTGTTGCAATGATTTTAAAAGCCAAGCCAAGGCAAACAATTTGGCCGCAGCCACCTGACAACCAAAATCCATTTTGTGAACATAAACTCTTCAAAAAGGCAAGGCAAACAATTGGGCTGCGAGCAGCCACCTGACAACCAAAATTCATTTTGTAAACACAAACCTTTTGAAAAAAAGAGCCAAACAATAGGGCTGCAAGCAGGCCACCTGACAACCAAAATTCATTTTGTGAACACGACATTTAAAAAAAAAGGTGAGGCAAACAATTGGGCCGCAGCCGCCTGGCAACCAAAATCCATTTTGTGAACACAAACTCTTTGAACAGGCGAGGCAAACAATTGGGTCGCAGCCACCTGACAACCAAAATCCATTTTGTGAACACAAACTCTTCAAAAAGGTGAGGCAAACAATTGGGCCCCAGCCACCTGACAACCAAAATCTATTTTGTGAACACAAACTTTAAAAAAAAAAAAGGCGAGGCAAACAATTGGGCAGCAAGCAGCCACCTGACAACCAAAATTCATTTTGTGAACACAAACTTGTTTTTAAAATGACGAGGCAAACAATTGGGCCGCAGACGCCAGAAAACCAAAATCCATTTTGTGAACACAAACTCTTTAAAAAGGCGAGGCACTTCCGGTGGCGCTATGGAGTAGGCAGACTCGCGCCATTTAGCTTCGAAAATCCAAAAAAAAAGTGGGAAAAATCGGGACTTACCTGCTCAACAACGCCACCGAATGATTGCAGTAAGCTTGTGACATCATCAGGCGCGCGACAATACCGACGGTATGTCTTACACAACATACCCCCCCCCCCCCACCCCCCCCCCCCCCCCCCCCACCCCCCCCCCCCCCCCCCCCACCCCCTCCCCCCCCCCCACGTCCCCCCCCCCCCCCCCCCCCCGCACCCCCCCCCCCCCCCCCCACCCCCCCCCCCCCCCACCCCCCCCCCCCCCCCCCCCCCCCCCCCCCCCCCCCCCCCCCCCCCCCCCCCCCCCCAAACTGAGAAAAACCGGTAGGTTCTAAGAAGTAGGCCAACGAACCCTCGGCCTCAGGTTTAACAGCATCCCAAGAGAAATTCCCCCCCCCCCACCCCCCCCCCCCCCAATCAAAAAAAAAAAAAAGTCAGATGTGGTGGTGGAAATTAAGAAGGTTTCTCGCTTTAGAAATTCAAAATAAGGCAGAATTTAACAAACTCAAACCATGACTGTGAGGTGACACTTCTATGTCACCAATTTCATACTCAAAGTACTAAACAATTTGGAAGCAAGGGATTTCTATATTTTAGATGGTTCTGCAGAACGCCGGTGGCCCCTGCCTCCCTCACAATCCTCCACGGAGGACAATCCCTGAAGCAGCAGGAATCATCCCCCCTTTGATACACAGCAATCTTCACATTCAACCTCCATCGCCTCGGACCCTTCTCAATCTAGGGTCGGAGGTGCACAATCTGTAGGTACATCACCACAACGTACATCCCCTCGCACCTCCCATATCTTACATTGCATGTTCAAACACGGTTCATGCCGAATCATGTGCAATTTCTTGCTAATATTCATTTATCTTAATTAAGCACATGCTCAGGTTGCTCATGACCTACCCTAGTTATACTCACCTCCTATGTGAACCGTCTCTGTTCTCCTATATCCAGTACTAAGCTAAGCTATTGTGACAAAGGGTCCCATCTTCACTTCCCTTCCAATGATAGGGATTCTCTCTACATCACTCCCTTCTACCGCTATTACAATGCTATCACTTCTTACTCAGGACTCAAAGATTGGGTTGGTACCTTCAGCCACTGCTGTGTCAGAATCCTCTCTCCAGGCCACTCTTGTTTGAATTCTCTTTAAAACTCCTTTCTTTAATAGGGTTTAATCACTTATCCATCACAATCCTCCATTTTTCTTTTGCTAACACATACACTGATTAAACCTCATTTTAAGTTCCTTCAACTCGGAATGAGTAACATTTTCTGTCACTAAACCTTCTCCTCCAGTAAATCATAAACTTCCCTTGGCCCGCATTATCATCTATTTCAGTATTTCCCCTTTCTCTCACATTAGGCATGATACAGCCTGCATCTGACTTATACTTCTGGTAATAAGTCCCCTTAATACAAGGGACTACAACAGGGATAAAGATCAGTCCAGCCACTGCACCATAGAAACACAAGTCCACCGTTCTCCACCATGTTCCTCAGAGGATGGATCCCCACCCTTGGGTTCCCATAATCGAATTCCACTTTTGTAATGGAACATGCGCCAATTACGGATCTCTTCTGATATTGTCCATCACTGCCTGTCCATTATCATCGATGTTAAACAGCAATTTTGAGAGGTTGAATTTCCCGCAAACCCCTCCTTCTTCTGCCAGGAGGTAATCTAGGGCTAACTGTTTGGTATATAGCTGTTCTCATAAGCGTCTGTCTGCTTTGCCAGCATTCTCCAGCGCTCCCCCTCCAGTGTTTTTCTCATATTTCTTACTTAGATACCATTTAGGCTCTCTGGCCACCACACTTGGGACTTGATTTGGCCAATGTGGTGACGATGCGCTGGCAGGGGCTGCTCTGCTGCCTACTAGGACGGCATCCTTTGCCCAGGGCTAGAGATACACTCAGTCGCACGAACGGAGACGTCTGCCAGGACACATACCTGGGGGATCCGGTCTTGTCCAACTGTCAGGTTCCACCCCTTTGGGTCCCATATTCAACAATGGATCCCCTCACGGCCAACGTGAATTCACTGTTGTCCTCCGCAGACCCAACAGTTAGTCACATTCAGGGTCCAGCTATCCGGGGTGGCCAAGTCCACAATACAGGTTTTTTTCTCCATCCAAGATTTCGATCTGCTTCTTTATTTCTTCGTACAGTGTCCAGGTGCTCTTGAGGCTGAGTATGTGGGGGAGGGGGAGGCTTAGTGACTATACCTTAGTAACCGGTCTTTTATTAATTCCTCTTAGTCTTATCTATTGTCATATTCGATCTGAGGAAGGGAAAACTAACTGTACACAACCCTTCTCTTCCCTCTGGGCAGGTAACGGCCCCAAAACTTCCCTACTATACCCCTATTGCCTGCATCAAATATCCTCTTCCTCCTACTTTACAATAGTTCTAGTCTTTCGGTCATGGCCTACTTTGAATCACATGGGAATGATAGGGTAAATGTCTGGTTATTAACCTTGTATTATAATAGGATGATAACATTTATCACAATTATTAATACCTTTTACAACAATTACTTACAAAGCAAACAATACCCACGATTGCTCCTTTCATACTGTAGTTATACATTCAATGCTTTTTTTTTTTTAAATTAATTGGTTAGGGTTTACTTCCCGGCTTCACCATACCACTGTTCCTCCTCCTCAGGAACGGGTGGATCGAGGGTCCTTTAACCCGGATCGGCGTGGGTCCCACCTTTTTCTTTTGTTCGTATTGCTGTCTCGTTGTCAGTAATACTAGGTTACGGGTCCAGTTCCACTGGGCTGGAGTTCTCCTCCTTTCTAATTTTTTGACCAGTAACCCAGTCGCGGCCTTTTAACAGCATGTATCGGAAAGTCAAGTGGCGGGCTTTGAGACATTAATCTTTAGCTTTTAATTCTGTCAGTGAACGGGACTCTGCAGTGAGTTTTTTTTTTTAAAATAGTTCCTCAAGATATATCATCACCTACCTCAAAGGTTGGTGTGCCTGCCACCTTCCCAAAATAAGGGAATCCAACAAACATTTCATAGGGAGACCACCGCATATCCTTTCGTGGTGCCGTCCAGTATTCGCAATAGAGCAATTGGTAGAATTTAGTCCAGGGTATTAACCCCCGTCTCCCTCATTAATTTGTTAATCTGCATTTTTAGACGTGGCAACTTATCCGCTCCACTATCCCCGATTGGGGGTGCCATGGAGTATGCAGCTTCATGTTTTATTCCCAAGGCGCGACAAATTAATAGGTGAACCTTGGATGCAAAATGTGTTTCCTCGATCTATGGATTCAATTTTATCCATATCGTGGGAATGATTTGCTTCCAGCAGTATTTAGTAACTGCGCTGGGCAGTGGCATTTATCGTGGGAAATGCCTCTACCCACCTGGTGAAGTGATCCACTATAACCTGAAGATATTTCCACTGCTGTACTTTTGGTAATTTGTGAAGTCTACCTGTTTTCTCTGGAATGGGTCATAATGGCAATTGTTGTCCCTCCCCCTGGGACAGCTGCTCATTACCTTCTTTTTCACCCTTTCGAACACTACACAACCAGACACCGCCTGCTTGGCTAAAGTATAAATGCCTCTACCAGGCATAAGTTTGTAGGATCGTGTCGCACAGAGCCATGAGCTCCCCAGATGCGATTGTGAATATAGTTGTCTAATCAAATCCCTCGTCAATCCCTTTAGGATTTATTTGTTTTTCGTTTCCGGCGTCCACCACTTCCCGTCCGTGGAGCGCCGGGCACCCAACTCATTCATTTTATCTTCCTCCTCGCGGAGAATAAGGTATCTTCTCTTTTCCCTCTCTCAAAGGTATTAGAGACAGCATTTTTACCGTTCCTTATGCCCGCGCTGTATTAGCTGGCACTATCGACTGCCTATTTCCTCTAGCATTCATCGGAATTCCCTCTCTGGTGGCCTACTAAATGGGACCACCGCTATTCTTTCTGGGAAATGTTAGGTGCTTCCAAGCTTTCTCAATTAACTGTTTCATGAGCCAACTCCTTTCCCTCTAGCTGTAATCATCCCTCTTTCTTTCCAGATTTTCCAAAGGTGTGTACACACCCCAAGGCATACTTGGAATCGTATTTATACACAGTTCCTTCTTTCCCTTTCAATAGTTCCATGCCTCAGTAATGCATTATCGTTGAGTTCACACGTTTGCGCGGACCCAACTCTCTGGGTAACCTGCCTGCTTCATCTTTTTCAAACCCTTCTTCGGTTATTATAGGCATACCAACTACTACCTTTTTCCGTCAGCATCGGGAAAGAAAAGACCATCAATGAACCATCTTTCCCCGTCTCGATGCGGTAGGGTGGTCGTTCTTCTAAAATCTTCCCGACTCTTTGTCATGAAGTTCTATTATCTCACTACAATCATGTTCTGATAACTTCTCCTTCCTGCTCAGCACCTGCCCGAGTACAAAAACTGAGGAGGGATTTAGTTTTGATCCGTTACTATGGTTCAAATCATTCTTCTCCATAAGTATTACGCCATACTTCAGATTCTCGAATCGTCAACCACGGCTGGACTTCTGAGTTAGTATCGTCCGGCCCTTGTGGGGAGTGGACACCACCAGAGTTCCTCCAAACGTCAATTTCCTACTTTCCTCACTAACACTGCTGTTGCCGCTATCCGCTTGATACATTACTGGCATCCCCGCGCATGGATCAAGAGTTTGGAGAGGAAACGCGACGGGGCTGCCGCTTCCTCCTTTCTCTTGGGTTAGTACTCCAGCGCAATTCCCTTTTCTGCATTTCACAAAAAAGATAGGAATGGAATGGCAAATAGCCGGGAGAGCCAGTACAGGGGGCAGTGATTAAAAAAACGCTGTTCTTTATTTTCCTAAACTGGTAGTTCGTCCCCGGTATTACCACTTTACTTTATCATTTTCTTCACTTAATTTATCATATCGAAAAACTAAACCTGTCGGGTATAGTCATATATCCATAACTACAATATCCAATCAGTCCAAGAAAACTTCCTAATCTCCTTCTTATTCTTCGCATTGGCAGTCGGTTAATTCCGCTATCCTTTTACCGGGTTTTATTCTCCTTTTCCATCGCTTTCAGGTGTCCTAGATATTTAACTTCTCGTTCTACAACTGTAATTTACTTTTAGACAACTCTCAACCCCTTTTCCCCCAGAAAGTTCAGGAGGGCTATTGTTGCATCCTTACTGCCCTCCTCTTCTTCCCTGATAGTTAATAAATCGTCAACATACTGCAAGCCTGTGTCTCATCAGTCTAGGGACGTCTCTCTGTACCTTGTTCTAATATCTGTGCAAACAGGTTCGGGGACTCTGTAAATCCCTGAGGGAGTGCAGTCCACCATACTGCTGTTTATTTTGGGTCTCTGGGTTTTCCCATCCAACGCAAAAAGGTCCCTGCTCTCTTCAGACAGGGTACGCTCCAAAAGCGTCATTTTAAATCTACCACAATGAACCACTTGTGATTCGGGGGTATCCGTCCCATTATGGTATACGGGTTCGGGACTACCGGTGTTGCACGTTCTAAACTACCTTATTTAATTCCCTGAGATCTGGACCAATTGATCGTCCCGCGGTCTTCCTTACGGGGTGTGTTATATTGGGGACATACAACTCTCTAATATACCGTCTTTAGTAAAGTTCTCTATTAATTAGCTGAAGTCCTCTTCTTCCACTTCCATAGAAATTGGATATTGCCTTTACCATTACTATCTCACTTTCTTTTTCAGAGCTATTTTCAAGGGGTGGTATCTGCAGACCACCCCGGTTTCTTCCTTGGCCCAACACTGCGGAATATTCTTCCCTCGTCCTCCTGCGTCAATTTATACAATTGGACTATTACTGTCCCCTACGGGGGCTTGTTCCCATCCTAATGCTTGCGATTTGTAAGTCTCTCCCCATCAAATTTATCCATGCCTGGGGGTACCAAGAATTAAATCTTCCATAGTTTCCCGATTCTCATATTTCACCACCACCCCTTCTACCTCGGGTTAATGTCATCACTTTCCCTTTACCCTGAGATTTTAATCTGTTTTTTTTTTACCCAATTCTCATTCCTTCTGGTTTCATTAGTTACACTCGTATCTCTCTGCTCCCGAATCTACCATAATATCGCATATCTTCTCCCTGGGGTCCTAATCTCAAGTTTACCAGAGGTTCCCGTGTGTATCCCATCACCCCAGGGAGTGGAACCCCTGATCCCCTATTCTTCTCTCCATGAGCACCGGCCTTCTATCACCTTTGATTCCCCCCTTCTGTACTCTTGCTGTACTCTTGTGCAACATCATTTTTGCTTCCCTTTGTTTCTCCTCTCCCATCTTCATATATTCTTTTGAGCCTCTGTTAACAAACTGATTCAATGGTTTTTCATTCCAATCTTCCAATTTTTCCATTTCTTTTAATATCCGGCCATGGTATTTTTTGTTACAAAATTAACCTTCACAATCTGCTGACCTGCGGTCGTATCAGGGTCTATCCTGAATACTGCTGGGACATCTTCCTTAAGCTTTGTAAGAACACTGTTGGAGGTCGCCTTGTTTGCTGATTTTCAAAAAAGCCCGTTCGAAATTCTGTCCATGGGAGACGGCCTCTCTTATTCCCTTAATTATTATTTCCTGAGATTTCTCCTAACTGTTTCTTCTTGTTCTGTCTGGTTACTCCAATCCGGCGCAGTGATGGGATATTTTTGCTGCTCCCGCTTGAGGCCTGTAACCCCTTCTCCTGCCTGTCTGGCCATCTGTCTTTCTTCTGGAAAGTTAAACTTCCCCTTATTGACATCATTGTCTGCCAAACTCCCTTTTTTTTTTCCCTGCGGCCCATTAATTTATTACCCTTCACAACAGAATGTTTATCTAAACAAACCATAAAAGCTGCTTTGTTGTTCTGCAAATTAACTTATTTCTAATTTTGTTCAAACCATTCCCCTACAATTCCCAAATTCCAATTATAGTTTAAATACATTAGACTAAAATTTTCCAAATTAAACTTTACTGAAAAGAAATCTATAGAAGCCATAGCAACCTACATTTTCCAACTCCCCTTTTTAAGTTTCGATGATTCAAAGGCGTTGTCCGTTTACTTACATAACCTCCCCATTGCTTACAATTTCTTTAAAGGAACACACACACATACCCTTTAAACATGTTGCCCCAGCAAACAAACCTATTCCACTGGTATAGAAAACTTCCTCATTCATACATAACCGTTTACACACATCACATTAGTTCCATTCTTTACTTCAATTAGAGATTGTTTGAAACAACTCAATATTTTCATAAAATCATTTTTGGCCCTAGGAAACTGATCTATTTGATCAGCCAGTCCAGGGGTCTTCCAATAAACTTTTCATCTCCTTTTTAAAGTTCCCTCTCCACCATACTGGTGAGAGCACATTTACAAATCCCAATTCCCCTGGCATTATTTCCCCTACGGACCTCCCTGAGGGGCTTCATGCGAAAGGACCGCTCTAATCTCTGTTCTTGCCCTCGTTTGAGAAACGCGGTCCTACGACTACTGCCTGGGACACCGCGTATCATCCTCGTCCTCACTTTTTATTTTCTCTTCTTATCTGACTGGCTCTCTTCTTTTCACCTTTTACTTTCTGTAATTCTCTATAATCTGTCTCTTCTGAGACAGAAGGGACCAGGTTTACTGCCGATCTGCTCTGCTTAGTGGGTCCTCCTGGGCAGATGCAGCCGGCGCTGATGGGGTATATTTGGGGGCTGGCGATTCTATGGGGGGGCAGTCTCCGTAGGTGATCATCACCATTTGGTGGCCAGTCAAGTTCAAGTTCATCCTGCTCTCTTTCCGTCTTTAACGGAAACATCCCATTATTGGGTTTCCAGTACTGGGCTATTCCTTTTCTATTTGATTCAGCGTTTGTCTCTCATTCACAAAAAACCATTCAACGCCTGTCTCACCCAGTCCTCAATTGAACCAACGTGGCACACTGCGCTGCCCTGAATAGGCTCTTTGGCACTCAAAATACAAAAACTTTATCATAGTTTCCGTACTTCTTTACCCTGGGTGTTCCCTTCACCCCATCCATACAACATTGCCCAACGGACTACGGGGCGGATGTTAGGCTCCATATCAGTATGTGCACCTCATCCCGGTTCCCCGGACCCTTAGTCTCCTGTTCGGTTTTCCCATCGTCTTCTCATCGGACTTCCCGTTCCGACAGTCCCGGTCGTCCAGGTAATACTCTAATAGTCGTTTTTCTTACCTGGGTCCTGTGCACTAGGAATCGTCGACGGTTCCCGTACGTATTTACCTTACACCCCCTCTTGCTTCTGAGTCTTTTTCACGAATATCATTGGCTCAAAAACTGCTGGATGGCCAAGCAAGGAGGATCAGGAGATAGCTGAAATCAGAAGGGTGCACCTTCCCCTCCTTCTTTGCCTCACCAAGCAGCCGGGAGTGGGCAGATCGCGGACGAGACCCCTAATTTGTGAGGTCACTTTCGCTCACCAATTTTACTCAAAGACTAAAAATCTTGGAAGCAAGAGATTTCTTTATTTTACGAAGTCTGCAGAACCGGGTGCCTCTCCATTCGAGACACACCGAAGCCAGAGAATTCATCCCCTTTATACACAGAATACTTACATTCAACCTCCCTCCGGACCCTTCTCCTCAGGGTCGGAGGTGCACAATTGCTGTAGGTACATCCCCACGTACATCCCTCGCACTCCCATATCATACATTGCATGTTCAAAACTTGTTCATGGTAATGAGCAATTTCTTGACCAGGGGGGTGCTTTTTCTGTGTTGTAATATTCATTTATTCTATTAAGCATGCTCAGTTGCTCATGACCTACCATAGTTTTACTCACCTCCTAGTGGAGCCCTCTCAGTTCTCCTATATAAGTACTAAAGCTAAGCTATAGTGACAAGGGTCCATCAATCACTCCCTTCCACTGATAGGGATCTCTCTACATCACTCCCTTCTACCGCTATACAATGCTATCACTCTTATCAAGGACTCTCAAAGATGGGTCTGGCAACCTTTCAGGACATGCTGTGTCAGAATCCTCTCTCCAGCCCCTCTCTGTTTGAATTTTCTTTAAAACTCCTTCTTTAATAGGGTTTAATCACTTTATCCCTCACAATGACTTTACAGATGAGTTGAAAACTTTTTAAAAAGAAATTAAAGAAGAAATTTAGAAAGATATTGTTGCTATAGTACATGAAACAATTTGGATACCTGGAAGCTGACCATGGAAGAAAATCTAAATCAAAAGATTGAAGAGGTAAATGTTAAATTGAAACTGATGGAATCCGTATTTAATTCGAAGTTGGACCCCATCTCGCAGGCACTAGAACAACAACATAAATCTGTAATTGAATTAGAGGAAATCGCTGAAAAACAAGCTCTTAAAACTACAAGCAAGCTTCTCTCGAGAACAAGCGATTTTATTGGACATTGCATAATATAACCTGAGAAAACTATGCATTGGACTTGGAGGGAGGCAGAGACGCCAGAATCTTAGGGGGGGAATTATTGGCGTCCCGGGCAGGAAGAGAGGGGAACCGTGACCCCCGTGAATTTGCTGCAGATCTACTGAAGAAAGTTTAAAATCTGGATCTTTACTTGCTCAGGTACATAGAGCACTGAGGCGTCGTCCTAGGGTGCGGACACGACCCTCAAGACACACTGATGTGAAGGTTGCAATATGACCATGTCATGGATGACATGATGAAGAAAATCGGTCACAGCAGATATCTTGAATTTGAAGGAGACAAGATTCAGAATATTTTCGAGACTACCCGGCGGAGGTGCCAAGGAAAAGAGTATTGTTGACAGACACAAGAAGCAATATTAAGAATACAAAGAACCTGAAATATGATTGGTGTGTTACACTGCAAAATTGGAGAATCACCTACGACAAGAAAGGATACTTCTTCTCCATACCACACAGAGGACTTTAAATTTGCAAAGAAAACATTGAGATCATTGAGTTCTTTTAAACCACCGAGGGCAAGTATAAGAGGCAAGGAGGACAATGAGGATTAATACATAACACTTTTAATTAGTGTAGTGAGGATATTGGGATTGGTACTTTATTGTGAAGAAACTGAACTTTAATTACTATACTCAAGGATTGTTTGAATTTAAAATGAAATTGATTATTGTTATATAATCAATTTATATTATTAGTACTAATTATTATAATTCCATTATTAATCATATTATTTAATTATCATCAATTATATTAATTGGATTAATTCAGAATTAGTTAAAAGGATGAACCATAAGTTGATTAAAATAGAAAATGGAGGTTTAATCCTTGATATTATTTTGTCTAATCATGCAACTAATACTTCTGTCATCATGAAACTAATATTTTATTACTTTGAGATTTTTAACTATTCACTATTGGAATATAACCTTATTTCTACTTATTACCTATACTTAGAACCCCTAATTACCTTATACCTAATACTGATAAGGATCTGGTAACAGACCCGGCCTCATATAGAGCAATAGCTCTATTAAATATGATAAGAAAATATTTAACTTAAATCCTATCTTATAATTGTGCTTAGTGATTAAACAAACATTATACACCCTGACCAAACTGGTTTTATCCAAAACGTCACTCATTTCATAATCTGAGACGATTATTTAATATTATATACTCAAATAGAATTGCTTATGCAGATCTAGCGATTATTTCGCTTAGATGCTGAAAAAGCCTTTGATCAAGAGAATGGTCATATTTATTTTCAGTAATGGAAAAACATTTCACTGGGAGAGAAATACTGTACTGGGTTAAACTTTTATTTCTTAACCCAACAGCAGAATACTTAAAACCAAATGTTATCAATTAATTTAATCTTTCTAGAGGTTGTAGACAAAGGTTGCTCGTTTTATCTCTCCATTATTATTCCCTTTAGGCATTTGAACCATCGCAGAAAAATGTCAGATCTAATCCAGAAATACATGGGTATAATACTAAAGAAACAAGAATAAAATTTTCTCTATAGAGGCAGATGATGTATATTACCAAAGCACAGAAATTAGTATTCCAAATTTATTAAATATATAACTCAATTCGGTCTTCAGTTCTCAGGATCTAGAATTAATTGGAATAAAAACGAAATCATGCCAATAACAGAACTCAATTTACATATACTACAACAATCACCTTTTAAATAGTGAGGGAAAATTAAAATATGTAGGTAATTTATGAAAACTAAGGGTATACTTCTTATTTAAATCATAATTTCCCACCTATTTAGTGAATAAAACTAAATAAGAATATTCAATACTGGAAAAACCTTCATATTTTAATGTTCGTAGTAATTAATGCTGTAAAAAACTGATATTTTCTGCCTCAATTATTGCTACTTATTTCAGTCAATCCCGATATATATTCCAAAATATATATTTTTTAAAGTAGACTCTACTGTTACAAGTTTTCATTGGAATTACAAGAATCATTGAATAAATAAAAAAACTTTTATTGTAAATCAAAGATTAAATGGAGGTTAATCTTAACAAATGTTCTGTTTTATTTTTGGGCAGTCCATATTAAAACATGAATTTTTGGCTGTCTGGAGGAAAAGGATCAACCACCAGACTGGTTAAGGATGGAAAAGGAGGACTGTTTACCTTTTTGAAATCGGGTTTGATTATATTTGACACCGACAAAATTGCACAAAAAAAAACTATAGGGAATACCTATAATATATAGTGGGGTACACTAATCTGGAAACAACTAAAAAAGGCTTTAAAAAATTGGGTAATTATACCACTCTGTCTCCCTATTGTAAACAATCCCTCATTCAAACCTTCCATGCTTGGATAAAGATTTTACACAATGGAAAAAAAACTATGAATCAAAAGATGGAAACACCTTTATAAGAAAAGTCTCCTTTTTTTAATTTCTGATTTTACAACAGAGTTATGGATTACACTCAATAATTTTTTTCGATTTATACAACTCAGTGATTATGTCAAATCACATACACAAGATTATAGATGAAGGAACCATGAAATCGGATGAATGTTTGAATAAAACATCCTAGATACAGAAAAACTATCAACATATTTATAATACCCTTTTATAGATAGCGAGATTACACGCGGATTCATATTAGACATACATGGGAAAATGAAATAAACAAACCCTAACGAAAGATATATGGAACAAAAGCTTACAGTATATACACCAATGCTCGATTAAATGCCAGACATTGCTTTAATAAAAATTAAAGTATTACATAGATTACATTACTTAAAAGTTAAATTGAATCAGAATCTTCCCACAGGTCTCCTCTATCTGCGATAAATATCAGCATCCAGAGGCTAATTTAATACATACTTTTTCTGCACAAATTGTATATAAAATTAAGAATTTTTCTGGACTGAGATTTTTAGAATAACTTCTGAAGTTATTAATACTAAAATTGGATGCAGACTCAAAAATTAATAATACTTAGAATATCAGAACAAAGTTTTTTAACACTTACAACGTCAAAGAAATTTTCCTAGTGTTACAGTATAATAATTGGGAAGAAATTAATATTAACATTTTGGAAAGGCCCAAATTGTATCCCCCACAATTAAAATGTGGATTACGGAAATGTCGGAGGACCCTACACCTGGAAAGAATCAGATTTGCTCTAATGGACAAACAACAAGTTTTCGATAGAATATGGTCTTCTTTCATTGATTACTTAAAAGGGTAGATCGGTTCGGCAGGGAACCCTAACTGAAACTTGGAATCAGGATTAGATGAAAAGTTATATTCTATATTACTTGATTTTATCTCCAATGTTGTATTAATGGTAAATTATTCCATTCTTTATGATTTTTTTTTGATTTTTATTTTATTTTACTGTCTGTTTTTCTCTTTTTATAAAAAAAAATTATTAGAGACAAAAAGATTTGTTTGATAATATTAATAATGTATGATTGTTGTATACAAAATATTGCTATCATAATATGTGTCTGCTAATTCACTGCTTACATAATATGTGTTTGCTAATTCACTGCTTAAAAATATATATTAAAAACAAAAAAAAAGGCGAGGCAAACAATTGGGCCGCAGCCACCTGACAACCAAAATCCATTTTGTGAACACAAATTCTTTGAACAGGCGAGGCAAACAATTGGGCTGCAGCTGCCTGTCAACCCAAATCCATTTTATGAACACAAACTTGGTTTTAAAAAGGCGAGGCAAACAATTGGGCAGCAAGCAGCCACCTGACAACCAAAATTCATTTTGTGAACACAATTTTTTTTTTTAAAGGCGGGGCAACAATTGGGCAGCAAGCAGCCAAATGACAACCAAAATCTATTTTGTGGACACAAACTTTTTAAAAAGGTGAGGCAAACAATTGGGCAGCAAGCAGCCACCTGCCAACCCAAATCCATTTTGTGAACACAAACTCTTTAAAATGTGAGGCAAACAATTGGGCCGCAGCCACCTGACAACCAAAATCCATTTTTTGAACACAAACTCTTCAAAAAGGCGAGGCAAACAATTGGCCGCAGCCACCTGATAACCAAAATCCATTTTGTGAACACAAACTCTTTTTCAAAAAGGCGAGGCAAACAATTGGGCAGCAAGCAGCCACCTGACAACCAAAATTCATTTGGTGAAAACAAACTTTAAAAAAAGGTAAACAATTTGGCAGCAGCCACATCAAGGGCACTCACTGTGAAGTAGACATCCATTCAGTGTTATTCACAGCTGAGAGAGCCGTAACCCTCACGCTGCCTGGGTCTGGCAGAGACTGAGTGATGCACGACACTTCTGGGTCCCTCCCCCCCTGCTACCAGCGGGGGCAGCAGAGAGAACAGAGGGAATGGGGATTAAAAAAAAACATTAATATGTCTCTCATTTTGCATCGATGGGAAAAATCCTCTGGGTCAGGAAGGCGGTGGGGGTCTCTGAGCGAGGTGGCCAAAAATGACGGCCGTAGGTGGCGGTGTTCGCTTGGAAATCGCAATGTGGGCCAAAAGCGGTCAAGATCAGACTTTTAGTAATATACATTAATCTTAAATAGAATAACGATATGTATTCCACTCTCCCGCTCCGCGATGACAGTCCACGCTGCATCCGCAGCTGAAGCCCCGGGTCCGCCTCTGGGAAAGGCCGCACCGATCCTTGATGTTAGGGCATGGGGGAGGCGACATGGAAAAAGTCACCTCTCCGTGGAGGAGGCGACCAAAACAGTTTTTCCCTCCCCCCCCCCCCCCACACAACCCCCACACAAACACACAAAGATACACCAAAACATACATTAGGACACACTAAAAAAATTACAACGTTGAAAAAACTAGTACGCTGCTGGCAGGGCTGTCGGCTTGCAGCGCCCCCACCGACCTTTAGATCTCAAGCCAGGGGTTGAGCAGCCAGGTTTTTGTCTCTGTTGGCATCAATGTCTGCCAGCCCCTGAGCTCAATTTGCATGGCCGACCGAAGGGGGGTGCGTTGGGTGCGATTGCACCCCCATTTTTTTCCAGAGGAATTTTTTTTCAAAAAGTATTTGCGACCATACACGCCTGCGCAATGGGGGGAAGCTGGTGACCAAAGATGCAGAAGCGACGCGAAATGACGCCGGCCATCCGCGCGTGCGCAGTGGGCGGGATCAGATGACCGCCATTTTTCAATGCATCGCCTCGACGCTCCGGGCCTAGTTTGGGTGAGTTAAATATTGCGTTGCGTTGCGGGGAATCTATTTGTTTTACATGTGGGGTGTTAAAGTACCCGCGAAGGGTCCAATCCGACCCGCGGGTTGGGTTGGAAAATAAAGGAGTTCCCGTTTCTCCGGGTTGGGGGTTGGGGGGTTGGGGGGGTTGGTTGGGGGGTTGGTTGGGGGTTTGGGGGTTGGTTGGGGGGGGGGGGGGGGCGGTATTTGCCCGCCCGGTCCATCCGCGGCCTCGGAGCCTCGCCAGCGGGTCCCGTCCGCTGCTGCCGGTCGGTCCGCGGAGACCGTTCTCCCGTCGCCGGGCGGGAAGCGGGAACGGCTAAATATGAACCCAGTGCTGGCAGCGGCCATGACCCGACACCAGGCGCTGGGTCACACCCCCCCCCCCCCCCCCACCATCGTTTTCTGGGCGACGGCGGCGGCTGTTAGTGCGGGGTGACGGGGGTCGGAGTGGAATGACGGGCCCCTGCACAGCAAGCAGCAGCAGCAGCAGCTGCATCGGCGACGGCGGCTCCACCTCCTCATGCACCCCGCCAGCCCTCACAGCGGGCCGCTGAATCATTTCAATTTAGTGAATGCCACTCCGCCAAACGACGACAACATCGCGCTTTCAAACAAACCCTCCTGCACCGCCGCGGCTGGGAGGGAGCGAGGAAAGAAGGGGGAGGCCCCCTTCTACCGTCCTGAAGCACCTGCACCGCTCGGCCCCGCACTTTCCCGTTGGCTGGCGGGAGGAGGAGAGACGGTGGGTGGCGACTCGGGAGTTCCCAACACCTCTCCCTTTGGCGATGGCTCTTGGCAGTGGACAGGGACGGCCAAGGCTGCGGGGCGATGATGCCGTCCCTGTTGTCCGAGTGCGCTGACCTCTCCTTCCTCACCACTTCCTATGCCCCTTCCCCTCTCTCTCTCTCTCTCGTACGCTTCCCCCCCCCCCCCCCCCCCCACCCCTCCCTTTCCTGGGACCCCTCCACTCCACCCCACCCCACACTGATCCCCATTCCCCCTCTATTTCAGTCCTCACTGACATACCATGTGCTCCCCACCCCATCTATCACCCCCCATCTATTCATCCTGTCACTATGTTCTCCCTCTCCACCCCCGCATTGAGTCTCCTTGCCACCTCCACATCCATCCTACGCTTGTCCCCCAATTCATCCTGCACTGACCCCCTTCCCATCCATCTGCTACCCCCCATTCATCGTACACAGACCCCCCGATCCACACTGTACTGACCCACCCCATTCATCTTGTACTGATCTCCGCCCTTCCATCCTGTACTGGTTTCCCTCCCCCCCATTCCATCCCTTATTCCCCCACTGACATCTCCCGCGCTCTCCCATAATTTTACCTACTCCAACCAACTAATTCCCCTGTCTCAATCATTCCGCACCGATTGCCTTCTCAACCCCTCCCCCCCCCCCTCCGCCATCTATCCATCCTGCTCTGATTCACCCCCCCCTCCCCCCACTGACCCCATCTGCACTGGAATGTCTTCAGAGTGAAAATTGACTATGTTTGATAATTGGGAATGCAGTCAAATGTGTTTTTTTAATTCCCAATGTTATTATTGTTTTAATCCATAAAGTTGAATTAATTAAATAGTGAACACGTGAAACATTAAAACCGCGATGTTCAATTGTCACTGCCACGATTGACACGTTATTACAGAGTTTTTTGAACGGCAAATCAATGGTCTATTATGGAGTATCAGTGCTGTAGTTATTTATTGAGCAAAAATTCACCCCCAACTTATACGTTGGATTTATCCATGTTTTACTTCTAGTCGGACATATTACATCACGAATTTGGTCAGGAGATATTTCAATTGAAATTTTAACGTTAATTCTGAAGTGGGAATGATGGAAACAGCTTTCTCAATATTTTTTTTTAAAAAATCTGTTGCGTACAAACTGGGTATCTTCATGCTGTTCACAACACATTCATCTATCTGATTGTCTGGTAATGTGGCGTTTTGACACCTTATAAAACATATTGCCAAAAGAACATTTGCTGCATTTAATGTCCTTTGGTCATCTCTTGTCAGTTAGTGTAAGTTTAACTGTCAGATGGGTATGGTCGGTTTTAACAGCTATTATCATAAAATGCGTTTAGAAATTTTCCTTGCAACCTATATATTTTGTTGTGGATAATTATGTGGGAGGCCAGAGTATTTATGTACCAATAGCAATAACGACCATGCTCTGGCCATGTCATGATAATTTTCGGTCCTTCACAGAAAACATCCTTGCATCAATCTGTAGTGTAGCATGGTTAAGCATATATGTTACCATGGTGCATCATTTATTGACACGGTTGATCTTTTTTTCATTACGCTGAATAATCCAACACATCTTTGTTTGGTAGTGGAAAGAAATAATAGAAATTGCATTCATTGCAAAGTGTAAAAAGAGTTGGAGATACTGTATTATAATTTGCTGCATGTCATTGTGGTATATATCATGTCTTTATTTGGTGAATATGTTGTAGTTTTGTGTTGACTATTTGAAGCAGAATAATATGTGAGATGCTTCATTGAGCATAATTCCGAATGGTAACCACGCACTTCATCTGAGCACACTATTGCACGCGTCATGCCATAAGCCATGTTAAATGACCACCTAAACTGTCATTTGACAACCTAAAAAAGCTCTCCTAGGCACCTAGGCAGTCGCACTGTATCCATCCCTGTGAAGAGATGGTGATTGGATCTGGAAGCGGAACAATACAATCTGTAAAATAAAACTGGACAGACATCTTTCATTTGCACAGTTGTTTTCATTGTATTATTTTAATATTTATTAATGTTTATAAATCCATGCATTGAAGGAAGAATATTTTACAGCCCATCTGTGGTCCCTAACCCCAACACTAACCCTAACCGGTTGTCACCCGCAGGACAGCATACATCAGCGTATGACATGATGAGACACCCAGATGTCGCCCCTGGATTTTGAACAAAAAACATTCCAAAATCCAGAGGTGACAAGGAGTCACCGTGCGTCACTACATGCGTCACCGCACATCAGGACGCGTCACGACCCGACCACTGTCGCCGAAAATGTCACCCAAGTGGGACAGGCCTTTCATACTGTGAAACTTGAGGGCAAGGCTTTCGAAGGCGGCGTCGGCGGCAAACTGTCCAAGCCCGAGCAGGCTCGGGAGAAGCGGCAGCTGAGGTCGGAGTGCGAGCGCCATATTCCACCTTCACCAACCTGCCGTTTGAGCGGCTCTTTGGGGCGACCTGCTGCTATCTCTCTGCGCGCTGCTGGCATCGTTACTTGTGCACCCTGGGGTGCTGCTGGTGTAGTTGTGCACCCTTGGGTGCTGCTGGTGTAGTTACTAGTGCACCCTGGGTGTTGCTGGCGAGGCTGCTGTTTCTCCCTGGAGTGCTGCTGGTGTGGTTGCTTGTGAACCCTGTAGTGCTGCTGGCGTGGTTACTTGTGCATCCTGGAGTGCTGCAGGCGTGGTTACTTGTGCATCCTGGGGTGCAGCTGGTATGGCAACTGGTGCTTCCTGGGGCGCTGCTGGAGTGGTTACTTGTGCACCCTTGGGTGCTGCTGGTGTAGTTGTGCACCCTTGGGTCCTGCTGGTGTAGTTACTTGTGCACCCTGTTTCTCCCTGGACTGTTGCTGGTGTGGTTACTTGTGAACCCTGGAGTGCTGCTGGTGTGGTTACTTGTGCATCCTGTGGGGTGCTGCAGCCTCTGTACCCTCTGCTAATTCTCCCCCTTCCGACGTTGCTGCTCCCGTTGCCAGCCCCTGCTGCTTGTCGCCCCAGCCGCTAGAGCCGGGCAGCAGCCAACGGACCAGGCTGCCAGTGCCCTTGAAACTGCAGGCGCTGCTGTTGGCCGCCGCTCCTCGCACAAACTCGCACTTCTGCCGGTACATGACCAGCGAGTCGGGCCTGAGCTGCCTCTTGGAGCGGGGAGCGACGCACCATGTCAGGCAGGAGCCCCAGCTGACCGCTCTGCTGGGGGTTGCCGGAGGCCAGGTAAGTCTTCATGCTGCTGCTGGCCCCGCTACCGCTGCCTTCCTCGGAGGCAGAGCTGTCCAAACCATTGGGCTCCACTTTGCACCCCCTCGCCGTCTGGCTCTTCAAGTGCTTGGCCTTGTCGGCAGCCAGTCTCTCCACAGCGCTCTGCCGACCTCGCCTATCCCCCTCCATTTGACTGCAGAGGTAGCCCGGGCCCTTGGACATGAGCCTGAGCGGCAGAGAGATGCTCGCCTCAGGCGGTACGCTTACAGTGGGCGCGATCTCGCTCGGCATCTTACTTTGATCCACCCAACAAAGACAAACACGTTATCACATCCACAAAGAAGGAAAGAGAGAGTGGTGAATCTGTGAAATTCTCTGCCACAGAAGGTAGTTGAGGCCAGTTCGTTGGCCATATTTAAGAGGGAGTTGGATGTGGCCCTTGTGGCTGAAGAGATCAGGGGGTATGGAGAGAAGGCAGGTACAGGATACTGAGTTGGATGATCAGCCATGAACATATTGAATGGCGGTGCAGGCTCGAAGGGCCGAATGGCCTGCTCCTGCACCTAATTTCTATGTTTCTAAGACCAGGACTTCCATGAGCAATGACGGGCTGTCTGCAATTGCCTTAATCCACATTCACTATGACTTTGCCCATAACTTGGACAAAGTTGTGACTAGGTTTGCAGTTACATTTTTGGAAAATGGAACTGGAAAACATGATTTATGGCTAAATGGCAATATATGCAGGCGTGCCACGAGTGTCCGTCGCTTGCATCACTAGGCCAGGACTTCCATGAGCAATGACAGGCTGTCTGCACTCGCCTTAATGTACATTCACTATTGACTATGCCCATGGACTTGGTTTGCACAGTTACATTCTCGGAAAACTGAACTATTTCATGTTGAAGTTGATGTGATGTGATGTTGTTTGGTCAGGAGGGACCATTAAAGATGGCACTGCAACACCAACACAGTCTAAACAGTAACAGGCAATCAAATCAACACACAAAAACATTTTTCTTAAAAAAAGGTTTTCTTTACTGCAAAAACTTATTTGCAGTTTTTGCATGCTCCCTTTAAAACATTTTACATAACATTTACAATACAACTTGATTATTAAAACAAGGACAACAATTCTGTATACAAATATCCCAATCATTCCATTCCACCCACTCATTACTCTTGACTCAACCAAAATTATTTCTGAAATATTGGTCATACATTTTTTGGTGCAAAAAGCTCCAAAAATAAGGCTCAAAATGCACCATAGAGCATCTAAAACCCCAGAGCTTTCTGGGCCCTTAAGCGGGCACTGGAACTCAGACGTGAGGGGCTTCCCGTGTGTGATGTGCGCTAAGTGCTTTCAGATGAAATGTTTGGAATCCTGTCGTGCCACCCCCCTTTTTGAAAAGCTTCGTACAGGCCTGAATTTGTTATCCAGTATGGCAGCATCTCTCAGTGACAATGTCTGGAATTCATCACTAATTCTGAAAAATATTAATTAACCGGTTATAACCTGTGCGTCGACATGTTTATGTGACTTTACAGATCCGTGCAGAGTTTAACTGAAGAGCATGTCCTACCTCCACTTGCGACCAGCTTCCTCATGAAACAAATAAAGTAGAAATTGACTGGGGGAACAGACATTTCACGCAAGTTATATCACATTGTTGAAAATTACCATTTTCTGACTCGCGCTCACGTTGTCACACAGAGGACATTACATTGATAGCAACAATGCAGGAGGTATGGTGAATCTTTATGACAATTATGCTGTATATTAGAAGACAAAATGTGCAGGAAATTCTGAAAGTGTTTTGAATTTTCTGCTGAATAATGTCATAAGGTCATAAGTGATAGGAACATTATTAGACCATTCGGCCCATCAACACTACTCCACTACTCAATAATGGCTGACACATCTCTCCCTCCTCCTACCCCCATTCTCCTGCCGTGTCCCCATAACCTCTGACACACGTAGTAATCAAGAATCTAAATATATCTGCCTTAAAATGTCCTCCATATCCACTGATTTGTCCTCCATAGCCATCTGTTGAAAATAATTCCACAGATTCACCACTCTCTGAATTTCCCCTTATCTTCTTCGAGGAACGTCATTTAATTCTGAGGCTCTGACCTCTGGTCCTAGACTCTCCCACTAGTGGAATCATCCTCTCCAAATCCACTCTATAACCATATAACCATATAACAATTACAGCACGGAAACAGGCCCTCTCGGCCCTTCCAGTCTGTGCCGACCATTTGTTTTCCCCTAGTCCCATCTACCTGCACTCAGACCATACCCCTCCATTCCCTTCCCGTCCATATACCTATCCACTTTACATATACCTATCCACAAGCTCATTCCACACAGCCACCACCATCTGAGTAAAGAAGTTCCCCCTCACGTTACCCCTAAACCTCTGCCCTTAATTTTCATGTCATGCCCTCTTGTTTGAATCTTCCCTACCCTCAATGGGAAAAGCTTATCCACGTCAACTCTGTCTATCCCTTTCATCATTTTAAAGACCTCAATCAAGTCCCCCCTTAACCTTCTGTGCTCCAAAGAATAAAGACCTAACTTGTTCAACCTTTCTCTGTAACATAGTTGCTGGAACCCAGGCAACATTCTAGTAAATCTCCTCTGTACTCTCTCTATTTTGTTGACATCCTTCCTATAATTAGGCGAACCAAAATCGTACAACATACTCCAGAATTGGTCTTAACCAATGCCTTGTACAATTTTAACATTACTTCCCCATCTCCTATATTCGATGCTCTGATTTATAAAGGCCAGCACACCAAAGGCTTTCTTTACCACCTATCTACATGCAATTCCACCTTCAGGGAACTATGCACAGTTATTCCTAGATCTCTCTGTTCCACAGCATTCCTCAATTCCCTACCATTTACCATGTACGTCCTATTTTTGATTCCATGGGGAACCTTGTCAAAGGCCTTACTGAAATCCATATAGACAACATCCACTGCTTTACCCTCATCAATTTCCCTAGTAAACCGCTTCAAAAAATTCAAGAAGGTTTGTCAAACATGATCTTCCAGGCACGAATCCATGTTGGCTGTTCCTGATCAGACCCTGTTTATCCAGATGCTTATATATCTCTAAGTATCTTCCATTAATTTACCCACCACTGACGTCAAACTAACAGTCTATAATTGCTAGGTTTTCTTCTTTGAACCCTTTTTAAACAATGGAACAACATGCGCAGTACGCCAATCCTCCGGCACTATTCCCGTTTCTAATGACATTTGAAATATTTCTGTCATAGCTCCTGCTATTTCTACACTAACTTCCCTCAATGTCCTAGGGAATATCCTGTCAGGACCTGGAGACTTATCCACTTTTATATTTTTCAAATTATATTTAGCCTTCCTAACTTCTTTCTTAAGATTCTTTTTACATTCTTTATACTCCTCTAGCACCTCATTTACTCCATGCCTCCTATAATTATTGTAGATATCTCTCTGTTTTCAAAACAAGTGTCCAATTTCCCTTGAAAACCATGGCTCTTTCCAATTTTTACTATTTCCTTTCAACCTAACAGGGACATAAATATTCTGTACTCTTACAATTTCCCCTTTAAATGTCCTCCATTTCTCTTCTACATCCTTCCCATAAAACAAAGTGTCCCAATTCACTCCTTTTAAATCCTTACACATTCCCTCAAAGTTAGCCTTTCTCCAATCAAAAATCTCCACCCTAGGTCCAGTTCTGACTCTCTCCATAATTATATTGAAACTAATGGTATTGTGATCACTGGTCCCGAAGTGTTCACCAACGCATACCTCCGTCACCTGATCTACCTCATTTCCTAACAGGAGGTCTAGCACTGCCCCTTCTCTGGTCGATACCTCTATGTACTGCTGCAAAAAGCTATCCTGCACACATTTTACAAACTCCAAACCACCCAGCCCATTTACAGAATGTGTTTCCCAGTCTATTTTTGGAAAATTAAAATCTCCCACAATCACTACCTTGTGCTTACTACTAATATCTGCTATCTCATTGCATATTTGCTCTTCCAATTTTCGCTCCTCATTTGGCAGTCTATAATACACCCCTAAAAATGTGTCTACACCATTCCCACTTCTCAGTTCCACCCAAATAGCCTCCCTAGACGAGCCCTCTAATCTATCCTGCCAAAGCACTGCTGTAATATCCTCTCTGACAAGCAATGCAACACCTCCACCTCTAGTCCCTCCAATTCTATCACACCTAAAGCAACAAAATCCTGGAATATTTAGTTTCCAATCACAGCCATCCTGCAACCATGTTTCACTGATTGCCACAACATCATATTTCCAGGTGTCAATCCAGGCTCTAAGTTCATCCACCTTTCTTACAATGCTCCTAGCATTAAAATATACACATTTTAGAAACCCACCATCCCTTATTCCTGGTCTATTATCTTTTTCCTCTTTCTTGCCTACATTTTGGGTCCGAGTGCTTTCCTTCTCTGCCTCTTGCCCCACACCCTGTCCCCTAGCCCCCTCTACCCGAGTCCCTTCCCCCAGCCTTTCTAGTTTAAAGTCTCCCCAGTAGCCTTTGCAAATCTCCCTGCCAGGATATTGGTCCCCCTCGGATTCAAGTGCAACCGTCCTTTTTGTACAGATCATGCCTTCCCCAAAGAGGTCCCATGATCAAGAAACTTGAATCCCTGCCCATTGCACCAGTCCCTCAGCCACGCATTTATCCTCCGCCTCATTCCATTCCTACTCTCACTGTCAACGCGGCACAGGCAGTAATCCTGAAATCGTTACCCTTTTGGTCCTTCTCCTTAACTTTCCCCCCAACTCCCTAAATTCTCCCTTCAGGACCTCTCTTTTTCTGCCTATGTCATTGGTACCTATGTGTACCACAACATCAGGCTCCTCTCCCTCCCTTTTCAGAATCTTTTGGACACGTTCCGACACATGTGAGACCCTGGCACCAGGGAGGCAAACTACCATCCGGGTCTCCCGGCTGCGTCCACAGAATCGCCCGTCCGACCCCCTAACTATAGAGTCCCCTATTACAATTGCCCTCCTCTTTCTGCTACCCTTCTGAGCATCAGGGCCGGTCTCTGTGCCGGAGACCCAGCCGCTGTTGTTGCCCCCAGGTAGGCTGTCCCCTCCAATCGTACTCAAACCCGAGTAGAGTGGATAAGGGAGAAGCAGTGGATGTGTTGTATCTGGACTTTCAGAAGGCTTTCGACAAGGTCCCACACAAGAGATTGGTATACAAACTTAAAGCACATGGTATTGGTGGTTCAGTATTGATGTGGATAGAGAACTGGCTGGCAGACAGGAAGCAAAGAGTAGGAGTGAACGGGTCCTTTTCAGGATGGCAGACAGTGACTCAGGGTGCCGCAAGGCTCATTGCTGGGACCCCAGCTATTTACAATTTACATTAATGATTTGGACGAGGGAATTAAATGCAACATCTCGAAGTTTGCGGATGACACGAAGCTGGGGGGCAGTGTTAGCTGTGAGGAGGATGCTAGGAGGCTGCAGGATGACTTGGATAGACTGGGTGCGTGGGCAAATGCAATGGCAGATGCAGTATAATGTGGATAAATGTGAGGTTTTATCCACTTTGGTGGCAAAAATACAGGAAGGTAGACTATTATTTTGAATGGTGACCGATTAGGAAAAGGGGAGATGCAGCGAGGCCTGGGTGTCATGGTACACCAGTCATTGAAAGTAGGCATGCAGGTGCAGCAGGCTGTGAAGAAAGCGAATAGTATGTTGGCATTCATAGCAAAAGGATTTGAGTACAAGAGCAGGGAGTTTCTACTGCAGTTGTACAGGGTCTTGGTGAGGCCACACCTGGAGTGTTGCGTACAGTTTTGGTCTCCTAATCAGAGGAAAGACATTCTTGCCATAGAGGAAGTACAGAGAAGGTTCACCAGACTGATTCCTGGGATGGCACGACTTCCATATGAAGAAAGACTGGATAGACTTGGCTTGTACTCGCTGGAATTTAGAAGATTGAGGGGTGATCTCATAGAGACCTTACAAATTCTTAAAGGGTTGGACAGGCTAGATGCAGGAAGATTGTTCCCGATGTTGGGGAAATCCAGGACAAGGGGTCACAGTTTAAGGATAAGGGGGAAGTCTTTTAGGATCAAGATGAGAAAATCGTTTTTTCACACAGAGAGTGGTGAATCTGTGGAATTCTCTGCCACAGAAGGTAGTTGAGGCCAGTTCGTTGGCCATATTTAAGAGGGAGTTGGATGTGGCCCTATGGGGGGTATGGAGTGAAGGCAGGTACGGGATACTGAGTTGGATGATCAGCCATGATCATATTGAATGGCGGTGCAGGCTCGAAGGGCCGAATGGCCTGCTCCTGCACCTAATTTCTATGTTTCTACCTATTTCCCAGGTGTAGCGGTCACAGGGGTACTCTCTAGCCCCCTGCCTCTGCCCCTTGCCCTTCCTAACCGTGACCCATTTGTCTGCCTCCTGTGGTCTGGGTTGTGACTATCCTCCCTGTAGCTCCTCTCTATGACCTCCTCACTCTCCCTGACCATTGACAGAGGTTCCATCGAGCTGCTGCTTCCAGGTTCCTAACACAGTCCTTTAGGAGCCCCATCTCGCACACCTGGCGCAAGATGTGGATGTCTGGAGGGCTATCAGTTTCCCTGACATCCCACATCTGACATCCAGAACAGTACACTGCCCTTGTCTTCATACTCACCCCTTACACAGGATACAATATCAACACAATACGAAATCACTACAAACTGCTGAAATTTGATCGCCAATCAGCAGCTTACCCTAGTCCACTTCCCACCAATCAGCTGCTTACCCTGGTCAACTTCCCACCAATCAGCGGCTTCCTCAAAAAAAAACACTTCTCCAAATGGAACGTTATGGATTTAGGCAAAAACAAGCCCCGCGCTTGATTTTAAAGCTTACCGGTCGGGTGTCGCTCCTCCCCCTCCTTCTCTTCCAACGGCTCCTGTGGGCCTCTGAGAAACACAAGCCCCGCGCTTGATTTTAAAGCCTTTCACTCTTTGGTCAGCTTTATCCAAGCCTTTCACAAGCCTTTGGTCACTCTTTATCCAAGCCTTTCACTCTTTGGTCAGTTTCAATGATGATCCCGCTCATTTTTCTAAACTCCAGCGAGTACAGTCCCAGTGTCGAAAAACGCGTATCATATGTTAACAAACAATAAGCTGTTAATCATGAATGATTGGAGGAATTTAAGATTAACGATGGATTAGATTGGGTGTGGATGGAGAATGTATCACCAGTTCTACAGATAACAAAACACGAATGTAAAATTCAAAGTGGCATGAAGCAAATCCTGTCAGAAATTCAGTTATCAGAATGTGGAATTCGCGCCCACAGGTCTGGTCAATGCAGATAGTAACGTAACGCAAGGGATGTAATGATGAGGCTTTACATGGCCCTGGTCGGACAGCATTTGGAGTATTGTGAGCAATTGTGGGCACCATGTCTGAGGAAGGATGTGCTGGTGCTGAAGAGGATCCAAAGGAGCTTTACTAGAATGGTCTCAGGAATGAATGGGTTAACATATGATGAGCATTTGACGGCACTGGGACCGTACTTGCTGGAGTTTCAAAGGATGAGGGGGGACCTCATTGAAACTTACTAAATAGAGAAAGTCCTGGATAGGGTGGATGTGGAGAGGATGTGTGCACTGGTGGAAGAGTCAAAGACGAGAGGGCAGTCTCAGAATAAAAGGACGTACCTTCAGGAATGAGATGAGGATGAATTTAATGTTTAAGAAAGAACTGCAGATGCTGGAAAAATCGACGATAGACAAAAATGCTGGAGGAACTCAGCGGGTGAGGCAGCATCCATGGAGCGAAGGAATAGGTGACTTTTCGGGTCGAGACCCTTCCTATAGGGTCAGATGGTTGTGAATCTATGGAATTCTTTGCCACAGGAGGCTGGGAAGGCCTCAACGGACATTTTAGGGTAGAGAAAGATGGATTCTTGATGAGTATGGGTGTCAGGGGTTATAGACAATAGACAATAGGTGCAGAATTAGACCATTCAGCCCTTTAAGCCAGCATCGTCATTCACAATCAGTACCCCATTCCTGCCATCTCCCCATATCCCTTGACTCCGCTACCTTTACGAGCTCTATCTAACTTTCTCTTGAAAGCATCCAGTGAATTGGCGTCCACTGCCCTCTGAGGCAGTGAATTCCACAGATTCACAACTCTTTGGGTGAAAACGTTTTTCCTTGTCTCTATTCTAAATGGCCTACAAACTTATTCTTAAACTGTGCCTACTGGTTCTGGACTCACCCAATATCAGGAACACGTTTCCTGACTCTAGCGTGTCCAATCCCTAAATAACCTTATATTAACTTTATATTAACCTTAATATTAACCTTATAACCTATGAGATTCTCTCTCCTCCTTCTCAATTCCAGTGTATGCAAGCCCAGTCGCACCATTCTTTCAAGATATGACAGTCCCGCAATCCCGGGAATTAACCTCGTGCACCTATGCTGCACTCCCTCAATACAAGTATGTCCTTTCTCAAATTTGGAGACCAAAACTGCACACAAACTCCAGATGTGGTCTCACCAAGGCCTTGTACAATTGTGGAAGGACCTCTTGGCCCCTATACTGAACTCCTCTTGTTATAAAGGTCAACATGCCATAAGCTTTCTTTACTGCCTGTTGGACCTGCATCCTTACTTTCAGTGACTGAGGAACAGGGATACCCAGATCTCGTTGTACTTCCCTTTTTCCTAACTTGACACCATTCAGATAATAATCTGCCTTCCTGTTCTTGCCACCAAAGTGGATAACCTCACATTTATCCACAATAAACAGCATCTGTCATGCATCTGCCCACTCACCCAACCTGTTCAACTCGCCCTGTATCCTCATAGCATCCTCCTCACAGTTCACACTGCCAGCCAGCTTCATGTCATCTGCAAATTTGCTAATGTTATTCTGAATGCCTTCATCGAATTAATTGATGTATATTGTAAATAGCTGCGGTCCAAGCACCGAGCCTTGCGGTACCCCACTAGCCACTGACTGCCATTCTGAAAGGGACCCGTTAATCCCTACTCTGTTTCCTGTCTGCCAACCAATTTTCTAACCATGTCAGTACCCTACCCCCAATACCATGTGCTCTAATTTTGCCCACTAATCTCGACCTGCTCTTTAGAAGCCACTTCCTGGTTTGAAACTGCTTTCACTGATTGGGAGCTGCTGGTCCCTTGTGATCCCTCTGTACCGCAAGTGTCTACCGCGCACGCTGCCGTCTCCAGCACATTTGCTGCAGGTTTTCAGGGTGAACGTGTTCTAGGTGACCGTGTCCTGACCTCAAATACCCATGGAGGGTTTAGTGAGATGTTAAACAGACCGGTATATAAATGTAAACGCAGGGAATGTTATGTGACAGTTTAGAGCAGGACAGAAAATGACACGGCCAAAACAGAAACAAACTGGGGTGTAAAACGATGGTTAAATATAAACTTAGAGTGAAGTCAATTGGATTTATTGTCATCTGCACAAGTACTGCGATGAACAGCTGCGATGAAAATCTCATCGCCATTTCAGCAGCATCACACGCACACATACTCAGTGATACACAAAATATAAAGTAAACGCAAATTACAACCACATTGCACATAAATTCTGAAAGTTAGTGAAAACAAAATTAAAAACTGCTCCAAAGACAAGGCATTAATGCAAAACACAATTAAATATAAACACGTCCATGGCAGTGCAGGCGGTAGTGCAACTCATGTGCGTTGGAAATGCCGTACCAGGCCATGATGCGAACAGTCAGGATACATTCTACAGCGCTTATGTGGAGGCTTCTTCGAGTATCGGGTTATATCCCGGAATATCCACAATACGAAGACACAATCCGTATGGAACAAAAAACAGTCCGCATAGGAGCAGCCCTTCGGCCCACAGTGTCTGTGCCGAATATGATGCCAAGACCAACTCTTACTTGCTTGAACATAATCCATATCCTTCAATTAGCTGCATACTCACGTGCCTATCCAAACATCTCTTCACCGCCTGTCTCGTATCAGCCTCCACCACCATCCCTGGCAGCGCGTTCCAGAAACTCACCATCATTGGGGTAGAAAACCTGCCTCGCACTTCTCCTTTAAACTTTGCCCCTCTCATCCTATAACTATGCCCTCTACTGTTAAATATTTCCCTCTCGGTAAAAGGTTCTGATTGTGTACCCTGCCCACCCCTCTCATAATTCGATAGACTTCCATCAAGTCTCCCCTCAACCTCCGGCGGTCCGGAGAAAACTTTCCATAGTCGGTCTGACCTCTCCATTCTCTCAATGAAATCATAATTCTGGTAAACCTCCTCTGCATCGTTGCCAAGTACTTCATATCCACTTTCACATCCAGTGACTCTATCACCATCGACATTCCGGGTGCTCCGGAATAGGTGCGAGTGATGAGGAGGGGAGGGGGGAATGGGTGATGTGAGAGTAGGTGCAGGGTGAGAGTGAGAGGATAAGGAACAGGGAAATTAGGGCGGCGGTGGGCAGAATTGGTATTCAATGAGAGACGGCTGCGAGTTGAGACACACGGGACTGCAGATGCAAACTGCTGGACGAATGTAGCGGGTCAGAGGCTATCTGTGGCAACAACAGGTGCGGTGGCGAGGCAGAGATTACGTTACAACGAGATGCTAAGATTGAGATGCAAAGAGACCTGGGTGTCATGGTACACCAGTCATTGAAAGTAGGCATGCAAAAGCAGCAGGCATGAAGAAAGCAAAAGGTATGTTGCCATTCATAGCAAAAGGATTTGAGTACAAGAGCAGGGAGGTTCTACTGCAGTTGTACAGGGTATTGGTGAGGCCACACCTGGAGTATTGCATACAGTTTTGGTCTCCTAATCTGAGGAAAGACATTCGTGCCATAGAGAGAGTACAGAGGAGGTTCATATGAATAAAGAGTGGATAGACTCGGCTTGTACTCGCTGGAAATTGGAAGATTGAGGGGGGGTCGTATAGAGACACAAAATTCTTAAGGGGTTGGACAGGCTAGATGCAGGAAGATTCACATCCAGAGACGCAAATTCAAGTGTCTCCACTGCACCTTAAATGAATGGTTGAAATTTAATCATTTCCATCATGCAAATGTCTTTATTAATAATTGATAAATTATGGTAGTTGCAGCTTTTAAAACGAACAGCGGTATAATTGCTGCCTTTCAGCGCTTATAGCGCCAGAGAGCCAGGTGCTGTCCGTACGGAGTTTGTAGGTTCTCCCCGTGACGGCGTGGATTTGTTCCGAGATCTTCGGTTTCCTGCCACACTCCAAAGACATACAGGATTGTAGGTTACTTGGCTTTGGTACAAATGTAAATTGTCCCTGGTGTGTGTGTGATAGTGTTAGTGTGCGGGGATCGCGGGTCGGCGCGGACCCGCTGGGCTGAAGGGCCTGTTTCCGTGCTGAATCTCTAAACTAAACAAAACTAAATACATTAATCACCTCAAATCCTTAAAAATAATTACTCTGAGGATCCTCATTTGTTGTTTAAGAACAATACAGTTCCAAAATAGAGAGAGTACAGAGGAGATTTACTAGAATGTTGCCTGGGTTCCAGCAACTAAGTTACAGAGAAAGGTTGAACAAGTTAGGTCTTTATTCTTTGGAGCGCAAAAGGTTAAGGGGGGACTTGATTGAGGTCTTTAAAATGATGAAAAGGATAGACAGAGTTGACGTGGATAAGCTTTTCCCATTGAAGGTAGGGGAGATTCAAACAAGAGGTCATGACAGGAGAATTGAGGGACAGAAGTATAGGGGTAACATGAGGGGGATTTTTTTTACTCCAGGTGGCTGTGTGGAATGAGCTTCCAGCAAAAGTGGTGGAGGCAGGATCGATTTTAACATTTAAAAGTAAAGTGGATAGGTATATGGACGGGAAGGGAATGGAGGGGTATGGTCTGAGTGCAGGTAGATGGGGCTAGGGGAAAATAAATGGTCGGCACGGACTGGAAGGGCCGAGAGGGCCTGTTTCCGTGTTGTAATTGTTATATGGTTAAATGGCTGATGTTCAAATGTCCTTTGAAATGGCCGTGAAAACCATTCAAAGGCCAATGAGGGGTGCGCCATAAATACTGGTCCTGCCCCGACACCCAAACCCATCACACCGGTAATGAGCATCTATTTAAACTAATTTCTTAATGAGGAGAAATGCTTAAAAGGAATTAATTTGAATAGATTAGTGATCTGGGTTCTATTAACTATTAATCTTATATAGATTAAGAATATTTAATAATTAATTAATAAGGTTATTAATACGGTACCGGTTTCCAGCAGCAGGTTGCGACCCTGCGCCACGAAACTGTACACATCTTTAATCCGCTCGGCATCCCTCTGGCGATTGGAACCGCCACTCCAATTAGCACAACAATACTTCAGGTACAAGTAAGTAATGCTTAATGAGGCTAGGATGTTATAACGGACGCAGTTATTCTATAATTAATAGTAATAAGAGCGCTACTTTTTAGACATCCAGGCAGCTTGCCGACCCTCCTGTCCTTTCCCCATGTCATCCCAGATTGCGTTCCTGTCACCGCCGCTCCTCCACGTCGGTGACGGCCTCCAGCAAAGGAATCTATTAATTATCTCTGCTCCAGGATAACTTTCCCCGCGGATGCATCGGCCGCTCCTGCAGCACCTGCTTCCAGCAGCAGGTGGCGATCCTGCGCCGCGAAACTGCACAATTCCTCAGACCGCTCGACATCACTCTGGTGATGGGAACCAGCACCACAATGAACGACATTTCATCACATGCCCCAGTTGAATGGCGGAGGCACTAATGCGTAAAGAAAGATAAAGTTCTAGTCCAAAGATTGACAAAAAATGATGGAGTAACTCTGCGGGACAGGCAGCATCTCCGGAGAGAGGGAATGGTTGACATTTCTGGTCGAGGCACGCTTCAGAGACCTCGACCTGAAACGTCATCCATTCCCACTCTCCAGAAATGCTGCCTGTCCTTCTGAGTTACTCCGGTATTTTGCGTCTATCTTCGATTTAAACCAGAATCTGCAGTTCCTTCCTAAAAAGTTCTAGTCCAATTGGGAGCACAGCGTCGTAGCGGTAGAGTTCCCGCCTCACAGCGCCAGACACGCGGGTGCGATCCTGACTGCGGGCGCTCTCTGTACGGAGTTGATACGTTCTCAATGTGGCCGCGTGGGTTTTCACCGGGAGCTGCGGTTTCCGCCTACATTTCAAAGACGTAGAGGTTTGTGGGTTATTTGCCCTCTAAAATGGCCCTCGTGTGTGGGGTAGAACTCGTGTATGGATGAACGCTGTGTAAAAAAGGAACTGCAGATGCTGGTTTAAACCGAAGATAGAAACAAAATGCTGGAGTAACTCAGCGGGCCAGGCAGCATCTCTGGATTGAAGCTGCTTATCTCTGGTGCTGGCTGTTCTGTTGAGTTACTCCAGCTTTTTGTGTCTCTCAATGGATGATCGCTGTTCGGCATGGACTAGGTGGGCCGAAGGGGCTGGTTCCACGCTGTTGCTTTAAAACAAATTAATGGGTCATGCAATGTCTGTGGGCGCTAAGGAAAGATACAACGGGCACAGACACACAGGGAGAATGGAAAGATAATTTGACGGGAAGCAGGTTGGGAGGAAGCGCAGTCAACGCAGCCGGTGGAGTCCGCTGGCTGGGAATGGACTCTGGCCACTCGCCTTTTCCCTGACATGGATTCAGAGAAGAGGAGAAAGGGAAGGGAAGAGTCGGAGCTCAAGCGGTGAAAGTGGGAGCCGGTTAGAAACAGGCAGCGAGGAAGATGAGACATTAAAGTGGGGAACGAGAACAGGAAGCAGCGCTGATACAGACATGATGTCGCCGAGAGGAGGGGCGAATGAGCGGTCTGGCTGCGACTGAAGTAAGCAATGCTCCACTTATCCTACAGACAGGAAGGTGGAGCCTGATTCCTGCGGGATTTCACCTGGAACTTGGAATTTCGAATGCACCCATTCTTTGAAACATCCGTTCCAAGCAAAATGTATCTGGTGTTGAAAGTGGAAATGCTGCAACATAATGTAGACACAAAGCCGGCGGGCTTTAGGACCCGCGTGAGCCCGGAGCTCAGGACCCGCCGCCCGCGGCCGCTGCTGAACCCGCGGGAAGGGCGATTGTTTCAATCTTTATATTTTCACAAAAGTAATTTCTGTCCCGTTGCCGGACGCGGTTAACGCGTTAAAATTAACCGATCGACAGACAGCTTTGATTTCAGTTGCTGTTTATTTCACTCTTCCCACATTTACATTCCCCCTGATTTTATTTCCGCGCTCACTGGAGTTTCACGACGCGGAATTTGGGGAATTAATTTAAACAGATTAAGGAATAGGGATGTTGCACGGCAGTCGGGTCACGACCCGTGACCCGTACTGTTGCTACGCTACGCCAAGTGGAGTACACGCGATGAAATGCAGGTAAGCACTGACCACTGTTTCCAGTATAGCGGGCCCGTTAAAACCCGCCGAAATTGTCACTTTTTGCGCTGTAAATAATCATGGATATCGGGATAAGCGTGGGAGACATTTCTCCTGCTTCAGAATTCCAAAAGTGAAGAGAAATTACGGTAGATAGAAGCTAGAGCTGAAGGGACAACAATAGCCAAAGTGCTTGGCGAACATTGGCCGTTTGCTCGCAGCATTTCATCAACAGCAAGGCATTATTTGTGTTTTTCTTGATTCCTTTGGCATCTAAAAAGCTTCAGAAGTGATAAATCTGGCTGTAAATTTTAAAATGCCCATGGTTCTCATTTCATATGAAAGACTGGATAGACTAGGTTTGTACTCGCTAGAATTTAGAAGACCGAGGGGGGATCTTATAGAAACTTACAAAATTCTTAAGGGGTTGGATAGGCTAGATGCAGGAAGATTGTTCCCGATATTGGGGAGGTCCAGAATTGGGGGGTCACAGTCTAAGGATAAGGGGGAATTCCTTAAGGACCGAGATGAGGAAAACATTTTTCACACAGAGAGTGGTGAGTCTCTGGAATTCTCTGCCACAGAAGGTAGTTGAGGCCAGTTCATTGGCTATATTTAAGAGGGAGTTAGATGTGGCCCTTGTGGCTAAAGGGATCAGGGGGTATGGAGAGAAGGCAGGTACATGATACTGAGTTGGATGATCAGCCATGATCATATTGAATGGCGGTGCAGGCACGAAGGGCCGAATGGCCTACTCCTGCACCTATTTTCTATGTTTCTATGTTTCTCAGGTGGGTTTTTACATACAAAAAGAAAACACCTCTGAAGCAAAATTTATCATTAAAAAAAGGGTGAACAAAGGAGGAAGATGATTGAACTTTATTACCTTCCATCACAGTGAGGAATGTGGATTCCACTGTGGTGGATGTTATGTTAAATGTATTCTATGTTGCTGTGTGTCTTGTTGCTTTTCACTTTGTATGGCTGTCTGGTAACTCAAATATCACTGTTCCTTAATTGGTGCAAAAGGCGCAAAATACAAGGAGAATGGATAGGGAATTTGACGGGAAGCAGTTTGGGAATAAGCACAATCACTCCCCCACTCGACTTTTCCCTGACATGGATTAGAAGCGGAGAAAGGGAAGGGAAGAGGTGGAGCTCAAGCGGTGAAAGTGGGAGCCGGTTCTAAACTGGCAGTGAGGAAGATGAGACATTAAAGTGTGGAACGAGAGCAGGAAGCAGCGCTGATACAGACATGATGTTGCTAAGAGAGAGAGAGGCGAGGGTGCGGTCTGGGTGCGACTGCAATAAGCAATGCTCCACTTATCCTACAGACAGAGAGGCAAAGCCTGATTCCTGCGGGCTTTCACCTGGAACGTGGAATTTCTAACGCACCCATTCTTTCCAAGGCAAAATGGTGTTGAAAGTGGAAATGTTGCAGACATAATGTGCACCACGAAACGGCGGACTTTAGGACCGGGGGAGCCCGGAGCTCAGGACCCGCCGCCCGCGGCCGCTGTTGAACCCGCGCGAAGGGCGATTGTTTCAATCTTTATATTTTCACAAAAATAATTTCTGTTCCGTTGCCGGACGCGGTTGACGCGTTGAAATGAACGGATCAACAGACAGCTCTGATTTCAGTTGCTGTTTATTTCACTCTGCCCACATTTACATTCCCCCTGGTTTTATTTCCGCGCTCACTGGGGTTTCACGACCCGGAATTTGGGGATTAAATGGGAGCCGTTCAGCACCGACCTGTTGTTCACCGGGTTTCTGCCACACAGCCCCTGAGCCCCGCTCCTGGCGGGTCCCGGGACCCGACCCTTTTACACACCGGAGCGGAACCGGAGCAAATTCTCAGCCACTGATTTTTCTTCCATGTCCAGAAGAAAGGATACATTTTCTCTGTGAATTTATTCCCAGTGAAGGCGTGGAGATGGGACTTGGTGTCCGCGTCGTAAAATGAAACTATCCCGGACTCGTAACTGAGATAAACTCCCACCCTCCCGGGGATGGGACAGGCGGGGAGACAGGATGGAGGGGAGGTGAATGCAAAACACACTCCATCCCACCGCCCGACGCTCCATACTCCAGTCTCTGTGGAGAGCGCTTCCTTTCTCTTCCTCTCCACAGACTCTGCGGCGACTCCCAGACTCCAAAACCGACTCCCCGCCACCTCCACCTCCCAATAATGTCTCCCCGACGTGAATCCCTCCGATCCCAGCACACACGCCTGGGGTGTAAACCTCTTCCCGGTGTCAGGGAGACTCCTCCGGGTCCCGGTCAGTCTCACCCTCTTCCGATCCTCAGACACCTCGAGCCACGAATTCGCTGTTTCCACATCAAGGGTGACGGAGACTGGGGGGAGAAGCATAGAATCAGAGAGCCCCCGGGAGTCGGGGGGAGACAAGGGCACAGGCGGGCGGATAACTGAAACCTTGCCCGGGGTTGACTGAATTACGTGAGATGGACAATATCAACCTCCGCCTACGCCGCATCTGCTCCCATGATGAGGTGTTGCACAACAGAGCATCGGAGATGTCCTCATTCTTCAGCGTAGACTTGGCGTTCGCTTCGCCGAACACCTCCACTCGGTTCGCAATAACCAACCTGGTCTCCCGGTGGCTCAACACTTCAACTCCCCCTCCCATTCTGAATCCGAACTTTCTGTCCTGGGCCTCCTCCATGGCCAGAGTGAGGACCACCGGAAATTGGAGGAGCAACACCTAATATTTCCCTTGGGCAGTTTGTACCCCAGCGGTATGAACAGTGACATCTCCAATTTCAGGTAGTCCTTACTGTCTCCTCCCCTTCTCAGCTCTCCCTCAGCCCCCTGGCTCCTCCTCTTCCTTTCTTCTCTCCCCACCCACCCTCACAACAGCCTGAAACATAGAAATTAGGTGCAGGAGCAGGCCATTTGGCCCTTCGAGCCTGCACCGCCATTCAATATGATCATGGCTGATCATCCAACTCAGTATCCTGTAACTGCCTTCTCTCCATACCCCCTGATCCCTTCAGCCACAAGGGCCACATCCAACTCCTTCTTAAATATGGCCAACGAACTGGCCTCAACTACCTCCTATGGAAGAGAATTGCACAGATTCACCACTCTCTGTGTGAAAAACGATTTTCTCATCTCGGTCCTAAAAGACTTCCCCCTTATCCTTAAACTGTGACCCCTTGTCCTGGACTTCCCCAACATCGGGAACAATCTTCCTGCATCTAGCCTGTCCAACCCCTTAAGAATTTTGTAAGTCTCTATGAGATCACCCCTCAATCTTCGAAATTCCAGCGAGTACAAGCCAAGTCTATCCAGTCTTTCTTCATAGAAGAAGTGTTTCGGCCCACAACTTTGCCTATTTCCTTCGCTCCATAGATGCTGCCTCACCCGCTGAGTTTCTACAGCATCCTCGTCTACCTTCGATTTTCCAACATCTGCAGTTTCGTCTTAAAAATAAAACTTTCTCCGCGTTTTACTCTGAGGAAAGGGGAGGCTCGTGGATTGCAGGAGCGGGTCGGGCGGCGGAGTTGGGATTGTGTGTGTAAATAGAGAGAGAGAGAGAGAGAGGACGATTGAGAGATTGCAGGTGGGCACTTGGGGCGGTTGGGCAGGGTTTTGTGAGATCTCGTTGTTAGGTGGTGGAGAGGGAATCAGATTATCAAGTTGCAGATTGAGATAAGTGGTAACAGGAGGTATTTATAAAGGCAGGCAGGATATCGGATGTAATATTGGAGAATTGGGGCCAGTCTGGAACTGGCACACAGGAGGAGTTGAGGCCTCGGGCAGAGATGTCATCATCACTTTGAATAGAGGCGATTTCAGATGCCAGTTGTGATCCTTCTGCTCATGTTTTCTGCAGCAGAGGGTGAGACTGAAGGAGGGGTGGCTTCCAACACTGAAAAATGTCGTGATTGAATGGCCCTTGTGCGACACAGAATGTGTGGAGGCTCGCGATTGTAGGGTCGCTGAAGGACGGGAGATTCATGGGTGATCCTGGACCTGTAATGATCCTGGACCTGTAACCAAGAATTCATTCAACTCAATCTAAACCAATATATGAGCTTTCATGGGGCATTGGACACGTTCCCTCATGGTGGGCGAGTGGTAAAAGAGAAGGCATATGATATCCGATATGACCTGGATAAATGGATCCAAGATTGACTTGGTTTAAGGAGGCAGAGGGTATTGGCATCAGGTTAGTTTTGTGTATGAAAGGCATGGAATGGTCGTGGCTATCTGTACACAGTGGTCTTCAGCAGGGATCTGTTCTGGGATTGTTGGTGGTTATGATATATATTAACGACCACTTTCCGTGCCGTAGGCATGCAAAGTACATTTGTACTGACATGGAAATTGTTGGTGCTCTGGGTCACGAGGAAGGCTATCAAGGCTGGTCAGCCTCACTTGGTGTATTGTGTTTTTGTGCAAGTCGATACGCTCAAGGAAGGATGTGTTTGTACTGGAGAGGGAACAGAGTTGTTCATCGGGTCTGGGTCTGATTCATTGAGTCTGAAGTAGGGTCTGGCACGACAAAAAAGAGCTATTCGTATAGTAAACAATGTAGGATATCATGACCACACCAATATACTGTATTTAAAATTACACACCTTAAAGTTTAAGGATCTGGTAGAATTTAAGACTGCACAAATAATTTATAAAGCAAAAAATAAACTGCTACCTGTAAACATACAAAAACTGTTCAAAGACAGAGAGGAGGGGTTATAACTTTAGAAGGAAACTAAACTTGAAACAGCATTATGCTTGGACCCATTTCAAAAGTATGTGTATTTCCATTTGTGGGGTGGTTTTGCGGAATGGTCTTGACGAAACGATTAAACAAAGTATTAATATAATGCAATTTTAAAAAATGTACAAAAGATATATCCTTGAAAAGTACAGTAATGAGGAAGAAGAATGTAAACCTCACAGATGTTAATGGTGTTCTTTTGTTCTTTTCTTTTTTTTGATTTTTAATTAATAGCTTGATTGGAGTAGTTTTATTTGAATTGTCTGGTTAGTTTATTTTATTGAATTTTGCATTTGTTAATTGTGAAGAATGGGGGTAGGACATGACAAGCATAGGCTTCTTCCTATCCCTTTTCGAACGAGTCTAATGTGTATTATGTTGAAATTGGCTTTTGATTTTTTAATTTATGTATGTACATATATGTTATGTATGTGTGTATATGTATGTATATATATATTTACATGTATATGTATGTATGTGTGTATGTATTTATGTGTGTGTATATATATAATTTTCCTTTTATTTATTCACTTTAATCTTTTCTTTTCTTTTTTTTTTAATCGTTCGAAATAAAGATATCATTCATTCAAAGATATCATTCATTCATTCATTCAATGTTTCAGGTGTATGTGAGTAAGAGGATCGTTTCCTGGACAAGTAGCTGCGTGTTTTCCACCGAGACAAATGCCTAGACTGAGGTGAATGCTAGTTTCCCTAATGAATCCAATTCAAGGAATGCTTCAACATGATAGACAGTTAATAACAGTGAACCTCGCGATTCCCACAGGAGGCAACCCTGAGTCACCAGAAACTTCAGTCACTGACAGGTCAGACCGAGGTGAAGGACAGATTTCTTTTATGACTATCGCCCATAAATATTGATAACAATCCTCGTCAGCTCATTGATAACGGATTTCAATCCTTATCAGGTCATAAGGTTATAACTGATAGAGGTCCGAGCGGTGAGTGTAAAGACCCAGCGCGGGGCTTTGCGTTTTCAGAGGCCCAGGAGCCATTGGTGAGGGAGGAACAGAAATCTGTAACGTTCTAAATCCGTAATGTTCAGCTGATTAGTGGACTTGAGGAAGCCGCTGATTGGCAGTCAGATTCCAGCAGTTTGAAGTGTACTGTACTTTGTATTTTGTATTGTATTTTTGTATTGTATATTGTATTTTGTGCTGTATCTAGGGTAAGGGAAGTATGAGTGCCAGGGCTGCTTACTGTTCTGGATGTCAGACGTGGGAGATCATGGAATCAGGTAGCCCTCCAGACGTCCAAATCTGCAACAGGTGCGTTGAGATGAGGCTCTTAAAGGAGTGTGTTAGGAACCTGGAGCAGCAGCTCGATGACCCCCGTCTGGTCAGGGTGAGTGAGGAGGTCATAGAGAGGAATTACATGGAGGTAGTCTCTCCAAAACCACAGGAGGCAGACACGTGGGTCACGATTAGGAGAGGCAAGGGGCAGAGGCGGGCGCTAGAGAGTACACCAGTGGCTGTACACCATGAAAATAAGTACTCCTGTTTGAGTGCTGTTGGGGGGGGGGAACAGCCTACCTGGATATAGCAACAGTGACCTGGCCTGCGGTACAGACACTGGCCCTGTTGCTCAGAAGGGTAAGGAAAAGAAGAGGAGGGCATTAGTAATAAGGGACTCTATAGTTAGGGGGTCAGATTGTCGATTCTGTGGACGCAGTCTGGAGACGCGGATGGTAGTTTGCGTCCCTGGTGCCAGGGTCCTGGATGTGTCTGATCGTGTCCAAGATATCGTGAAAAGGGAGGGAGAGGAGCCTGAGGTCGTGGTATATATTGGTACCAATGACATAGATAAAAAAAGAGAAGAGATCCTGAAAGGAGAATTTAGGGAGTTAGGAAGAGAGTTAAGGAAAAGAACCGCAAAGATAACAATCTCAGGATTACTGCCTGTGCCACACGACAGTGAGAGCAGGAATGGAGCAAGGTGGAGGATAAATGCCTGGCTGAAGGACTGGTGCAGAGGGCAGGGATTCAAGTTTCTGGATCAGTGGAACCTCTTTTGGGGAAGAAGTGACCTGTATAAAAAGGACGGGTTGCACTTGAACCCGAGGGGGACCAATATCCTGGCAGGAAAATTTGCAAAGTCTACTGAGGGGACTTTAAACTAGAACGGTTCGGGGGAGCGACTCAAATAGTGAAAGCCAGTAGACAGGGTCTGAGGCAGGAGGCAGAGAAGGGAAGCACTTAGACCCAACATGTGGCGAGGAAAGAAGAAAAAAATAATAAACAGGGAATAAACAGGTGGTGGATTTCCAGGGCTAAAATCAAAAGGGGCCACTTGTCAACATAATTGTACAAGGAGTAAGAGTGTTGTAAAAACAAGCCCGAAGGCTTTGTGTCTCAATGCAAGGTTATATGGTTATATGGTTAATGCAATAGAAAGAAAGGACATTAGGATGGAGAGTGACATAATTAAGTCAGAAACAATGGTTCTGAACTTAAACAAAAGTAACTGAAGGTATGAGATGTGAATTGGCCAAGATAGACTGGCAAGTGATTCATAAAGGGTTGACAGTGGATGTGCAATGGAAGATATTTAAAGACTGCATGTATGAACTACAACAATTGTTCATCCCAGTTTGGCAAAATAATAAATTAGGGAAGATAGTGCATCCATAGATAACAAGGGATATCAGAGATAGTATAAAAACAAAAGATGAAGCATACAAATTAGCCAGAAAAAGCAGCCTACCAGAGGACTGGGAGAAATTCAGAGTCCAGCAGAGGAGGACAAAGGGAATTAGGAAAGGGAATTTAGGAATGGGAAAATAGGTTATGAAAAAAAACTGACAGGGAACATAAAAACTGACTGCAAATGTTTTTATAGATATGTGAAGAGATTAGATAACACAAATGTAGGCCCTTGCAGTCAGAAACTGGTGAATTGATCATGGGGAACAAGGACATGGCAGACCAATTGAATAACTACTTTGGCTCTGTCTTCGCTAAGGAAGACATAAATAATCTGTCAGATATAGCAGGGGACGGGGGGGTCAAATAAGGCGGAGGAACTGAGTGAAATCCAGGTTAGCCGGGAAGTGGTGTTGGGTAAATTGAATGGATTAAAGGCCGATAAATCCCCAGGGTCAGATAGTCTGCATCCCAGAGTACTCAAGGAAGTAGCCACAGAAATAGGTGATGCATTAGTGATAATTTTATCAAAACTCCTTAGATTCTGGAGTAGTTCCTGAGGCTTGGAGGGTAGCTAATGTAACCCCACTTTTTAAAAAAGCAGGGACAGAGAAAACAGGGAAACAGACCAGTTAGTCTAACATTGGTAGTGGGGAAACTGCTAGAGTCAGTTATTAAAGATGGGATAGCAGTACATTTCGATAGTGGTGAAATCATTGGACAAAGTCAGCATGGATTTACGAAAGGTAAATCATGTCTGACGAATCTTATAGAATTGTTCGAGGATGTAACTAGTAGAGTGGATAGGGGAGAACCAGTGGATGTGTTATATCTAGACTTTCAGAAGGCTTTCGACAATGTCCCACATAAGAGATTAGTATACAAACTTAAACCACACGTTATAGGGGTTCAGTATTGATGTGGATAGAGAACTGGATGGCAGACAGGAAGCAAAGGGTAGGAGTAAATGGGTCATTTTCAGAATGGCAGGCAGTGACTAGTGGGGTACAGCAAGTCTTAGTGCTGGGACTCCAGCTATTTACAATATATATTAATGATTTGGACGAAGGAATTGAATGCAACATCTCCAAGTTTGCGGATGACACTAAGCTGGGGGGTAGTGTTAGGTGTGAGGAGGATGCTAGGAGGCTGCAAGGTGACTTGGATAGGCTGGGTGAGTGAGCAAATGCATGGTAGATGCAGTTTAGTGTGGATAAATGTGAGGTTATTCATTTTGGTAGCAAAAACAGGAGGGTCAACTATTATCTGAATGGTGGCAAATTAGGAAAAGGGGAGATGCAACGAGACCAGGGTGTAATGGTACACCAATCATTGAAAGTAGGCATGCAGGTGCAGCAGGCAGTGAAGAAAGCAAATGGTATGTTAGCATTCATAGCAAAAGGATTTGAGTATAGGAGCAGGGAGGTTCTACTGCAGTTGTACAGGGTTTTGGTGAGACCACACCTGGAATATTGCGTACAGTATTGGTCTCCAAATCTGAGGAAATACATTCTTGCCATAGAGGGGGGACAGAGAAGGTTCACCAGACTGATTCCTGGGATGTCAGGACTTTCATATGAGGAAAGACTGGATATACTTGGCTTGTTCCCGCTAGAATTTAGAAGACCGAGGGGGGATCTTATAGAAGCTTACAAAATTCTTAAGGGGTTGTATAGGCTAGATGCAAGAAGATTGTTCCCGATGTTGGGGAGGTCCAGAACAAGGGGTCACTCTCTTAGGATAAGGGGGAATTTCTTTAGGACCAAGATGAGGAAAACATTTTTCACACAGAGAGTGGTGAGTCTCTGGAATTCTCTGCCACAGAAGGTAGTTGAGGCCAGTTCATTGGCTACATTTAAGAGGGAGTTAGATGAGGCCCATGTGGCTAAAGGGATCGGGGGTATGGAGAGAACACAGGTTCAGGATACTGAGTTGGATGATCAGCCATGATCATATTGAATGGTGGTGCAGGCTCGAAGGACCGAATGGCCTACTCCTGCACCTATTTTCTATGTTTCTAGGTAGAATTGGGCCATTCAGCCCATTAGGTCTACTTAATAATGACTGATCTATCTCTCCTAACCCAATTTTCCTGCCTTCTCACCTTAACCTCTGACTCCTGTGCTAATCATGAATCTATCCATCTCTGCCTTAAAAATATTCACTGACTTGGGCTCCACAGATTTATGTGCAAAGAATTCCACAGATTCACCACCCTCTGACTAAATAAATTTCTCCTCATCTCTTTCCTCAAAGAACATCCTTTAATTCAGAGGCTCTGCCCACTAGTCCTAGACTCTCCCACTGGTGGAACCATCCTCCCTAAATCCACACTATCCAATCCTTTCACTATTCCGTATGCTTCAATGAGGTTCCCCCTTATCCTTCTAAATTCTAGTGAGTACAGGCCCAGTGCCGACAAACGCTCATCATGGGTTAACCTACTAATTCCTGGGATCATTCTTGTAAACCTCCTCAGGCCCTTCTCTAGAGCCAACACATCCTTCCTCAGATATGGTGTCCAAAATTGCTCACAATATTGCAAAGGCGGCCTTATCAGCGCCTGATAGAGCCTCACCATCCCTGGCTGCGGTCAATGCTAGTTTGTCTAACGGGACGCATTAATTAATTGATTCTTTTTTTAATTAACAACTTTTCTTTTGAGAAGCAAGGAGGAAATAATTATATTTAATGGGTTTTTTTTACTCCTCACAATGCTATGTACGAAAGAGGCTAGCTAGAAGCTCATCCGCCCTTTGACGCGTCTTGTTTTTGGTCCTGTTGGGGGTCCACAATCCTCAAGTAGCAAACCAGGTGGGGAGACGGTTTAGTCGACTCCTATCCGACCATGGAGCAGGTAGCATGGGATTACATGGTTCCCGTTGTGGTGACCATTTAGCTTAATTTTGAGTGTCATAAGTTATGACATTTACCTTTAAATTTTGTCTTCCTCTACTTATGCGGGTGGGATATATTATGTACTTGGGGGCGTGTTTGCTGCTGGGTTCTTAGCCTGAAGCTTATAATTTTTTAATTTAGTTTGGAGAAAGCATGGTGGAAAGGAATATCTTTCGACCATACGGAGCTTTCTAGAGAAGGGTCAGAGCCACATGTGGAGCCATACGGAGCCTTCTAACATTAATTGGTCTGGATGAATATCGCACTGTTTTACTTCGAACAATAAAGAAACTACTAATCAAGAGACTGAGTTTGAAGATTTATCTTTTGACGGCTTAAAAAGTCTCACGGAGAGCTCCCATGCGTAAATTATACTATCTTCCTACCCCGTGTTTTCGGCTAGTGGCCAGAGGGAGCAGTCTCCTGTACGATATAATAGTCGAAAGCTACCTTACAGACAGGAGGTGTTGGAATCCGTCCCTAGGAAGAGGGACAGAATTATGGCTGGATCTCCGGTAACAGGTGCGGCCCGAACAATTAGTTCCAGAAGAGGAACTGAAGACAATAGATCTCAGCCAGAGACTGGCTTAGAGATTTATCGACAGCCACACGACTTATCTTGAGATGGAAGACTTTACCACGGAATCGTGAGTAGAACAACTATTATACTATGTTGAATTCAGAAGCTGGGACACTTTAATTCGAACGGCTTCTGAAGAGTCCAGAAAAGTTTAAGTTCTACAGAGATATCTACAATAATTATAGGAGGCATGGAGTAAATGAGGTGCTAGAGGAGTATAAAGAATGTAAAAAGAATCTTAAGAAAGAAATTAGGAAGGCTAAAAGAAGATATGAGGTTGCTTTGGCAAGAAAGGTGAAAGTAAACCCAAAGGGTTTCTACAGCTATATTAATAGCAAAAGGATAACGAGGGATAAAATTGGACCATTAGAGAACCAGAATGGACAGCTATCTGCAGAGCCAAAAGAGATGGGGGAGATATTGAACAATTTCTTTTCTTCGGTATTCACAAGGAGAAGGATATTGAACTCGGTGAGTTAAGGGGAAAGAGTAGAGTAGCTATGGAAACTATGAGATTCAAAGAGGAGGAAGTACTGATACTTTTGAAAAATATAAAAGTGGATAAGTCTCCAGGTCCTGACAGGATATTCCCTAGGACATTGAGGGAAGTTAGTGTAGAAATAGCAGGAGCTATGACAGAAATATTTCAAATGTCATTAGAAACGGGAATAGTGCCGGAGGATTGGCGTACTGCGCATGTTGTTCCATTGTTTAAAAAGGGTTCAAAGAATAAACCTAGCAATTATAGACCTATTAGTTTGACGTCAGTGGTGGGCAAATTAATGGAAAGGATACTTAGAGATAATATATATAAGCATCTGGATAAACAGGGTCTGATCAGGAACAGTCAACATGGATTTGTGCCGGGAAGGTCATGTTTGACAAACCTTCTTGAATTTTTTGAAGCGGTAACTAGGGAAATTGATGAGGGTAAAGCAGTGGATGTTGTCTATATGGATTTCAGTAAGGCCTTTGACAAGGTTCCCCATGGAAGGTTGGTTAAGAAGGTTCAATCTTTGGGTGTTAATGGCGGAGTAGCAAGATGGATTCAACAGTGGCTGAATGGGAGAATGTCAGAGAGTAATGGTGGATGGCTGTTTGTCAGGTTGGAAGCCGGTGACCAGTGGGGTGCCTCAGGGATCTGTGTTGGGTCTACTGTTGTTTGTCATGTACATCAATGATCTGGATGATGGGGTGGAAAATTGGATAAGTAAGTATGCAGATGATACTAAGATAGCTGGTGTTGTGGATAATGAAGTAGATTTTCAAAGTCTACAGAGAGATTTGGGCCATTTGGAAAAGTGGGCTGAAAGATGGCAGATGGAGTTTAATGCTGATAAGTGTGAAGTGCTACATCTTGGCAGGACAAATCAAAATAGGACGTACATGGTAAATGGTAGGGAATTGAGGAATGCTGTGGAACAGAGGGATCTAGGAATAACTGTTCATAGTTTCCCTGAAGGTGGAATCGCATGTAGATAGGGTGGTAAAGAAAGCCTTTGGTGTGCTGGCCTTTATAAATCAGAGCATTGAATATAGGAGTAGGGAAGTAATGTTAAAATTGTACAAGGCATTGGTAAGACCAATTCTGGAGTATGGTGTACAATTTTGGTCGCCTAGTTATAGGAAGGATGTCAACAAAATAGAGAGAGTACAGAGGAGATTTACTAGAATGTTGCCAGGGTTCCAGCAACTATGTTACAGAGAAAGGTTGAACAAGTTAGGTCTTTATTCTTTGGAGCGCAGAAGGTTAAGGGGGGACTTGATTGAGGTCTTTAAAATGATGAAAGGGATAGACAGAGTTGACGTGGATACGTTTTTTTCCCATTGAGGGTAGGGAAGATTCAAACAAGAGGCATGACATGAGAATTAAGGGACAGAGGTTTCGGGGTAACGTGAGGGGGAACTTCTTTACTCAGAGGGTGGTGGCTGTGTGGAATCAGCTTCCAGCAGAAGTGGTGGAGGCAGGATCGATTTTAACATTTAAGAGTAAAGTGGATAGGTATATGGACGTGAAGGGAATGGAGGGGTATGGTCTGAGTGCAGGTAGATGGGACTAGGGGAAAACAAATGGTCGGCACGGACTGGAAGGGCCGAGAGGGCCTGTTTCCGTGCTGTAATTGTTATATGGTTATATGGTTATATGGTTCTGCTAAAGTTTGGAAAGAAACCAAGAAGCTTGTTTGCCAGTTCAGCCTGGATAGATCCAGGTGCTTGTCCTTGTGTTGTTTTGAAGTCGTGATAAGACACATTCTTTGTGAACTGAAGTCACTTATAAACTTCGAAAATATCTTGGATGTTGTCTGGAAGTCCAGTTTGTTATAGTTTCTTATCTGATGTTTTTAGAACATTCAATCAATGTTAAATCAATAAGACTGAAGCAAACTGAAGAAGTCACTGTTTGTCTGAAATCCAGATTTGACAATCTGCCAAGACCATGGAGCAAGGTGGATCAGGTGAGTCAGAGGAGCCACAAGGTGGCGATGAAAGGCCACGATATGAGAAGAGACAAGTTAAATTCACCGACAAAGTCGGTTGCATTTCTGAAAGAAACCCTGAAGGAGAGAAACAAGTTATGGAGGAACGTACTGAAGCTGTTTGATGGCCAGAAGGAACTAATGGAATCAGAAGATAGCGTGAACAAAGTGGAATCAAATCTGAGCCAAATATTCAGCTTCTGTAGAGCATAAAGCACTGCTGAGTTCACAGCCATCTCAGGAAGAGCACGAAAGATATATCCAGCAGTTCAAAGAAATTTGATGATTCTATGGAAGATGCCAAGAGATTGTTAGCTGAGGTTAAACAAAGGATTGTGTGTGTTATAGTAGGTGATTCTGCTCATCAAGGTGTCGAAATCGGACAATGTACAGTTGGAAGTGCGATGCAACAAGGTGCTGAAATGGAAGAGGAGATTACACCACAAGATAGTATCTCTAATGTATCTACACTAAGATCAAGACATCATCTGGTTCTATAGCCAGTTCAGCATCAAGGGCTTCTGCTCGATTGGGAGTTGATGCTGATCTAGCCACTCTCTCAATAGAAGTGGATGCCTTGGAGAAGAAACATGAGATTGCGCGAGAAGAAGAACTTCTGAAAGGAGAGATGAGGCAACGAAAAGAACACCTGGAACTAGCCACAAACTGGGCGGTTGTCAAATTGAAGAAGGCGGTAATGGAAAATGAGGGTTCAAGATGCAGCTCCAGGGCATCTGATACGATGAACTCTTATTTTGGAAAAGTAACTGCTGAAAAGGAAACATTTGTTCTATCATTCGTTTGCGTCAAGTCATGGATCTCCAGAGGGATACGTGAATTGGCGGAGAATCAAGCTGAATTCACCCAGCTCATAGTGAAAGTAAATCTCTCTTTCACCCTACTACCAATAGAAATTCCTACATATGATGGAGATCCTTTGCGGTATGAAGATTTCATAATGGCGTTTGCCAAAGGAGTAGAAATGAAAATACTGATGAAAAAGAGCGCTTACGATTTCTGGTGCATTACACAAGCGGAAGTGCTAAGGTACTTGTAGAAACTTGTCAAAATAAGCCTGACCGCCAAGGCTATCTAGAGGCAAGAAGGTTACTTAATGAACATTTTGGTAACGAACAGTGGATTGCTAACACGTACATGGAGAAGGCCTGTGCTTGGAAATATTTTAAGCCAGTAGATATGGAGGCATTAAGTGATATTGCAATATTTCTTAGAGGTTGTTGTAGCTCAATGGAAAATCTCAACCACACGGAGGAGATGAATCTTGTTAGTAATACTAGAGCCATCATTCAGAAACTGCCCAGACGACTTAGAGAAAAGTGGGGAGATAAAGCAGGCCGAATATTGGATAAGAAGAAGCGAGTAGCCATGTTACCAGACCTGGTGGATTTCTTGGAAAAGCAAGTAAGGTACTTATTAGATCCACATCACGGGAGTATTGAATATCATAAACCAATTGAAACTGTCAAAGGTTCTTCCTTTACCAAAACTAAAGGAAGATCAGGACCTAAGGGAGGAAGTTTTGCTATCGCTATAATACGTGTGAAAACGACAGCGGGAATGAAAGGTGATATGTCTACTATCAAGCAAAAGGGATTTTGTTTGTTATGTGATGCAGTTGGTCACACCATAAGATGGTGTCGAAGGTTCAAGAAAAAGGAATATAATGAAAGGATGGAGTTCTTAAAAGAGAAGGGAATCTGTTTTGGATATTTGAAAAAAAGGACACATGGTTAAAGACTGTAAGAGTCCTATAATTTGTGATAAGTGCAAGCAAAATCATCCTTAAGCACTTCACACTGCAAAGAAGAAGCCGGGGCAAATAGAACAGAAGGAGAAGTCAGCTACCATTGATGCTGTCACCTCACCTCAGATAACTGCTCGTATTGGGACTGGGGTAGATGCCTGTATCTTCTCTATCTTACCAGTACAGGTAAGGAATAGCAAGATGAATACAGTGTTGCAAACATGCATTTATGGATCACGGAAGTTCGGCAACCTTTTGCACAGAAAGCCTGGTGAGAAGGCTCAACATCACAGGAAAAGAGAATAAGATTTGATTGCATACCATGAATGAACATAAGGAGTGCATTAGTCATTACCTTACAAGTATGGGGATATCCAGTCTGGATGAACATAATTTTATACCAATATCTGAAGTGTTTACGCATGAGACCATGCCTGTCACTTATCAAAATATAGCCGGACATGAGGACATGAGACAATGGCCTTACTTGAATGATGCCAAAGGATCTAAAACAAATTCTGGTATTGACCTACTTATCTGAACGAAAGCTTTGAAGCCATTAAAACCTATACAGATTGTGAGGAGCCAAGGTGATGGAACGTTTGGTGTGAAAACCCTACAAGGATGGGTTACCTATGGCTCCTTGAGAAGGAACAACAAAAGCAGGAACTGGAAGAACTATCCTGCAGCTGCTGTTAATCAAATATCTACTGGTAAATTAGAAAAGTTGTTGATCAAACAATACAGTCATTACTTCAATGAACGTATCAGTGATGAATCTGAAGAAATGTCCAGGGAAGATTTAAAGTTTTGGATATTATGAACTACTCAGTAAAGATGATAGACAGACACTATTGTCTGGACTTATCTTTCAAACAAGAAAGTGTTAGTCTGCCAATAATCATCGTATGGCAGAGCAACGCACCCAGAATCTGAAACGCAAGTTTGGCAAGAATACGGAATTTCATGAGGAATATGCGTCTTTCCTGAGGATATGATTGACAATGATTATGCCAAAATGGTACCAACAAACCAACTGAATCAAAGTGATGGAGCATTTTGAAGAAAGGGACCTAGAGGGTGGTCTTTGACTGTGCTGCAGTCTTCAAATGAACATCACTGAACTGTCAACTACTGCAAGGTCCAGACCTTACCAACTCACTCATTGGAGTCCTCATTAAATTCTGATGAGCCAATTGCTTTGATGGCTAATATCAGAGCGATGTTTCATCAAGTCAAAGAACCAGAAAAACACATTGACTACCTGTGATGCTTATTGTGGCCTGAAAGGGATGTACAACAAGATCTTGTTGAATACCAGATGTGGGTACATCTCTTTGGAGCAGTGTCAAAGAAACATAGAAACATAGAAGATAGGTGCAGGAGTAGGCCATTTGGCTTTTCGAGCCTGCACCGCCAATCAATATGATCATCCAACTCAGTATCCCGTACCTGCCTTCTCTCCATACCCCCTGATCCCTTTAGCCAAAAGGGCCACATCTAACTCTCTCTTAAATATAGCCAATGAACTCGCCTCAACTACCTTCTGTGGCAGAGAATTCCAGAGATTCACCACTCTCCGTGTGAAAAATGTTTTTCTCATCTCGGTCCTAAAGATTTCCCCCTTATCCTTAAACTGTGACCCCTTGTCCTGGACTTCCCCAACATCGGGAACAATCTTTCTGCATCTAGCCTGTCCAACCCCTTAAGAATTTTGTAAGTTTCTATAAGATCCCCCTCAATCTTCTAAATTCTAGCGAGTACAAGCCGAGTCTATCCAGTCTTTCCTCATATGAAAGTCCTGACATCCCAGGAATCAGCACTTCCATTCAATGTGATCATCCCCAATCAGTACCCCGTTCCTACCTTATCCCTATATCACTTGACTCCGCTATTTTTAAGAGCCCCATCTAGCTCTCTCTTGAAAGCATACAGAGAACCTGCCTCCACCGCCCTCTGAGGCAGAGAATTCCACAGACTCACCACTGTCTGTGAGAATAAGTGTTTCCTCGTCTCTGTTCTAAATGGCTTACTCCTTATTCTTTAACTATGGCCCCTGGTTCTGGACTCCCCCAACATCGGGAACGTGTTTCCTGCCTCTAGTGTGTCCAAGCCCTTAACAATCTTATATGTTTCAATGAGATCCCCCTCATCCTTCTAAACTCCAAAGTGTACAAGCCCAGCTGCTCCATCCTCTCAGCAAATTAGGGGGCCAAAACTGCACACAATACTCCAGGTGTGGTCTCACTAGGGCTCTGTTCAACCGCAGAAGTACATCTTTGCTCCTATATTCGATTCCTCTTGTTATAAAGGACAACATGCCATTCGCTTTCTTCACTGCTTGCTGTACCTGTGTGCTTACTTTCATAGACTGATGCACAAGGACCCCCCAGATCCCGTTGTACTTCCCCTTGTCCCAATTTGACTCCATTTAGATAGTAATCTGCCTTCCTGTTTTTCCTATCAAAGTGGATAACCTCACATTTATCCGCATTAAACTTCATTTGTCATGCACCTGCCCACTCCCCATACCTGTCCAACTCACCCTGCATTCTCACAGCATCCTCCTCACAGTTCACACTGCCACCCAGTTTTGTGTCATCTGCAAATTTGCTAATGTTACTTTGAATCCCTCATCCAAATCATTGATGTATATTGTGAATGGCTGCCGTCTCAACACCGAGCCTTGCGGTACCCGACTAGTCACTGCCTGCCATTCTAAAAGGGACCCGTTAATCATATAACCATATAACCATATAACAATTACAGCACGGAGACAGGCCCTCTCAGCCCTTCCAGTCCGTGCCGACCATTTGTTTTCCCCTAGTCCCATCTACCTGCACTCAGACCATACCCCTCCATTCCCTTCACGTCCATATACCTATCCACTTTACTTTTAAATGTTAAAATCGATCCTGCCTCCACCACCTCTGCTGGAAGCTCATTCCACACAGCCACCACCCTCTGAGTAAAGAAGTTCCCCCTCACGTTACCCCTAAACTTCTGTCCCTTAATTCTCATGTCATGCCCTCTTGTTTGAATCTTCCCTACCCTCAATGGGAAAAGCTTATCCACATCAACTCTGTCTATCCCTTTCATCATTTTAAAGACCTCAATCAAGTCCCCCCTTAACCTTCTGCGCTCCAAAGAATAAAGACCTAACTTGTTCAACCTTTCTCTGTAACATAGTTGCTGGAACCCTGGCAACATTCTAGTAAATCTCCTCTGTACTCTCTCTATTTTGTTGACATCCTTCCTATAACTAGGCGACCAAAATTGTACACCATACTCCAGAATTGGTCTTACCAATGCCTTGTACAATTTTAACATAACTTCCCTACTCCTATATTCAATGCTCTGATTTATAAAGGCCAGCACACCAAAGGCTTTCTTTACCACCCTATCTACATGCGATTCCACCTTCAGGGAACTATGCACAGTTATTCCTAGATCCCTCTGTTCCACAGCATTCCTCAATTCCCTACCATTTACCATGTACGTCCTATTTTGATTTGTCCTGCCAAGATGTAGCACTTCACACTTATCAGCATTAAACTCCATCTGCCATCTTTCAGCCACTTTTCCAAATGGCCCAAATCTCTCTGTAGACTTTGAGAATCTACTTCATTATCCACAATACCACCTACCTTAGTATCATCTGCATACTTACTTATCCAATTTTCCACCCCATCATCCAGATCATTGATGTACATGACAAACAATAGTGGACCCAACACAGATCCCTGAGGCACCCCACTGGTCACCGGCTTCCAACCTGACAAACAGCCATCCACCATTACTCTCTGACATCTCCCATTCAGCCACTGTTGAATCCATCTTCCTACTCCGCCATTAACACCCAAAGATTGAACCTTCTGAACCAACCTTCCATGGGGAACCTTGTCAAAGGCCTTACTGAAATCCATATAGACAACATCCACTGCTTTACCCTCATCAATTTCCCTAGTTACCGCTTCAAAAAATTCAAGAAGGTTTGTCAAACATGACCTTTCCAGGCACAAATCCATGTTGACTGTTCCTGATCAGACCCTGTTTATCCAGATGCTTATATATATTATCTCTAAGTATCCTTTCCATTAATTTGCCCACCACTGACGTCAAACTAATAGGTCTATAATTGCTAGGTTTATTCTTTGAACCCTTTTTAAACAATGGAACAACATGCGCAGTACGCCAATCCTCCGGCACTATTCCCGTTTCTAATGACATTTGAAATATTTCTGTCATAGCTCCTGCTATTTCTACACTAACTTCCCTCAATGTCCTAGGGAATATCCTGTCAGGACCTGGAGACTTATCCACCTTTATATTTTTTTAAAGTGTCAGTACTTCCTCCTCTTTGAATCTCATAGTTTCCATAGCTACTCTACTTTTTTCCCTTACCTCACAGAGTTCAATATCCTTCTCCTTGGTGAATACCGAAGAAAAGAAATTGTTCAATATCTCCCCCATCTCTTTTGGCTCTGCAGATAGCTGTCCATTCTGGTTCTCCAATGGTCCAATTTTATCCCTCGTTATCCTTTTGCTATTAATATAGCTATAGAAACTCTTTGGATTTACTTTCACCTTTCTTGCCAAAGCAACCTCATATCTTCTTTTAGCCTTCCTAATTTCTTTCTTAAGATTCTTTTTACATTCTTTATACTCCTCTAGCACCTCATTTACTCCATGCCTCCTATAATTATTGTAGATATCTCTCTTTTTTCGAAACAAGTGTCTAATTTCCCTTGAAAACCATGGCTCTTTCCAATTTTTACTATTTCCTTTCAACCTAACAGGGACATAAAGATTCTGTACTCTTACAATCCCTACCCTTTGTTTCCTGTCTGCCAACCACTTCTCTATCCATGTCAGCACTCTACCTCAAATACAGTGTGCGCTAATTTTGCCCACTAATCTCCTATGTGGGACCTAATCAAATGCTTTCTGAAAGTCCAGGTACACTACATCCACTCGCTCGCGCTTGTCCATTTTCCTATTTACATCTTCAAAAAATTCCAGAACATTAGTCCAGCATGATTTCCCCTTCGTAAATCCATGTCACTCGAACCGATCCTTTTGCATCCAAATGTGTGGCTAACTCATCTTTTATAATTGACTCCAGTATCTTCCCCACCACCGATGTCAGGCTAACTGGTCTATAATTCCATCAGTCCATCCAACACCACTTCCTGCCTAATGTGGATTTCCTTCAGTTCCTCTGTCACCACTTTGAAGAATAATTTCTGTGTGGATGATTGCTTAAAATCCATGTCTACTGAGCAGGAAGCAATTCAAGCGGGAAAATCTCTGACTTCCCTCTGCAATAAGGGAGGATTTACGCGTTCCAAGTGGATCAGCAACAGTCGTGTTGTATTGGAAAGCATTCCACCGGATGATAGAGCCAAAGAGACTGGAGAGTTGGATTTGGACAAAGAATATTTGCCAATGGAAAGAGTATTAGGAGCTAATAATGTTTCATAATGGACATATGTTAACACAAACGAAAATCCTGCGGATGAAGCTTCTAGAGGACTGACAGCAACCCGCTTCTTAAGCAATAAGAGATGGATCAATGGACCAGAGTTTCTCTGTAAGTCAGAGAATAGCTAAAACTTGAGCTGGGATTTGAAATCGTTGCTAATGATTCAGAAATTAAACAAAACATGACAGTGAACGTTATTGCTAAAAATCCTATTATTCTCTCGAAGGGTTTTTACACTTTAACATTATTGTTACAACATATCCATGAGTTGATTGGACATGGAGGAAGAAGTTTCATGCTAATGAAACTTTGGATTCTTATATTTTGGACTGTATACTAGGTATAATACCTGATGTTAAGGCATTTGGTGTGCACGGTATGACTTTAAACTAAAAACAATGTTTTAATACGACCAATAACCAAGTTATGCTTGCTTCTAGAAGGCATAGGTGAAGATAGAAGAATCGCTGAAGAAGTCTGAATGCGGATATATGATTCATGCTACTTTTTTGTTTTTTGATATAAAGCCTTCATTGCTTCTTTTTTGATGTCTAATAGTAATTGCCTCGTTATATACTCAGAAAAATTAGGGGCCGGTTTGTAGTGGCCATTGGCTTAATTTTTTTGTCAGAAATTATGGCATTTGCCTTTAAATTTTGCTGCCTGTAACTATGTGGGTGGGATTTATTACGTAGTCGGAGGCATGTTCGCTGTTGGGATTCTTGCACACACTGTTAGTTTTTTAATTTAGTTTGGAGGAGGCATGTATGTTTTAATTAAAGTGTCCCTTATTCATATCACTCTTTATATCCAACCAACACCAAGCGATCTCTAATGTATGAGAACAAATAAATTATATTAACATTACCTTGCGGAATACCACAGGGCATTTCGCTGAACAAGCTGTTCAATAAAAAGGGGTGATCGAATTTTGCAACTTCCGGTGCCCCATCTGCTACAGACAACGTGTGTTCCTCATCACTAACCCTGTAGGTATAAGCAGCTGGGTTACAAAATGAACTACAGTAATCTTCTGAGTTATTTTTTTATAAAATTATGTATGGTTTAGTTAAGAACATGTCCTACCTCCTCTTCCGACTAAGTTCCTCCTGAAATCAAACACACACATTTTTTATTGACTGACCACACACAACTGAACAATAATATGTTCTACTCATTGTTGCAAGTTGCTGGAAATTCTCCACTAACACAGCTTCTGACACACTGACAGCACGAGAATGTCTCAGAAAGGGTAAGGAATCACATATCGGCACCATTTCTGAGGGAGGATGTGCTATCTCTGGAGAGGGTTCAGAGGAGAAATACAAATTGCTCCCAGGATGAGTAGGTGAACATATATTGAGTGATTGCCAGCACTGGGACTATACTCGCGGTAGTTTAGAAGATGAGGGGGGACCTCATTGAAACATACAGAACAGTGAAAGGCTCAGATAGAGTGGATATAGAGAGAATGTTGCCACGAGTGGGAGAGTCAAGGACAAGAAGTCATAACCACAGAATTAAAGGACGTTATTTTAGGAAGCAGATGAGGAGAATTTTCTTGTCCGAAAGTGGTAAATCTGTGAAATTATTTGCCACAGAAGGCTGTGGAGTCCGTCAGTGGATATTGTTAAGGCAAAGTTAGATAGATTATTGATTAGTACGTGTGCCAGAGGTTATGGGGAGAAGGCAGGAGAATGGTGTTACGAGGGAGAGATCGGCTATCAATGATAAGTGGTGGCGTCGACTGGATGGGCCTAATTCTACTCCTATCTTTTTTGTCCTTATGATAAAAACAAAGATGAAGAAAATATATGAACTAAATGGACAGGAATGTTGTACAACACGGAACATATTTACTTGCAAATCTAAAAGGAACGTTTTGATAATAGATTTTACATTATCAAAGGATTTCTTACAAAACACCCCAAAATTCTCAAACGCTGATTTTACAAACAGGATTTAGATTATATATATCTAGCATAAGTGTCAAGGTCTGTAACTGAATGTCAGTTCCCATTCATTCATGCACTGCCTCTCACATCCGCTACGCCAGACACACTCACAGCATGCAAGTGTACCTGAATTTTTGTGTCAGTTTAAATATAATATGTAGCTTGAGAAACAGAGGAACAATCAAACATTTAGTGTCAAGGTCTTCACTTATTCCCGAAAAGCTGTGCATTTTCTGTGTGCGCTTGGATTGGCCTACAATTAGAAGAAATTCTCACCATTAGAAATATCACACTGTCTTTTTGATCCATTCGTTCCTGTATCTTTGTGAGTTTCTCCTGCATGGAATTTAATTTCTCTTGAATTACTTGAAGATTTTTCTCCATTATATCCAGACTCTTCGCCTCTGCTTCCCTGAGATCTTTGAGTAAGCGTTGTTCTTCCTCAGCGAGAATCTGTCGCTTTTTAGTGAAGTGTGATGTGATGTGGGACTGCAGACTGCGGGACTGTTTCTGTGGAGAAATGTGGATATGATTATATTGCCACATAGGTAGAACTAATCTACACGGCATCACACAGCGAAGGACGAGACCTTACCCTAACTCCAGAAATCTTTGTTTTCTGCAATTGTTCAATTTCCTGTATCTCTGATTTTTTTTTCGTGAGAGATTTAATGGAAGATTTCATCGGTGCCTGAAAATGGGTTTGTAAAAACAAAAGGCGACATGAAGGAGATGTACATGAGAAAAAGCGCAGTGGAATTAATGTGATCAAAATATGTTTGCTTTCACCTTGTAGTTTTCAGCAGCTTCTTCTATCGGTATGAAGCGGTGCTCTCTGTGTTCCCGCGAGTCTCGACAAATCAAACAGATCAATTTCTTGTCAGTTTCACAAAACAGCTTCAGTTCTTCCTGATGCTTCTCACAGTGAAGTTTACTTTTCTTCTCTTTCTGATTCAGCTTTAATTTGTGAGTTTTCTCAGCCAGACTTGACAATGCCCAATTCACAATGAGAGTGTTGTCTGCAAATTCTACTCTACATTCCGGGCAGGGGTTTCTCCCCTCTCTTTCCCAGACCCGTGTGATGCAGGGGCGGCAGAAGTTATGTCCACACTGCAGGGACACCGGATCGGTGAATATATCCAGGCATACGGGACAAATTAGCTCTTCGCGTATACTCTCAAACTGCTGTTCGGCCGCCATTCTCGCCACTTCCTGACTTCACTTTCGGGGAGGCGCTAAACACACCTGAGAGACCGCGCTTGTCCAATCAACGCGCTGCAGTGTCAGGGAACGAACACTTTCGCCGAGCAGATGCTGATTTAAACCGAAGATGTACACAAAAAGCTGGAGTATCTCAGCGGGACAGGCAGTGGCAATAGTGGAGGATAAATTTGTGTAATTTCTGTGAGCAGTATTGAATGTATGTATAGCCTTAGAGAATGTCGGATGGAGTTTTGTAAGGATCGTGTATTGTATATATTCATTTCTCGAATAACGTATATTTTGAAGTATTTTTTTAAGTATCTGTGGAAAGCATCTCTGGTGAAGTTTCGGGACGAGGCCCTTCTTCAGACAAGGCGAGGACACATGTAGCGTGGCAACTACAGGCGATCACCACTAGAGAGAGAGAAGTTGACAAGACATTTAACCTTGGCCCCCGCGATCTCCCGTTTGCCAAACATTGTAACTCCCCTTCCCATTCTCAGACCGACCGTTCTGTCCTCGGCCTCCTCAACTGTCTGAGTGAGACCACTCGCAAATTGGAGGAACAGCGTTTGGGCAACATACGAACCAGCGGTATGAATATTGATTTTTCTAATTTCAATTAACTCTTGCACGGCCCTCCCTCATCTTCGTGGTCCTGATAGTTTCACTGTTCGTATTCCGGGTTCGTCACCACCTCTCCCACTGCCAGCATTGCCTTTGTGGGCTCTACCGTTCATTGGTCAACGGTGCCGGCTCGTATTGCGTTTGTTCCTTTTTCATACCTCTAGTATCCTTCGCGGCTGACTCGCATTCTGAAGAATGGTCTCAACCTGAAACGTTACCTATTCCGTTTTTTTCGTGTGATGCTGCCTGACCCGCTGAATCACTCATCTTGTGTCCATCTTCGATGTAACCCAGCATTAGCAGTTCCTTCCTACACAGAGCATTATATATACTTGATTACGTCTGGAGCAGGAAAGGAGAGCATAAGAAACAAACTGCTGGGGAAACGCAGCGGATCGAGCAACATCTGTTGGCGGGAAAGACAAGCCGCGTTTCTTAGAAAGGGCCAGGCCAGAGAGGAAGCGCACTGGGTTGCTGCTGCCCCGTAGCACAGGGTTCGATCCTGACCTCGTGTGCTGTCTTTGGGGAGTTTGCTCGTTTACCCTCTCACCACGTGGGTTTCCTCCGATGGTCCGGTTTAGACAATAGACAATAGGTGCAGGAGTAGGCCATTCGACCCTTCGAACCAGCACCGCCATTGAATATGATCATGGCTGATTATCCCCAATCAGTACACCGTTCCTGCCTTCTCCCCATATCCCCTGATTCCGCTATCCTTAAGAGGCCTATCTAGCTCTCTCTTGAAAGTATCCAGAGAACCGGCCTCCACGTAAGGCAGAGAATTCCACAGATTCACAACTCTGTATGAAAATGTGTTTCCTCATCTCCATTCTAAATGGCTTACCACTTATCCTTAAAATGTGTTCCCTGGTTCTGGACACCTCCAACATCGGGAACATGTTTCCTGCCTCTATCGTGTCCAAACCCTTAATAATATTATATGTTTCAATAAGACCCATTCTCATCCTTCTAAACTCTAGTGTATACAAGCCCAGCCACTCCATTCTCTCACCACATGACAGTCGCGCCATCCCGGGAATTAACCTCGTGAACCTACCCCCTCAATAGCAAGAATTCCACTAACACCCCCCAAAAAAAGTGCGGGTTTGTAGGTTAATTGGCCTCTGTAAATTGCCGATAATATCCAGTTAGTGCGTGAGAATGTGGAATAACATAAAATGATATGGGTAAAATATTGCCTTCACGTGAACAGATGATTCTGGCATGGGACCGGAACATATGCAATTATGATTAGATGCTGGGATGAAATGACGGGCTGGGATACTGTCGGTGAAGATGAAGAAAGTAGAATGAAGGGTTCAGTACCGTATGGTGAGGGGAACATAAACCGTGTCCTTTGCCTGCAGCCAACCTGTTACCTGTTTGATGTCTGTGCGTAATTACGTGTCTGTGCGTAATTACGTGTATGAGTGGGATGTTGCTGTGCAGCGGTCACCTACTGAGGTTCCACCATTCACCTGTCACCAAACTTCAGCAAGAGGTCCATGTGTTACAACCTGCGTCAATGTTCCTCTACATCTATTTCACTCCACCTTTGCTCCCTGTATCATCTCATCCGCCCTCGTCATATCGACTGATTCTGTGGCCCGGTAATCGATCAACAGCGGTGATACATCAACACGGTAAAATATTCTGATGATCATTAGTTGAGTGGAACTGGGGCGGATGAATCGGCCTTAAATCAGAAGAGATAATAATCTGGATACATAACCCAACATATAGCAAAGAGCAGAACTTCAGAACTTAAACCGAAGAGTTTCATTAATTGACAACGTGACACGAGGAACTGCTGGTTTACGGAAAAACACACAAGGTGTAGTTCAACAGGTGAGGCACAGTTCTGGAGAACATGGATAGGCGACGATGCGGCTCCAACCCCTTCGTTTCTTGTCCATTCACCCATCCGTGTTGTCCAGATCTACGCCGTGACCTGCTGAGCTAATCCAGCACTTTGTGTCTTTCGTTTCCATCGTTTGACATCGTGACTGATAATGGGTCTGTTTTTATAGGTTTCTATCAAACGTTCTGCTTTGCGCTCCTGATCAGTTAAAAGTCCCGAGTATAATAATCTGTTAAATCTTCTCCGGGAGCCGCACGGCTACGGGATTAAACCATGAATATAACGTTTTCACGGAATCAGCAACGTCTTGTGCCTCACATTCTTTGCATTCTGCCCCCACTTCCCCACACCACGCCGCCCGGCTCCCAACCCTCTCAATATTTTTAGTTCGCCCAATTCCATGTGGCCCCTGCACCAGGCACATTTAAACGACGGACTTTAGGACCCGGGTGAGCCCGGAGCTCAGGACCCGCCGCCCGCGGCCGCTGCTGAACCCGCGGGAAGGACGATTGTTTCAATCTTTATATTTACACAAAAGTAATTTCTGTTCCGTTGCCGGACGCAATTAACGCGTTAAAATGAACAGATCGACACTCTGATTTCAGTTGTTGTTTATTTCACTCTTCCCACATTTACATTCCTCCTGGTTTTATTTCCGCGCTCACTGGGGTTTCACGACGCGGAATTTGGGGATTAAATGGGAGCCGTTCAGCGCCGACCTGTTGTCCACCGGGTTTCTGCCCCACAGCCCCCGAGCCCCGCTCCTGACGCCGGTCCCGGGACCCGACCCTTTTACACACCCGGAGCGGAACCGAAGCAGATTTTCAGCCAATTATCTTCATCCCAAGTCCAGAAAAAAGGATAACGTTTCGCCGTGAATTTATTCCCAGTGAAGGTATGGAGATGGGACTTGGTGTCCGCGTCGCAAAATGAAACTGTCCCGGATTCGTAACTGAGATAAACTCCCACCCTCCCGGGGATGGGACGGGCGGGGAGAGGGGATGGAGGAGAGGTGACTGCAACAAATACGTCATCCCACCGCCCGATGCTCCAGTCTCCGCGGTCAGTGTGACCCATCTCTTCCTCTCCACAGACTGTGCGGCGACTCCCAGACTCCAGCCCCGACTCCCCGCCACCTCCACCTCCCAGTAATGTCTCCCCGATGGGAATCACTCCGATCCCAGCACACACGCTACGACTGTAAACCTCTTCCCGGTGTCAGGGAGACTCCTCCGGGTCCGGGTCCCCCTCACGCTCTTCCGATCCTCAGACACCTCGACCTGCGGATGCGCTGTTTCCACATCCAGGGTCACGGAGACTGGGGGGAGAATCAGATGATCAGATTGACCCCGGTGGTGGGGGGGGGGGGGGGCGACTCTGGCAGAGCGGCCTGGGACCTCACCTGGAAAGATTGTCTGGATGGAGTTGAGGGGGGAGGTAAAGGGACAGACATCTTCTGCGGTTGCGGTTTGGGTGGGAAGGGACGAGTTGACCAGGGAGTTCCGGAGGGAATTGTCTCGGCAGAAAGCAGAAAAGGTTGGACAAGGGAAGATGTGGCCAGTAGTGGGATCCCGTTGGAGGTGGTGAAATTGTTAGAAGATTATATGCTGTTTAATATTTATTAACTAATATTATAACCTACCAGTGGCCATAACGTTGTAAAGATACAACGGCGCCCTCCAGATCTATGCCAGACAGCCTTGACATCTGTGTCTCAATATCTCTTTGTATGTTTCAGTGATATTTGGTGCGTGCGTGCGTATCTGTGTGTGTGTGTGTGTGTGTGTGTGTGTGTGTGTGTGTGTGTGTTGTGTGTATCTGTGTGTGTATCTCAGTACACAGTATTCAGTATTTACTTTAATGTCACTTTCACTGAGTACTTACATACACCGAATAAATGAAAAATTGTTTCTCAATCAGTTCCTGTCAGTGCAGTTAATAAAAGCAGAATAAATACATACAACTTGAAAATTAACATATCTGAAATAGAGTTAAAAATTGAACTAAAAACAGACGAGTAAGCAGACTGAATAGCAGTGGGCTTAGGACACAGCCTTGGGGTGAGCAAGTGCTCACTGCGATGATTCTTGATGTCCGGCTGCCCACCCTGACTGTCTGCTGCTGCTGCTGCTGTGTCAAAAAATGAAGGACCCAGTTGCAGGTGCCAGTGTCCACCTTCAACAGCTTCAGCTTCTCCACCAGCTGTATTAAAAGCTGAGCTGAAGTCTATGAAGAGGATCCTGGCATAGGTGTTCTTCCGGTCGAGATGTGATAGTGCGAGGTTGGGTGTTGTAGAGACCGTGTCCTCTGTGGGCCGGTTGGTTCTGTAAGCAAAATGTAGTGGGTCCAGGTTGGCAGGGAGACAGTTTTTGATATGCTGCATGACTAGCCGCTCAAAACACTTCATTAATATGGGTGTGAGAGCCACTGGACGAAAGTCATTGAGAAGGCTGGGTTGGGCTTCTTCAGGACGGAAACGACGATGGCACTTTTGAGGCGGTTGGGCACTACTGCCTGGCTGAGTGAGATGTTAACAATGTCTGCAAAAACATGTTTCAGTTGAAAGTGCGTACAGGGATGTTATCTCCATTACATCAGAAAAAGAAATGATATCAACATTACCTTGTGGAGTACCACAGGAAATCTTGCTCAACATTTCTTCAATAAAACAGGTTGATCGAATTTTGCAACTACCACTGCCCAATCTTCCACAGGGAACGTGTATTCCTCATCACTAACTCTGTAAATATAAGCAGCTGGGTTACAGAATGAACAACAATGATTTTCTAAGTAATTTTGTAAAATCAGGCCTGGTTTCAACGAAGAACATTTCCTACATCCTCTTCCGACTAATTTCCTCCTGAAATCAATAAAAGACAAATTAGAATTGATTTACACTGCATACACAATCCACAGCAGGATTTTCTACTAATTGTTGCAACCTGTTGTAAACCTTCTGACGCACAGATAATATGGGAATGTTGCAGAAAGGATGAGGGACCACATGACAAAGAAGAAAGAGTAAGAAAATATATTATGTCAACAATAATTCAATAGACAGGAAATGTGTACCACATGGGACATATTTACTTGCAACTCTAAAATGGATTTTAGTGTCAGATTAAAGGTAATATTTAACTTGGGAAACAGAGGAACAATCAAGCATTTGATGTCAATGTCTCCACTTATTCTCGAGAAGTTGCGCATTTTCTGTGTGTACTTGGATTGGCCTGAACTGAAAATAAATTCTCACCATTAGAATAATCACACTGTCTTTTTGATCCATCCATTCCTGTATCTTTGTGAGTTTCTCCTGCATGGAATTTAAGTTCGCTTGAACTACTTGAAGATGTTTCTCCATTATATCTAGACTCTTCGCCTCTGCTTCCCTGAGATCTTTGAGTAAACGCTGCTCTTCCTCAGCGAGAATCTGTCGCATTTTGGTGAATTGTGATGTGATGTGGGACTGCAGAGTGTGGGGCTGTTCCTGTGAAGAGAAATGTGGATATTGTTATATTGCCACAGGGGGAGCAAACCTCCATGGCATCACACAATGAAGGACGAGACCTCACCCTAACTCCAGAAATCTTTGTTTTCTGTAATTGTTCCATTTCCTGTATCTCAGAATTTTTTTCCATGAGAGTTTCCATGGAAGATTTGATCTGAGGCTAGGAATTGGTTTGTAAATAAAAAAGCAAAATTAAAGAGTTGGATGAGAAAAATGATATAGAATTCATGTGATCAAATTATGTTTGCCTTGCAGTTTTCAACAGCTTCTTCTATCGGAATGCAGCGGTGGTCTATTGTTCCCAGGTGTCTCGACAAATCACACTGACCAATTTCTTGTCAGTTTCACAAACCAGCTTCAGTTTTTCCTGATGTTTCTCGCAGTGAAGTTTACTTTCCTTCTCATTCTGATTCAGCTTTAATTTGTGAGTTTTTGCAGCTAGTCTTGACAAGGCCCAATTCACCTTGAGGGTGCGGTCTGCAAACTCCGCTCTACATTCCGGGCAGGGGTTTTTCCCCTCCCTTTCACAAAACTGTGTGATACGGGAGCGGCAGAAGTTGTGTCCGCACTCCAGGGCAACTGGATCGGTGAAGATATCCAGACAGACGTAACAAATTAGTTCTTCTGTTAAACTCTCAACCCGCTGTGCTGAAGTCATTTTACGTTCTGGAACTTCATGGTTCAATGTCCTTATCCAAAATGCTCTCTGAAGTATCAGAGAAAGAAAACACAACAATCAAGTCCCTTGAAATCTCCCTATAAACTCCACTTGTGGGAGCAGTTGCGAAGACAGTAGGAGTGCCTGAGTATGACTGACGCAGGAAAGAATGGCAAAACCAATCAGTTGAGGGAATCTAATTATACATTGTATCTACATTATACTACATCTGCCATGCATCTGCCCACTCACTCACCCTGTCCAAGTAACCCTGAAACCTCCTAGCATCCTCTTCGCCACCCAGCTTTGCGTCATCTGCAATTTTGTTTGCGTTACTTTTAATTCCATTATCTAAATCATTAATATGAAGTGTAAACAGTTGAGGGAATCTAATAAAAAAAAGGAGCTGCCGATTCTGCTTTATACCAAAGGCCCAGGAGCCGTTGGTGAGAGAGGAGCGACTTCCGAGCGGTGAGTGTAAAAATCCGAGCACGGGCTTTGTTTTTTCAGAGGCCCAGGAGCCGTTGGTGAGGGAGGGAGAGTAACGTTCCATTCAATTAAGTGGGCTTGAGGAAGCCGCTGATTGGCAGTCAGATTCCAGCAGTTTGTAGTGTACTGTACTTTGTATTTTGTATTGTATTTTTGTATTGTATATTGTATTTTGTGTTGTATCTAGGGTAAGGGAAGTATGAGTGCCAGGGCAGCTTACTGTTCTGGATGTCAGATGTGGGAGGTCATGGAGTCGGGTAGCCCACCAGACGTCCATATCTGCGCCAGGTGCGTCGAGATGGGGCTCCTAAAGGAGTGTGTTAGGAACCTGGAGCAGCAGCTCGATGACCTCCGGGAGAGTGAGGAGGTCATAGAGAGGAGTTACAGGGAGGTAGTCTCTCCAATACCACAGGAGGCAGACACGTGGGTCACGGTTAGGAGAGGCAAGGGGCAGAGGCCGGCGCGAGAGAGTACACCAGTGGCTGTACACCTTGAAAATAAGTACTGTTTGAGTGCTGTTGGGGGGGACAGCCTACCTGGGGGTAGCAACAGCGACCTGACCCTGTTGCTCAGAAGGGTAAGGAAAAGAAGTGGAGGGCATTAGTAATAGGGGACTCTTGTCAGGGGGTCAGATTGGCGATTCTGTGGACGCAGTCTGGAGACCCAGATGGTAGTTTGCCTCTCTGGTGCCAGGGTCAAGGATGTGTCTGAACGTGTCCAAGATATCCTGAAAAGGGAGGGAGAGGAGCCTGAGGTCGCGGTACGTATTGATACCAATAACATAGGTAAAAAAAGAGAAGAGATCCTGAAAGGAGAATTTAGGGAGTTAGGAAGAGAATTAAGGAAAAGAACCACAAAGACAATAATCTCAGGATTACTTCCTGTGCCACGCGACAGTGAGAGTAGGAATGGACCAAGGTGGACGATAAGTGCCTGGCTGAAGGACTGGTGCAGAGGGCAGGGATTCAAGTTTCTGGATCAGTGGAACCTCTTTTGGGGAAGGAGTGACCTGTATAAAAAGGACGGGTTGCACTTGAACCCGAGGGGGACAAGTATCCTGGCAGGGAAATTTGCAAAGGCTACTCAGGGGACCAAACTAGAATGGTTGGGGTGAGGGACTCAAATAGAGAAAGCCAGTAGACAGTGTCTGAGGCAGGAGGCAGAGAAGGGAAGCACTCAGACCCAACATGTAGCGGGGAAAGAAGAAAAAAAAATAAACAGAGAATAATGGTCGGTTTCCAAGTCAAAAATCAAAAGGGGCCACTTGTCAACATAATTGTATAAGGAGTAAGAGTGTTGTAAAAACAAGCCTTAAGGGTCTGTGCCTCAATGCAAGGAGCATCCGTAATAAGGTGGACGAGTTGAATGTGCAGATAACTATTAATGACTATGCTATAGTTGGGATCACGAAGACATGGCTTCAGGGGGACCAAGGTTACATGGTAAATGGTAGGGAATTGAGGAATGCTGTGGAACAGAGAGATCTAGGAATAACTGTGCATAGTTCCCTGAAGGTGGAATCGCATGTAGATAGGGTGGTAAAGAAAGCCTTTGGTGTGCTGGCCTTTATAAATCAGAGCATTGAATATAGGAGTAGGGAAGTAATGTTAAAATTGTACAAGGCATGGGTAAGACCAATTCTGGAGTATGGTGTACAATTTTGGTCGCCTAATTATAGGAAGGATGTCAACAAAATAGAGAGAGTACAGAGGAGATTTACGAGAATGTTGCCAGGGCTCCAGCAACTATGTTACAGAGAAAGGTTGAACAAGTTAGGTCTTTATTCTTTGGAGCGCAGAAGGTTAAGGGGGGGATTTGATTGAGGTCTTTAAAATGATGAAAGGGATAGACAGAGTTGACGTGGATACGTTTTTCCCATTGAGGGTAGGGAAGATTCAAACAAGAGGGCATGACATGAGAATTAAGGGACAGAAGTTTAGGAGTAACGTGAGGGGGAACTTCTTTACTCAGAGGGTGGTGGCTGTGTGGAATGAGCTTCCAGCAGAAGTGGTGGAGGCAGGATCGATTTTAACATTTAAAAGTAAAGTGGATAGGTATATGGACGTGAAGGGAATGGAGGGGTATGGTCTGAGTGCAGGTAGATGGGACTAGGGGAAAACAAATGGTTGGCATGGACTGGGAAGGGCCGAGAGGGCCTGTTTCCATGCTGTAATTGTTATATGGTTATATGGTTAAGGTTGGGAGCTGAACATCCAGGGATATTCAATATTCAGGAGGGATAGACGGAAAGAAAAGGGAGGTGGGGTAGCGTTGCTGGTGAGAGAGGAGATTAATGCAATAGAAAGGGGGGACATTAGCTTGGAGGATGTGGAATCGATATGGGTAGAGCTGCGAAACTCTAAGGGGCAGAAAACGCTAGTGGGAGTTGTGTACAGGCCACCTAACAGTAGTAGTGGAGTTGGGGATGACATCAAACAGAAATGCGTGCAACAAGGGTAAAACAGTTATAATGGGTGACTTCAATCTACATATAGATTGGGTGAATCAAATGGGCAGGGGTGCAGAGGAAGAGAATTTCTTGGAATGTATGCGGGATAGTTTTCTAAACCAACATTTAGAGGAACCAACGAGAGAGCAGGCTATTCTAGAATGGGTATTGAGTAATGAGGAATGGTTAGTTAGCAGTCTTATTGTGCGTGGCCCCTTGGGCATGAGTGACCATAATATGGGTGAGTTCTTCAATAGGATGGAGAGTGACATAATTAAGTCAGAAACAAGGGTTCTGAACATAAACAAAGGTAACTTTGAAGGTATGAGACGTGAATTGGCCAAGATAGACTGGCAAGTGATTCTTAAAGAGTTGACAGTGGATATGCAATGGAAGGTATTTAAAGACTGCATGGATGAACTACAACAATTGGTCATCCCAGTTTGGCAAAATAATAAATCAGGGAAGGTAGTGCATCCATGGGTAACAAGGGAAATCAGGGATAGTATAAAAACAAAAGATGAAGCATACAAAATAGCCAGAAAAAGCAGCCTAGCAGGGAGAAATTCAGAGTCCAGCAGAGGAGGACAAAGGGCTTAATTAGGAATGGGAAAATAGATTATGAAAGAAAACTGGCAGGGAACATAAAAAACTTACTGCAAAGGTTTTTATAGATATGTGAAGAGAAAGAGATTAGTTAAAACAAATGTAGGTCCCTTGTAGTCAGAAACAAGTGAATTGATCATGGGGAACAAGGACATGGCAGACTAATTGAATAACTACTTTGGTTCTGTCTTCACTAAGGAAGACATAAATAATCTGCCGGAAATAGCAGGGGACCGGGGGTCAAATAAGGTGGAAAACTGAGTGAAATCCAGGTTAGCCAGGAAGTGGTGTTGGGTAAATTGAATGGATTAAAGGCCGATAAATCCCCAGGGCCAGATAGTCTGCATCCCAGAGTACTCAAGGACGTCGCCATAGAAATAGTGGATGCATTAGTAATAATTTTTCAAAACTCCTTAGATTCTGGAGTAGTTCCTGAGGATTTGAGAGGCGCTAATGTAACCCCACTTTTTAAAAAGGAGGGAGAGAGAAAACGGGGAATTACAGACCAGTTAATCTAACATCGGTAGTGGGGAAACTGCTAGAGTCAGTTATTAAAGATGGGATAGCAGCACATTTGGAAAGTGGTGAAGTCATTGGACAAAGTCAGCATGGATTTATGAAAGGTAAATCATGTCTGACGAAGGATGTAACTAGAAGAGTGGATAAGGGAAAACCAGTGGATGTGTTATATCTAGACTTTCAGAAGGCATTCGACAATGTCCCACACAAGAGATTAGTATAGAAACTTAGAGCCCACGGTATTGGGGGTTCAGTATTGATGTGGATACAGAACTGGCTGGCAGACAGGAAGCAAAGGGTAGGAGCAAACGGGTCCTTTTCAGAATGGCAGGCAGTGACTAGTGGGGTACCGCAAGGCTCAGTGCTGGGACCACAGCTATTCACAATATAATTAATGATTTGGACGAGGGAATTGAATGCAACATCTCCAAGTTTGCGGATGACACTAAGCTGTGGGGTAGTGTTAGGTGTGAGGAGGGTGCTAGGAGGCTGCATGGTGACATGGATAGGCTCGGTGAGTGGGCAAATGCATGGCAGATGCAGTATAATGTGGATAAATGTGAGGTTATCCACTTCGGTGGCAAAAACAGGAGGGTAGACTATTATTTGAATGGTGGCAAATTAGGAAAAGGGGAGATGCAACGAGACCTGGGTGTCATGGTACACAAATCATTAAAAGTACGCATGCAGGTGCAGCAGACAGTGAAGAAAGCAAATGGTATGTTAGCATTCATAGCGAAAGGATTTGAGTATAGGAGCAGGGAGGTTCTACTGCAGTTATACAGGGTTTTGGTGAGACCACACCTGGAGTATTGCATACAGTTTTGGTCTCCAAATCTGAGGAAAGACATTCTTCCCATAGAGGGGGTACAGCGAAGGTTCACCAGACTGATTCCTGAGATATCAGGACTTTCATATGAGGAAAGACTGGATAGACATGGCTTGTACTCACTAGAATTTAGAAGACTGATGGGGGATCTTATAGAAACTTACAAAATTCTGAAGGGGTTGGATAGGCTAGATGCAGGAAGATTGTTCCCGATGTTGCGGACGTCCAGAACAAGGGTTCACAGTCTAAGGATAAGGGGGAATTCCTTTAGGACCGAGATGAGGAAAACATTTTTCACACAGAGAGTGGTGAGTCTCTGGAATTCTCTGCCACAGAAGATAGTTGAGGCCAGTTCATTGGCTATATTTAAGAGGGAGTTAGATGTGGCCCTTGTGGCTAAAGGGATCAAGGGGTATGGAGAGAAGGCAGGTACGGGATACTGAGTTGGATGATCACCATGATCATATTGAATGGCGGTGCAGGCTCGAAGGGCCGAATGGCCTGCTCCTGCACCTATTTTCTATGTTTCTATGTTTCTATAGACAAAAAGTGCTGGGGTAACTCAGTGGGTCAGGTAGCATCTGTAGTGTAAATTTATGGTTGGCCGTTCGTGTTGGGACCCTTCTTAAGACTGATTGTTGTCGATTAAGCGGGGGGGGGGGTTGGTGGGGGGGGAGACTCGAAGCGAAGTGATAAATCAGGGTCCTCAACAGATGTCCTCAGCCGAAGAGGTTCCCAGATTGGCAGGTTATTGGGATTGAGACGATGAGAATCCAATGTGACACATAGTTGAATATATGGATAATTCAGTGGGACAGGCTGCATCTCTGGAGACGGAGGTTCCCTGATTATTGGGATTGAGACGGCGTGAGTCCAAAATGGATTCATAGTTGTGAACTGTGAAGCTAGTTAACCGACGTTTAGTGGATTGAACCGAAGGGCTTGTGGGGGGAGGTAGGTGGGGAGGAGGATGGGGTTGGAGGAGGAGGGAAGAAAGTGGGCAGAAATTGTTTATAGATGATAAGTTAAATTGGAAAATAACCTTCTGTCCTGGACAGGGGAATAAAGTAGATGGCATTGCTGAAGCTGAAACGGGAAACATTTAATTGGAGTCTGTGGACCAACCATCACCAGAGAGTAGTGGGTAGGTGGAACGAGCTCCTAGGGAAGCGGGTACGGTAACAATATTTAAAGAAAGCACCCCACAGTACCGCTTCTGTGTTGCAGTGACCGTTCCATGCCTTCCACTACACCCCAGCCTGCAGCTAAAAATACACCTGGACTGGAGTTGGGCCCAGAGATCTGATCAGCCATGCACGGCGACGCAGCGGTAGAGTTGTTGCCTCACAGCGTCCGCATTCGACCCTGATTGCGAGTACTATCCGTTAGGAGTTTGTACGTTGGATTTAGCGGATATCGACAAATGAACAAATATCGTTTTCGTGTTCAGTAATATTTACAATTACACCAAAAAAAAGACCATTCTCTGAAAAAGGGCTTCCTCTACCAATATCTGAAGGGGCTGCTCATCATGTTCTGGTTGCATTTTGGTCCCACGATCCTGGTTTTTGGGCACATGGCAGGGAGTGGGGAGGGCCGATGGGGGGGGGGGGGGGGGAATCTGATCGCACCCCCACCCCCCATCTGTTCCGTTGACGGACGCGGTTAACGCGTTAAAATGAACGGATCGACAGCTCTGATTTCAGTTGCTGTTTATTGCACTCTTCCCACATTTACATTCCCCCTGGTTTTATTTCCGCACTCACTGGGGTTTCACGACGCGGAATTTGGGGATTAAATGGGAGCCGTTCAGCGATGACCTGTTGATTGCTGGAGGTAGACGGAAAATGCTGGAGTAACTCAGCGGGTGAGGCAGCATCTCTGGGGAGAAGGAATGGGCGACGTTTCTCGTCGAGACCCTTCTTCACACTGATGTCGGGGGAGTAACCATATAACCATATAACAATTACAGCACGGAAACAGGCCCTCTCGGCCCTTCCAGTCCGTGCCAACCATTTGTTTTCCCCTAGTCCCATCTACCTGCACTCAGACCATACCCCTCCATTCCCTTCACGTCCATATACCTATCCATTTTACTTTTAAATGTTAAAATCGATCCTGCCTCCACCACTTCTGCTGGAAGCTCATTCCACACAGCCACCACCCTCTGTGTAAAGAAGTTTCCCCTCACGTTACCCCTAAACATCTGTCCCTTAATTCTCATGTCATGCCCTCTTGTTTGAATCTTCCCTACCCTCAATGGGAAAAGCTTATCCACCCTTCAATGGGAGTAGGCAGGACAAAGATAGAATGTAAGTGCAGACAGTGAAACGAGTGGGAGAACTGAGGTTACAGCATACAATTCAACATTTTCGCCACCTGAACGGGATCCCACTACTGGCCACATCTTCCCATCTCCACCCTTTTCTGATTTCCGCAGAGACCTTTCCCTCCGTAACTGCCTGGTCAACTCGTCCCTTCCCACCAAAATCATCCCTTCCCCATGTACATTTCCCAGCAACCGCAGGAGATGCAACACCTGTCACTTTACCTCCCACATCGACTCCATCCAAGGACTCAAAAAGTCTTTCCAGCTGAGGCAGAGATTCTCTTGTACCTCCTTCAACCTCATCTACTGTATCCACTGTTCCAGGTGTCAACTTCTCTGCATCGTCGAGACCAAGCGCAGGCTCTGCGATCGTTTTGCTGAACACCTTCTCTCAGTCCATGTTAATCTACCTGATCTCCCAGTGGTTCAGCACTTCAACTCCCCCTCCCATTCCCAATCTGACCTTTCTGTCCTGGGCCACCTCCATTGTCAGAGTGAGGCCCAGCACAAATTGGAGAAGCAGCACCGCATATTTCGCTTGGGTATACAAAATATGAGGTGATGATATTTCAGTGGTATGAACATTGACGTATTTAACTTCAGATAGCACTTGCTTTCTCTCCCGTTCCTCTTCACCTTCCCAGTTCTCCAACTAGTCTTACTGTCTCTGCGTACATTCTATCTTTGTCCCGCCCCCTGCCCTGACATAAGTCTAAAGAAGGGGCTCGACCAGAAACATTGCCCATTCCTTCTCTCCATAGATGCTGCCTCACCGGCTGAGTTACTCCAGCATTTTGTGTCTACCTTCGATTTTACCAGCATCTGCAGTTCTTTCTTACACATGCTAAATATCGTTATCTTATTCAGGAATATTTACGATTACACCAAACAAAGTCATTTCCAAACAAATGGTCTTAATTTACTGTCAATAGTTTGTTATTTTTCAATAGGCAACGTTTTCCTGTATGAGACACAAAATAAGACACAGGAGAAGTGATAATGGGAATAAAGAAATGGCAGAGGAATTGAAGAACTTTTTTTTGCATCAGTCTTCACAGTGGATGACAACAGCAAAATGACGGAAATTCAAGCGAGACAAGGCATTGTAGCTGGTGGAGTGACTACGGAGAAGGTGAGGGGGGGGAGACCTTTTTGAAACATCCAATTGTGGAAGATTTGGATAGAGTGGATGTGGAGACGATGTTTCCACCAGGTCGCAGTCTCAGAATTAAAGGACGTTCCTTTAGGAAGGGGATGAGGAGGCATTTCCTCACTCAGGGCGGTGAATCTGCAGATTTATTTGCCACAGATTGCTGTGGAGGTCAGGTCGATGGATATTTTTTAGGCGGAGATACATAGATTTTTGATTAGTATGGGTTCAGGAGCTATGGGGAGAAGGCAGGAGAATGGGATTAGGAGAAAGCTAGATAGATCAGCCATGGTTGTTGGCATAGTAGACTTGATGGGCCGAATGGCTTAATTCTGCAACTATCACTTATGCCCTTATGACCTTATAACATATTGAAGTAACTCAGTGGGTCAGGTAAAATCTCTGGAGAACATGGACACTTCTGGAGATCCATCTTCTCCAGAGATGCTGCCTGAGTCACTGACTCACTCCAGCACTTTGTGGATTTTTGGCGTGGAAACAAGCATCTGCAATTGTCGTGTCTTTTTATCTCTTCCTTTCTTTCAGAATCGGTGCAGGAGTAGTCCATTCGGCCCTTCGAGCTAGCACCACCATTCAATGTGTTCATGGCTGATCATCCCCAATCAGTACCCCATTCCTGCCTTCTCCCCATATCCCCTCACTCCGCTATCTTTAAGAGCCCTATCTAGCTCTCTCTTAGCAACACCAAACGTGAGGATCCAAGTCCCCTTACTATTTGTTACTCGCAATAAATTCCACTTGTGGGAGCGGTTGATAAGAGTGCCTGAAGAGCATCCAGAGAATCTGCCTCCACCGCCCTCTGAGGCAGAGAATTCCACAGACTCACCACTCTCTGTGAGAAAAAGTGTTTCCTTGTCTCCATTCTAAATGGCTTTCTCCTTATTCTTAAACTGTGGCCCCTGGTTCTAGACTCCCCCAACATCGGGAACATGTTTCCTGCCTCTAGAGTGTCCAAGCCCTTAACAATCGTATATGTTTCAATGAGATGCCCTCTCATCCTTCTAAACTCCAAAGTGTACAAGCCCAGCTGCTCCATTCTCTCAGCATATGACAGTCCAGCCATCCTTGGAATTAACCTTGTAAACCTCCGCTGCATTCCCTCAATAGCAAGAATGTCCTTCCTCAAATTAGGGGACCAGAACTGCACACAATATTCCAGGTGTTGTCTCAGTAGGGCTCCGTATAACTGCAGAAGGACTTCTTTGCTCCTATATTCGATTCGACTTCAGAAAGGAACAACAAATCAATAGACCTTTGATATAATTATCCAGTTCTTGTGTCTCTCATTCTCAGGTTCCGCCCTCTTCTAATCGCTATATAATTAAAAGCATTAATGATTTTAAAATTAAAACCTCCTAATCTGAGGAAAGACATTCTTGCCATAGAGGGAGTACAGAGAAGGTTCACCAGACTGATTCCTGGGATGGCACGACTTCCATATGAAGAAAGACTGGATAGACTCGGCTTGTACTCGCTGGAATTTAGAAGATTGAGGGGTGATCTCATAGAGACTTACAAAATTCTTAAGGGGTTGGACAGGCTAGATGCAGGAAGATTGTTCCCGATGTTGGGGAAGTCCAGGACAAGGGGTCACAGTTTAAGGATAAGGGGGAAGTCTTTTAGGACCGAGATGAGAAAATCGTTTTTCACACAGAGAGTGGTGAATCTGTGGAATTCTCTGCCACAGAAGGTAGTTGAGGCCAGTTTGTTGGCCATATTTAAGAGGGAGTTGGATGTGGCCCTTGTGGCTGAAGGGATCAGAGGGTATGGAGAGAAGGCAGGTACAGCATATTGAGTTGGATTGTCTGCCATGATCATATTGAATGGCGGTGCAGGCTCGAAGGGCCGAATGGCCTACTCGTGCACCTAATTTCTGTTTCTATGTTTCTATTTGTCTTGTGTGTGTGTTTGTGTGTGTGTGTGTGTGTGTGTGTGTGTATTTATGTGTGTGTGTGTGTACCTGTGTGTGTACCTGTGTGTGTGTACCTGTGTGTGTGTGTGTGTGTGTGTTTGTGCGTGCGTGCGTGTGTGCGTGCATGCATGCGTGTGTGTGTGCTTGCATGTGTGCGTGCATGTGTGTGTGTACCTGTGTGTGTACCTGTGTGTGTATCTGTGTGTGTGTGTCTGTGTACCTTCCGTCTGTGTGTGCATGCGCCAATCTGGTTAATTCCTATCTTCTTCCAAACGAGGTTACTGCCCCTCTACCAATATTTGAACGGGCTGCTCATCAAGTTCTGGTTTCATTTTGGTCCCACGATCCTGATGTTTGGGCACATGGCAGCGAGTGGGGAGGACCGAACGGGGGGTGGCTCTCATCACCCTACACCCTCCATCCAACAACCCCCCCGACCCCCACCCCCCCCCCCCCCCCGCACCCCCTCCCCCCCACCCCCTGGGTGAACGCTGACGCCACACACTCCACCCACCCCGCGTTGGGGGACGGGGCCCAACGGGTCCCACTTCGTCTAATAATTACTTATTTCACATACTTATAACCCGCGTTCCTTTTACCCCCATTCTTACAGATGTCCGTTACACCATTCTCAATCAGAGGACTGGGACTCGAAGGAGCCCGGAGCTCAGGACCCGCACCCGCAGGAAGGGCGATTGTTTCAATCTTTATATTTTCGTGTAATAATATTTTTATTAAAAGGAATCCATCATAACAACGGTATTACAACTTTTCCAATACACAACCAACTTATTTCAATAAGTATACGAATGTTACGAATAGTACATAAACTTCTATTTTTTTTTTAAAGTAGAAAAAGAAAATAATAGATTTTAATAAATAAAAGTGGTGATTAAATAATAATTTTGATTATAAAAAAGTGGAAAAGAAAAAAGAGGAGAAAAAATATATATGTATATGTATATATTCTTGTTATTTATATTTAATTAAAATAAAGTATTATATAGAAAAAGAGAGCGATTATACTATACATCTTAATAGTGAATAACTATTTCAAATACAATATTACTGGAGACATGTATACAAATCAAAAAGAGACACAAAAGAGTTATTTTCATCTAATCCTGCCGGGTACCCATGAGTTGTGATGCCAAGAACAGCTACCCCTTCAAATATTCTGTATATGGAGACCATATCTGTTCAAAGAGTTCGTGTTTGTCCATTAGGACAAATCTGATTCTTTCCAAATGCATTCTCTCCAACATTTCCACTGTCCACATTTTTAATTGTGGGGGATAATGTTCCTTCCAAAATTTCAATATTAATTTTTTCCCTATTATCAAACAGTAATCCAAGAAATTTCTTTGGTTTTACTGTTAATGTTAGATTTGAATCCGGAACTCCTAATATTATTAATTTTGGATCTGGGTCTAGTTTAATTTAAGAACTTCAGAAATAACTCTAAAGATTTCTATCCAATAATAATTAAGTTTTATACATGTTACAAAACTATGCGTTAAATTAGCTTCCAAGTTCTGACATTTATCACAAATAGGAGAAATGTTAGAATAAATTCTATTTAATTTCGTTTTTGAGTAATGTATTCTGTGTAATACCTTAAATTGTATCAATATATGTCTGGCATTTAATGAGCAACGATGTATACATTGTAGACTTTCTTCCCAAATTTCCTTCGTTATAGATAAACCCATTTCATTTTCCCATGTTTGTCGATATATTTCCGAAGTTGGGATTTCCTTATCCAAAATAGTATTATATATATACGCTATTAATTTTTCTGTATTTGGATGTTTATTAAACAATTCATCTAATAATCCTGGTTTTCTATTTTTATAGTCTTGCATATTTGACTTAATATAATTTTCTTAATTTGTAAATACCTAAATATGTTATTTGACTGCAATCCATAGATATCCTGTAACTCTTGAAATGAGAGAAATTTTCATTCCTTATAAAGGTGTTCTATCCTTTTCATTCCTAAATCATTCCAATGTTTAAACCCCTTGTCCAATACAGAGGGCTTAAACAAAGGATTATTCATAATTGGCAAACAAAGTGACAAATTATCCATATGTAGGGTCTTAACTATTTGTTTCCAAATACGTCTATAGCTATGAATTATAGGGTTGTTACCATACATTTTTTTTTGTACTTCCCTTGGTGCAAAAAGAATCGAACCTACATCAAAAGGCAAACAGTCTTCCTTTTCCATCTTTAGCCAGCTTGGTTCATGATCTAAATTTACCAACCAAAAATTCATATTCTTAATCTGAACTGCCCAGAAATAATATAGGAAATTTGGTAGTGCTAGTCCACCATTTATTTTTAGATTTACATAGATGTTTTTTACTTATTCGATGGTTTTTATAGTCCCAAATAAAACTATTAACCAAAGTATCTATATTTTTAAAAAACATTTTAGGGAGATATAAGGGGATTGCTTGAAATAAATATAAACAATTGTGGTAAAAAAATCATTTTTAATAGCATTTATTCTACGATCATTGATATAGGTAGTGTTTTCCAATATAAAATATATTTCTTTAGTTTATTTAATAATTGGGGTAATTATATTTAAATAGACAGTTATACGATTTAGATACATTAATTCCTAAATATTTGAGTTTGTCCGTAACTATTTTAAGTGGGAATTGTTCTAATATATTTAATTTTATTCCAGTTATAGGCATAATTTCACTTTTATTCCAATTAATTCTATACCAGAAAATGTACTAACTTAGTTATAACATTAAATAGATTAGAAATACTAATCTCCGGTTTTGTAATATCAATTAAGATGTCGTCTGCGTATAGAGATATTTTATTTGTTGTAGTTTTGGTATTATATCCATATATTTCTGTTCTGATCTAATCCTTTCGGCTAATGGTTCTATTACCAGAGCAAATAATAATGGTGATAACGGGCATCCTTGTCTACAACCCCTAAAGAGTTTAAATTTTGCTGATAGCATTTGATTTGTTAATATTCTTGCAGTTGGATTCGAGTATATGATTTTTACCAATTTGGAGAATATATCCCCCAGTTGAAATTTCTGCATTATTTTAAATAAATATGGCCATTCAACCTGGTCAAAATGCTTTTTCAGCATCTAAGGATATGACAGCTAGTTCAGCATCATTCACTCTTTTTGAGTACATGACATTGAATAGACGTCTCAGATTATAGGATGAATAGCGTTTTGGAATAAAACCTGTTTGGTCATGATGTATTAATTTATTAATCACTAAACTTAGCCTCCGAGATAAAATTTTAGTTAGTATTTTTTTGATCTGTATTTAAAAGAGCTATTGCTCTATATGATCCAGGGTCCTCCAAATCTTTATCAGCTTTAGGGATAAGTGTAATTGTAGACTCGTTTAATGATTCTGGTAACTTTCCTTGTTCATAAGCATATTTATATATTGTATGTAAACGTGGAGAGATCAGATCATGAAACTTCTTATAAAATTCAACACCTAAACCATCAGGGCCTGCCGCTTTTCCGTTATTTAATGATCCAATTGATTCTTCAATATCTTTTACTGATATATCAGCGTTTAACAAGTCTCTACCTTCCTGATCTAAACTATTAACCTGACATTCCTGTAGGAATGTTTCCATTCCATCTGATTGTCCTGCTAGTTTAGATAAGTAAAGATTTTGATAATATTGTAAAAATGTAAATATAAATATCTTTATATTTTCACGAAACTAATTTTGGATCCATTGACGGACGGGATTAACGCGTTAAAATGAACGGATCGACAGACAGCTCTGATTTCAGTTGCTGTTTATTTCACTCTGCCACATTTACATTCCCCCTGGTTTTATTTCCGCACTCACTGGGGGTTCACGATGCGGAATTTGGGGATTAAATGGGACCCGTTCAGCGCCGACCTGTTGTCCATTGGAGGTAGACGTGAAATGCTGGAATAGCTCAGCGGGTGAGGCAGCATGTCTAGATAGAAGGAATGGGCGACGTTTCGGGTCGAGACGCTTGTTCAGACTGATGTCACGGGACGGGGCGGGACAAAGATAGAATGTAGGCGGAGACAATAAGACTAGTGGGAGAACTGGGATGGGGAAGGGGATGGAGAGCGATAGCAAGGGCTATCTGAAGGTCACCGGGTTTCTGCCCCAAAGCCCCCAAGCCCCGCTCCTGACGCCGCTCCCGTGAGCAGACCCTTTTACACACTCGGAGTGGAAACGGAGCAAATTCTCAGCCACTGCTTTTAACCATATAACCATATAACAATTACAGCACGGAAACAGGCCCTCTCGGCCCTTCCAGTCCGTGCCAACCATTTGTTTTCCCCTAGTCCCATCTACCTGCACTCAGACCATACCCCTCCATTCCCTTCACGTCCATATACCTATCCACTTTACTCTTAAATGTTAAAATCGATCCTGCCTCCACCACTTCTGCTGGAAGCTCATTCCACACAGCCACCACCCTCTGAGTAAAGAAGTTCCCCCTAACGTTACCCCCGAAACCTCTGTCCCCTTAATTCTCATGTCATGCCCTCGTGTTTGAATCTTCCCTACCCTCAATGGGAAAAACGTATCCACGTCAACTCTGTCTATCCCTTTCATCATTTTAAAGACCTCAATCAAGTCCCCCCTTAACCTTCTGCGCTCCAAAGAATAAAGACCTAACTTGTTCAACCTTTCTCTGTAACATAGTTGCTGGAACCCTGGCAACATTCTAGTAAATCCCCTCTGCACTCTCTCCATTTTGTTGACATCCTTCCTATAACTAGGCGACCAAAATTGTACACCATACTCCAGAATTGGTCTTACCAATGCCTTGTACAATTTAAAACATTACTTCCCTACTCCTATATTCAATGCTCTGATTTATAAAGGCCAGCAAACCAAAGGCTTTCTTTACCACCCTATCGACATGCGATTCCACCTTCAGGGAACTATGCACAGTTATTCCTAGATCCCTCTGTTCCACAGCATTCCTCAATTCCCTACCATTTACCATGTACGTCTATTTTGATTTGTCCCTGCCAAGATGTAGCACTTCACACTTATCAGCATTAAACTCCATCTGCCATCTTTCAGCCCACTTTTCCAAATGGCCCAAATCTCTCTGCAGACTTTGAAAATCTACTTCATTATCCACAACACCACCTATCTTAGTATCATCTGCATACTTACTTATCCAATTTTCCACACCCATCATCATCCAGATCATTGATGTACATGACAAACAACAGTGGACCCAAACACAGATCCCTGAGGCACCCCACTGGTCACCCACGGCTTCCAACCTGACAAAAAAAAACAGCCATCCACCATTACTCTCTGACATCTCGCATTCAGCCACTGTTTGAATCCATCTTGCTACTCTGCCATTAACACCCAAAGATTGAACCTTCTTAACCAACCTTCCATGGGGAACCTTGTCAAAGGCCTTACTGAAATCCATATAGACAACATCCACTGCTTTACCCTCATCAATTTTCCCTAGTTACCGCTTCAAAAAATTCAAGAAGGTTTGTCAAACATGACCTTCCAGGCACAAATCCATGTTGACTGTTCTGATCAGACCCTGTTTATCCAGATGCTTATATATCTCTAAGTATCCTTTCCATTAATTTGCCCACCACTGACGTCAAACTAATAAGTCTATAATTGCTAGGTTTATTCTTTGAAATCCAAATCCAGAAGAAAGGATAACATTTATCTGTGAATTTATTCCCAGTGAAGGTGTGGAGACGGGACTTGGACAAGAAAGAGCCAGTGGATGTAGTATACCTGGACTTTCAGAAAACATTTGATAAAATCCCACATAGGAGATTAGTGGGCAAAATTAGGCACATGGTATTGCGGTGGAGTGCTGACATGGACAGAAAATTGGTAGGCACACAGGAAACAAAGAGTTGGGATTAACGGATCCCTTTCAGAATGGCAGGCAGTGACAATAGACAATAGGCATTAGACAATAGGCGAAGGAGGAGGCCATTCGGCCCTTCGAGCCAGCACCGCCATTCAATGTGATCATGGCTGATCATCCCCAATCAGTACCCCGTTCCTGCCTTCGCCCCATATCCCCTGACTCCGCTATTTTAGGAGATTGTGACTAGTGGGGTATCGCAAGGCTCGGTGCTGTGATCGCGGCTTTTTACAATATACATCAATGATTTGGTTGAAGGGATTCAAAGTAACATTAGCAAATTTGCAGATGGGTGGCAGTGATAACTGCGAAGAGGATACTATGAGAATGCAGGGTGACTTGGACAGGTTGGGGGAGTGGGCAGATGCATGGCAGATAAAGTTTAATGTGGATACATGTGAGGTTATCCACTTTGGTATCAAAAACAGGAAGGCAGATTACTATCTAAATGGCATCAAGATCGGAAACGGAGAAGTAAAACGGAATCTGGGGTCCTTGTTCATCAGTCTATGAAAGTAAGCTTGCAGATACAGCGGGCAGTGAAGAAAGTGAATGGCATGTTGGCCTTTATAGCAAGGGGAGTCGAGTACAAAGATGTCCATCTGCAGTTGTGTAGGGCCCAAGTGAGACCACACCTGGAGTATTGTGTGCAGTGTTGGTCCCCGAATTTGAGGAAGGACATTCTTGCTATTGAGGGAGTACAACGTAGGTTCACAAAGTTAATTCCCGGCTGGGCTTGTACAATCTGGAATTTAGAAGGATGAGAGGGAATCTTATTGAAACATATAAGATTAATAAGGGTTTGGACTTATGAAAGGAGGTTTGGGGTTTGGGGAGCATATAAGAGGGGAGGGGGGGGGGTGGGGGACGGGGGGGATAGGGAGGAGCGAGAGGGTTAAGGGTTTGGACACGCTGGATGCAGGAAACATATTTCCGATGTTGGGGGAGTCCAGAACCAAGGCCACAGTTTAAGAATAAGGGGTAAGCCATTTAGAACGGAAATGAGGAACCAATTTTTCTCACAGAGAGCTGTGAGTTTGTGGAATTCTCTGCCTCAGAGGGCGGTGGAGGCCGGTTCTCTGGATACTTTCAAGAGAGAGCTAGATAGGGCTCTTAAGGATAGCGGAGTCAGGGGATATCGGGAGAAGGCAGAAACTGATTGTGGATGATCAGCCATGATCACATTGAACGGCGGTGCTGGCTCGAAGGGCCGAATGGCCTACACCTGCATCTATTGTCTATTGTCTATTGGTGATGACATCGTAAAAGTAAACTATCCCGGACTCGTAACTGAGATAAACTCCCACCATCCCGGGGATTGGGCGGGCGAGGAGAGGGGGTGTAGGGGAGGCAGGTGCATCTAACTCGCCATCCAACCGCCCGATGCTCCAGACTCCAGTCCGATGGGTTAGGATTTGGGCGGAGAGGAGAGAGGGCAGAGGGCAGAGGGGAGAAGGAAGAGGGGATGTTTAGAAGGCAAGATTTTGTTTAAAATAGTGGCACAGAGGCTGGTAACTGATTTAGAAAGGAACAGGTTAATAGATACAAAAGTGCAGAAAGCAGGAATCCCAGGTTTCACGTGTTGCGTAGAACACATTAGTGAAATATTGGACCAGATTCAACAGCCAAGCTCGAGAGGAGAGATTTGCATATAGTGTTTTCGGACCTGGCAAACACGTGTGGATCTGTGCCATATAGATTTATTTGGAGTGCCATTGAATTATTCAGTGTTCCAGCATTCACAGTAAATTTAGTGAAAGCGTAGGTTAAGCATGGACAGTGGATAAACTGGGAAAGTGTAGAAAAGAGGAGGTTTAGTTGGGGGGACCTGTGGTGCATGGAGGCGGGTCGTGTAAGTTTCCTCATCAGGGCTATTTATGATGTGCTGCCATCACCGCAGAACCTCAAGCAATGGGTGGGTGTTGACCCGACATGTCCCGTGTGTTCCGAGGTGATAACTTTGAGGCATATTTTATCAGTAGGTAGATAGAAATGCTGGAGAAAGTCAGCGGGTGAGGCAGCATCTGTGGAGCGCAGGAAATAGGCAACGTTTCGGGCCGAAACCCTTCTTCAGACTGTTATCAGTATGTGGTATTAGTCTTTCTCATGGTCTGTATACCTGGCGGCATGACCAAGTTTTGAAGTGCATAGCTGTAGCAATTGAGAGGAGGAGAGCACAGGTGAATTCAGTAGGCATCAGGATGGGAGTGTAGAGATTCATTTTGTCCCTGGGGAAGAGAAAGGTAGAGGAGGGAAGTTTGCAGACAGGTATGAGTTAGGCCAGTTACGGGGTGCCAATGATCGCGAGATGTGGGTAGATTTAGGAGGAAATTCCTCCTAAATGTTCTTGTTCCACAGGGAATAATTACTACTAGTTTGAGGCCTGATATAGTGTTATATCAGTTAGTCAGCGGAGAGAATATTTTATAGAACTGACGGTGCCTTGGGAGAACTTGCTGGATGAGGCTTATAAAAGTAAAAGGCTTAGATATGTTTAGTTGGCAGCAGAAGTTAAGCAGTGAGGATGGAGAGCAAGAGGCATCCGGTAAACATAGAAACATAGAAATTAGGTGCAGGAGCAGGCCATTCGGCCCTTCGAGCCTGCACCGCCATTCAATATGATCATGGCTGATCATCCAACTCAGTATCCTGTACCTGCCTTCTCTCCATACCCCCTGATCCCTTCAGTCACAAGGGCCACACCCAACTCCCTCTTAAATATGGCCAACGAACTGGCCTCAACTACCTTCTGTGGCAGAGAATTCCACAGATTCAGCACTGTGTGAAAAACGATTTTCTCATCTCGGTCCTAAAAGACTTTCCCCTTATCCCTAAACTGTGACCCCTTGTCCTGGACTTCCCCAACATCGGGAACAATCTTCCTGCATCTAGCCTGTCCAACCCCTTAAGAATTTTGTAAGTCTCTATGAGATCACCCCTCAATCTTCTAAATTCCAGCGAGTACAAGCCAAGTCTATCCAGTCTTTCTTCATATGGAAGTCCTGCCATCCCAGGAATCAGTCTGGTGAACCTTCTCTGTACTCCCTCTATGGCAAGAATGTTTTTCCTCAGATTAGGAGACCAAAATTGTATGCAATACTCCAGGTGTGACCTCATCAAGACCCTGTACAACTGCAGTAGAACCACCCTGCTCTTGTACTCAAATCCTTTTGCTATGAATGCCAACATACCATTCGCTTTCTTCACAGCCTGCTGCACCTGCATGCCTACTTTCAATGACTGGTGTACCATGACACCCAGGGCTCGCTGCATCTCCCCTTTTCTTAATCGGTTACCATTCAAATAATAGTCTACCTTCCTGTTTTTGCCACCAAAGTGGATAACCTCACATTTATCCACATTATACTGCATCTGCCATGCATTTGCCCACTCACCCAGTCTATCCAAGTCATCCTGTAGCCTCCTAGCATCCTCCTCACAGCTAACACTGCCCCCCTGCTTCGTGTCATCCGCAAACTTTGAGATGTTGCATTTAATTCCCTCGTCCAAATCATTAATGTATATTGTAAATAGCTGGGGTCCCAGCACTGAGCCTTGCGGCACCCCACTAGTCACTGTCTGCCATCCTGAAAAGGACCCGTTCACTCCTTCTCTTTGCTTCCTGTCTGCCAGCCAGTTCTCTATCCACATCAATACTGAACCACCAATACCATGTGCTTTAAGTTTGTATACCAATCTCTTGTGTGGGACCTTGTCGAAAGCCTTCTGAAAGTCCAGATACAACACATCCACTGCTTCTCCCTTATCCACTCTACTAGTTACATCCTCAAAAAATTCAATAAGATTCGTCAGACATGATTTACCCTTCGTAAATCCATGCTGACTTTGTCCAATGATTTCACCACTTTCCAAATGCGCTGCTATCCCATCTTTAATAATTGACTCTAGCAGTTTCCCCACTACCGATGTTAGACTAACTGGTCTGTAATTCCCCGTTTTCTCTCTCCCTCCCTTTTTAAAAAGTGGGGTTACATTAGCTACCCTCCAATCCTCAGGAACTACTCCAGAATCTAAAGAGTTTTGAAAAATTATCACTAAGGCATCTGCTATTTCTGGGGCTACTTCCTTAAGTACCCAGGGATGCAGCCTATCTGGCGCTGGGGATTTATCGGCCTTTAATCCATTCAATTTACTCAACACCACTTTCCGGCTAACCTGGATTTCACTCATTTGGGCTGTAGAGGATTTATAGGTGGGCTGTAGAGGATTCATAGCGAGATAGAAACATAGAAAATAGGTGCAGGAGTAGGCCATTCGGCCCTTCAAGCCTGCACCGCCATTCAATATGATCATGGCTGATCATCCAACTCAGTATCCTGTACCTGCCTTCTCTCCATACCCACTGATCCCTTTAGCCACAAGGGCCACATCTAACTCTCTGTTAAATATAGCCAATGAACTGGCCTCAACTACCTTCTGTGGCAGAGAATTCCAGAGACTCACCACTCTCTGTGTGAAAAATGTTTTCCTCATCTCGGTCCGAAAGGAATTCCCCCTTTTGCTTAGACTGTGACCCCTTGTTCTGGATCGACCACGTCGCTATTTGAAGAGTTAGGAATTTGCGCACAGAGTTTACATCTGTGCGCAAAGCAAATGTCGGTGGAGGCAGAGCAAGGCCGTAGGTGGATTTGGTGGAGAAGAGTTAGTGTCAGTTGGGGACAGAAAAAGAACATATGACATGTTATAAAAAAGATATTGTCATACATAATTGTTGAGAAAAGATATGCAAGGATGTTGCCAGGACTAGAGTATCTGAGCTATAGGGAGAGGTTGAGTAGGCTGGGTCTCTATTCCATGGAGCGCAGTAGGTTGAGGGGTGATCTTATAGAGATGCAAACTCCCTACATACAGCACCCGCAGTCAGGATCGAACTCAGGACTCTGGGTAGTTGAATCAGGAACCAAAGGACATACTGTAGGTTTAAGGTGAAGAAAGGTTTTGGATAGAAATTTTTAAAATAATCTCAATTGTAGTTAATGCAAATTTAATTCCAGATTCAAAATTAATCATATTGGGAATACTAGAAACGAATCAGATATTAACAACACAACAAATAATTTTTATTGGTTATAGTTTAATAATTGGTAAAAAATTAATACTAAGATTTTGGAAAGGTCCCATTTCCCCTACAATTAAAGTGGATGCAAGTTGGTAAAACAAGCCGGGGCAGATTGTTCCACACTAAATGGTAGCGCCCTGTGTTATTTTTAGCAGACTAGAGAGGCATTGGAATGCAGACACACCACTCCATGACTATTGCACCAGGGATGGGCTGGGTGGTGATGAACGCGTTTGGGATATTTGCTGGGTCCATGAAGGTATGAAATACAGGATTTGATACAACTGTACAAGACACTAGATTCAGGGAAGGTTTCTTCCCAGCTGTTATCAGGCAACTGAGCTTTGAATCTGCGGAATTCCCTGCCACAGAAGGCAGTGGAGGCCAACTCACTGGATGGTTTCAAGAGAGTTAGATTTTGATCTTAGGGCTAAAGGAATCAAGGGATATGGGGAAAAGCCGGAACGGAGTACTGATTTTACATGATCAGCCATAATCATATTGAATGGCGGTGTTGGTTCGAAAGGCCGAATTGCCTAATCATGCACCTATTTTTCATGCTTCTATCTCATATGGCTGTATTGACTAACGATAACTTGGAATGGATTCTAAGATTTATCAACTACCAGTCACCTTGGAGATCCATGCTATTCAGCCTCGAGATCTGTGCCTCAATATGTCTCAGAATATGTTTTCTTGTGTTATTGGTGTGAGTGTGCCTGCGTGTGTGTTTGCCGTTCTGTCCACGTTGCATGGAATAATGATCACAGGCATAATATTAGCGCAGGTACATAGAGATGAGAGTTGTCTTGTCTTCTCTATCTGAATAGGTGGCTGCATGTTTAATTAAAGTGGAGACGGGTCCTTTGGCCCAACTTGCTCAGGCCATTGTGTCAGAGAATCACATTATCATACAGGACGGAAACAAGCCCTTCGGCCCAACTTCCCAATGTTGACCAAGTCATAGAGTCATAGTGACAAGCAGCACAGAAACAGGCCCTTCTGCCCAGCTTCCCCATGCCAACCAGGATGCCCCATCTATGCCTGTCCTACCTGCCCACGTTTGGTCTCGACCCGAAACGTCACCTATTCCTTTGCTCCATAGATGCTGCCTCACCCGCTGTTTCTCATGCATTTTTGCCTGCCGAAGATTCCTTCGCTGAACACTTTTTAATGCCCAGTCCACCTTAGCCCTTGCGATCTGCCGGATGGCAAACATTTCAACTTCCCTTCCCATTCCCGTACAGACCTTTCTGTCGCTTGTCTCCTCCACTGTCAGAGTGAGGCCACAAGCAAATTGGAGGAACAACACCTCATATTTCGCTTGTGCACCTTACAACCCAGGTTGATTTTGAACGTTGATTTTTCGAATTTCAGGTAACCCTTGAAATCCCTCCCCCCCCCCCCCCCCCCCCCCCCCCCCCCCCCCCCCCCCCCCCCCCCCCCCCCACCCACACTCTAATCTTCCTAGTAGTTCCATGGTTCACATGCTTGTATCCATTCATTATCACCTCTTCCCCAGCCATCAACGGACAAATGGTCTGAGTAGTTGCATGAATCAACCGTGTAGCATAGACACCCGTTTGGTGCAAGCTAATTATTACACAGCAAAGGTGCAGAGAGATTCGTTTTTTGTTGACATGCCTTAGATGCAGTGTGGTCTTGCAACATTTCTGCAAGTTGTACGCATCTGCCTCACCTAACCATCAGAGCAGAGGATCAAGAACGTATCCCCCACATCTTAAAGACCAGAACTTCCTGTCGGGAGGCTGATACTAGATCCAGCAGAGACACTGAATGTTTGCCTTTGTGCATATGATCAACCTCTTCCGCCCCCCCCCCCCCCCCCCCCCCCCTCCTTGGTTTGCAAGGTTAATACCCGGGATGGCCGGACTGTCATATGCTGAGAGAATGGAGCAGCTGGGCTTGTATACCCTGGAGTTTAGAAGGATGAGAGGAGATCTTATTGAAACATATAAGATTATTAAGCGTTTGGACACGCTGGAGGCAGGAGATATGTTCCCGATATTGGGGGACTCCAGAACCAGGGGCCACAGTTTAAGAATAAGGGGTAAGCCATTTAGAACGTAGATGAGGAAGAGTTGTGAGTCTGTGGAATTCTCTGCCTCAGACGGCAGTGGAGGCTGGTTCTCTGGATACTTTCAATAGAGAGCTAGATAGGGCTCTTAAAGAGCGGGCCAGGGGATATGGAGAGAAGGCAGGAACGGGGCCCGCGGCGAGGCGGTACTGATGTGGATGATCAGCCATGATCACATTGAATGGCGGTGCTGGCTCGAAGGGCCGAATGGCCTACCATATAACAATTAACAATTACAGCACGGAAACAGGCCCTCTCGGCCCTTCCAGTCCATGCCGACCATTTGTTTTCCCCTAGTCCCATCTACCTGCACTCAGACCTACCCTCCATTCCCTTCACGTCCATTATACCTATCCACTTTACTCTTAAATGTTAAAATCGATCCTGCCCCCCCCCTCCACCACTTCTGCTGGAAGCTCATTCCACACAGCCACCACCTCTCTGAGTAAAGAGAAGTTCCCTCCTCACGTTACCGTACCGACGGACTTCATGTCCTTAGTCGGTACACGGTAGGATACAACTTCTCATTGTCTTGGACCGCGTGTTCTTGTAAAGGCTGTTCGAATCTTATGCCCTTCGAGGTTTTAATCTACCTAACCTCAATGGGAAAAAACAGGAAAAAAATCGTATCCACGTCAACTCTGTCTCTCCCTTTCATCATTTTTAAAGTACCTCAATCAAGTCCCCCCTTAACCTTCTGCGCTCCAAAGAATAAAGACCTAACTTGTTCAACCTTTCTCTGTAACATAGTTGCGGAACCCATGGCAACATTCTAGTAAATCTCATCTGTATTCTCTCTATTTTGTTGACATCCTTCCATAAAAACTAGGCGACCAAAATTGTACACGGAAACATACTCCGAATTTGTCTTACCAATGCCTTGTACAATTTTAACATTACTTCCCTACTTCCTATATTCAATGCTCTGGCCTACTCCAGCACCTATTGTAAAAATTGTCTACTGTCTATAACTCAACCCCCCCCAAAACCCCCACCCCCCCTCCAACCTTTCCTCTATTTAGTTTAGTATAGTGATACAGCGATGGAAAAAGAAAAATAGCCCCCACTCGCCTACCCCTCCCCCCACCCCCACCGCCCCAGTCCGTGCCGAAAAACTAGCTCCACCGACGCCCCGTCCCCCCCCCCCATTTTCGAACCATCGAAGACCCACCGAGCCGTGCCGACGCGCATCACCTTGCACGCTGTTATCTCAGTTTTCGCATCCTGCACACCAGGGACAATGTACATGAACTTCAGTTTCTCTACAAATCCGCACATCTTTGGACTCACGCGGTCCCAGGGAGATCGTGCAACCTCTGTATGGACGGCAACCGTAGTCGTGATCGAACCTGGGTCTCTGCCGTTGAAAACAGCAGCAACTCTAACTCTACCGCTGCGCCACCGTTCGCTGCCTGGTGTCGAGGATAAAAAACCGAGGAACTACCGGCCTTTGGAACAAGGGATAGTCATTATTATTATATGCAATGGTGCCTAGTATTTACACCCGAGAGAGGGTTTGACGGTTCGCGGGGTGATCGGATGGAGGCGATGACTGCAACAGACCTTGATGGCCAACTACAGCTGGGATCGTGAAATGACCCCAAAACTCGGCAACTATTGCTTATAGACTCACTAGGCTGTTTCTTTGTATTACGCGCTGCTAATCGGGTATTGGACTAAGGTAGACAAAAATGCTAGAGAAACTCAGCGGGTGAGGCAGCATCTATGGAGCGAAGGAATAGGTGATGTTTCGGGTCGAGTTCCTTCTTTAGATTGATGTGGAGCTGGGGAAGACGGGAAGAAGAAAGGAAGAAGCAGAGGCAGTAGGCTGTGGAAAGCTGAGAAGGGGAGGGGAAGGAATGAGAAATTAAGGACTACCTGAAATTGGAGAAGTCAATGATCATAGTTAAAAATAACCGCTGGGGTGTAAACTACCCAAGCAAAATATGAGGTGCTGCTCCTCCAATTTGCAATGGGCCTCACTCTGGCCATGGAGGAGGCCCAGGACAGAAAGGTCGGATTCGGAATGGGAGGGGGAGTTGAAGTGCTGGGCCATCGGGAGATCAGGTTGTTTAGTGCAAACCGAGCGGAGGTGTTGTATGGAGGAGCGAACCGAACAGGGTATTGTATGTCAATACAGTTACAGTTACATAACACATTGGTGCGGACACATTTATACTGTTGTTTTCAGATTTGTGCACCATGTTACACGAACGATATTGCCAGGCTGGAGCGAGCACAAAGAAGATTTACAGGGATGTTGCCAGGACTCAAAGACCTAATCTACAAAGGTGGTTGAACAGGCTGGGACTTTATCGCTTGGAGCGCAGAGAGGAATAAGTGATCTCTTATGAGTGTGTACCAAAAATCATGGGAGTGAACGAGGACAAGAGAAACCCTTTTCAACACAGTATTGTGAGTCTGTGGAGAATTCTCTGCCCAGAGGGCAGTGGAGGCCCGGTTGTCTCGGGGATACGTTTAAATGACATGAGCTAGATAGGAGGTCTTAAGGATAGTTGAGTCAGGGGATATGGGGAGTAGGCATGCCTACAAACAATGCACTGTGTCCCACATACCATTGAATAAATATATACGCACATGAATACAACAACTGATAACGTGCAAATAAAGGGTATTAATATTCAGAGTTTCGTCCGAGCCAAGTATTTATTAACCTGATGGCTGTGGGAAGTAGCTAATTCCTGAACCTGGTCGTTGACCAGCTTGCGAAGCTCCATACATTCTACTTGAAGGTAGCATATTGAAACACATAAGTATTATTAAGAGGCGGTATGCGGATACACTAATAAGAAACATGCTCCCGATATTGGAGGAGTCCAAGAAAACCAGGGGCAACAGTTTTTAAGAATAAGGTGTAAGCCATTTAGAACGGAGACAAGGAAACAAATTTCACACAAGAGTTGTGATCTGTGAAATTCACTGCTAAGAGGCAGTGGAGGCCGGTGTCCCTGGATACTTTCAAGAGAGAGCTAAGTAGGGGATCTTAAAGATACGGAGTCATGCGGGATATGGTGAGGTGAGACGTAGGATAACGGGTTTACTGATGGTGGATATCAGCCAAATCACACTGAATTACGGTGCTAACCACAAAAAAAAATGGGACGAATCTCGGTCTACTCCTCGCACCAATTGCTATTGTCCTATAAGAAGGGTCTTGTCCGGAAACGATCACCCCACTTCCTTTTCTCCAAAGATGCTGCCCTGTTCCATAGATGGACCAGTATCTTATGTTGTCTACCTCAGAAGGGCACGATGGTAGAGAGCACAGGGGTGAGGAGAGGGGGTGAAGCAGAGAGACAATGTTTGTGCTGTATTCATCTGACTCTTAACGTAACTATAGTTTTCTCTATTAGCGTTTCTCCTAGGAAGCTGTGCTTCAGGAGGCCAAGGAGTAGCTAGAGGGTAGCAGAGAGTGATGGAGAAAAAAATGAAGTGGACCACTATCTCAGGTTCAGTGAGTGAGAAAGGATAGAAAAGCATAGTGGCCAGTATTGAAAGTGTCCTCGGTTTGTGGGGAGCTGGAAAAAGTGTGTAGGTTATTCTGCTGTTTCCCACAATCGACACACAACACTTTCTTATTTAAATAATAGTGGTAGCCAAACACTGGACAAGTGTTGTATGGGGCAGGCCTTTCGGCCTACCAAGTCAATAGACAATAGACAATAGGTGCAGGAGTAGACCATTCTGCCCTTCGAGCCAGCACCGCCATTCAATGTGATCATGGCTGATCATCCAATAATCCAGTACCCCCGTCCTGCCTTCTCCCCATATCCCCTGATTTCGCTATCATTAAGAGCCCTAACTAGCTCTCTCTTGAAAGTATCAAGGGAACCGGCCTCCACCCTCTGAGGCAGAGAATTCTACAGACTCACAACTCTCTGTGAGAAAAAGTGTTTCCTTGTCTCCGTACTAATTGGCTTAACCATTTATTTCTTAAAACTGTAGCCCCCTGGTTTCTGGACTCCCCCAACATCGTACAAAAGTTTTCTGTCTCTCGATGTGTCCAAAGCCTTAATAAACTTATATCAATTCAATAATGACCCCTCTCATCCTCTAAATTCCAGAGTAAAGAACCCAGCTGCACCATTCGTCTCACATTGTGACAGTCCCGTCATCCCGGAATATAACCTGTGAACCTAACGCGCACTCACCCTCAATAGCAAGAATGGCCTTTCCTCAAATTCGAGGACCAAAACGCACAGCTATACTCCAGCTGTGGTCTCACTACGTCCAGAGGAAATTTACAACATTGAGGGGGAACTCATTGAAACGTACCGAATAGTGAAAGGCCTGGAAACAGTGATTTCTGAGAAGGGTGTTTCCCACTATGAGGGTGAGTCAGCAAGAACAGAGAACAGAGCCACAGACTAAAAGGATGTACCTTTAGAGAAGAGATGAGGAGGAATGTCTTTAGAATCAGAATCAGAATAGTAATTAATTTGCCAAGTGTGTTATGCAACATAGGAGGAATTTCATTTGCCAAGTCAGTCATACAAAATAAAATGTAACAGATCACCAAAAAAACACATACAACATGAACATCCACCACTGTGACTCCTACAGCAATCCTCACTGTGATGAAGGCGAAATAAAGTTCAAGTCCCATTCCGCTTTTGTTCTTCTGCGTGGAAATTCCAGGGGCTCGATGCCTTCCGTTGACAGGACGATCTTGGCTCCCGTAATCGGCGGTGTATGGGCCCAGCTGCATCGAGGCGTTCAGCTCCCTCTCATAGCCAGGGGGGCAGGTTCCAACTAAACCCCACGCCGGCGAGCGAGAACCTCGCGGCGGGCCTGGCCAGACTTCGTTCTGCCTCATTGGAGCTTTCCAGACTCATCCTCACCCGAGACTGCGACCTCTTGAGGTACATGACCGCAGGCAAGGGAGTGCGGCTCCGATGTTACCTTCCGCATATGTTTTCATTTTTAGCCCCGCGGCTCGCAGGCTTACGACAGTTCGGAGGACGCCTCCAGTTTCATACGATGATAGGCCAGCCAGAAGCGCCTGAGAATGTGACCCCGAAAGTTAATCACATCTCCGGAAGGTAAGAACGCGCAAAAAAGTTTCTCCTCCGATCCCACACCCCGCCCTACATAAAACAAACCTCAGGGAACATTAAAACAAACTATGACAACCTAAAAATTTAAAAAAGATGAAAAAATAACACACTGGTGTGAGGAGTGCCATTGTACGGTGCCCCAGGTGTATGAGGGTGGTGTCCAGAGGTTGGTGACAGATTCCTGGAATAGTACACATGTCAGTTGGTGTTTTGGGGAGAGAGCAGGGGAATGGGGTTAGGAGGGAGTGATTGAATGGTGGAGTTAGACTTCATGATCAAATAGTACCCACTCGAACTAGTCCCACACCAACGCTGGCCACGCTCTCATTCACCCGAGTGGGATTGAGCAGTGGTCTAGATAATATTGGTACATCACTGGCCAATCTGAACCTTGCAACTCTACCAGGGGCAATGGGCCTTTACAGCCAAGTTTTGTAGAGTCTTCATTTTTTTTTTAAACTTTCAGGCGTTTATTTAATTCATTTGAGGAGATAGCGTCAAATCTGTGGTAGACGAATGTTTCCACAATGGACATTACGACGAGAGACACAGCCTAAGAATTAAAGGGTGTTTTTTTTAGATCTGAGATGAGGAGAATATTTCTTTAGTCAGAGGATGGTGAATCTGTGCATTCTGTTACCATCAAAGGCTGTGGTGGCCAAGTCAGTGGATATTTTTAAGGCAGAGATTGATTCTTGTATTAGTAAACAGGTGTCAGGGTCATGGGGATAGGCAGGAGAATGGGGTTAGGAGGGAGAGACAAATCACCATGATTGAATGGTGGAGTAGAAACTTTGATACCGAAAGGCCTATTTCTACTCTATTCCTTATGACTCTTATGAAACAAACACTCGGTTGTCCACACAATCGCACCTACATCCTACACACACTAGGGAGCAGTTTAAAATATAGCAAGCAACTAGCCTACAAACCTGTATGTCATTGGAGTGTGAGAGGAAACTGGAGAACAACCCAAGGAGGTTCACGGAGAGAACGTACAAATCCTGTGCGGTACTTGAAACAAAAATCCTTGAAAACTGTGACAAGCAGGTTCAAGGAAAGGTAGTGTAGTATCTCACATTGTCACTTTAACACTTCAACTACATCCAAGACCCAAAGTATCTTTTCCAGGTGAGAAAGAAGTTTACAACCTGCTCCCTCCTCCAACCTAATCTATTGCATCCGCTGCTCTAGGTGTCATCTGCTCTGCAACTGTGAGACCAAGCGCCAGGCTGGTGATCACCACGCCCAAATCCACTGCACATTCGCATTAACCGACAACCCAAATCTCCCCGGTGGGCTCAGCACTTCCAACTTCCCTCCATTCTGTGATCCAACCTTTTCTGTCCTGGGCTCCTCCATGGCCAGATTGAATCACCATAAATTGGAAGAGCAGCACCTTATATTTTGCTTGGGTAGTTTACACTAGCGGTATGAACATTGACTTCTCCAATTTCAGATATCCTTGCTTTCTCCCTCCATTCCCTCCCTTTCCCAGCTCTCCCTACGGCCCACTGTCTCCGCCTCTTTGTTTCTTCTTCCTGCCCATCCCCCACCAGTCTGATTAAGGGTCTCAACCCAAAATGTCCCTTATTCCTTCACTCCATGATGCGCCCTCACCCCCTGAGTTTCTCCAGCATTTTTGTCTAATTCGAACAAGGTTAGGTCTTTATTTCTGTGACGCAGAAGGTTTAAGGGGGGACTTGATTGAGGACTTAAAATGATGTAAAGGGGATAGACAGAGTTGCGTGGAAACTTTCCATTACCGGTAAGGGAAGATCAAAAGCAAGAGGCATACATGCGAATTAAGGGTCGGAGGTTAAGGGTAAACGTGCAGGCGGGAACTTCTATTACCTCAGAGGGTGGTGCTGTGTGAATGAGCTTCCAGCAGAAGTGGTAGGTAGGCAGGACGATTTTAACATTAAAAGCGTAAAGTGATAGGTGTACTGGACGGGAAGGGAATGGTCTGTGCAGGTAGATGGGACTAGGGAAAACCAACGATCGGCACGGACTGGAAGGGCCGAGAGGGCCTGTTTTCGTGCTGTAATTGTTATAATGGTATATATCCGTAGTTTCATTCATATGAACACTGCTTCAAGTTGACACAGAGTACGTGAGTAAATAATATAATTGCTTGAAATTATGCAATAAATATTTAAATATTTTAATCATAATAATACGAGCTAAAGGTAATAAACCCCTCTATTTCAAGGGGAAAAAAACAACAAATGATATGCAACAATAGCAAACAATTTGAACAGAACCCAACGCAGCAAAATGTTGCAACCTTTTTTGGGGGGGGGGGGGCTGGGGGTCGGGGGGGGGGGGGGGGGCGGGGGGGGGGGCAGACTTGATGTAAGCAACGTGTAAGCATTCAACAAAGCGATTTAATCC
>CM069160.1:30332325-30568552 GCA_035221665.1 Okamejei kenojei
ATCCGCAACACCGTCGAATAACTACACAGACATGCCAGGTGGCTCAGGACAGTGTTTGGATGCAGCAGGGTTTCTACTGACATTTTTAAGCCTCCATTCCACCAGAGCTGCATCCACCATCGGCGGCGAGAGCCTGAGGGGCCCCATGAAGAACCACATTCTCGCCACTGCTGGCTGGGCCAGTTGAGAAAACAATCAGGAGATTTTCATAATAAACTCTGGCCGCCCCTGCGACATTCGCAGAAGCTGTTCTGTATAGGATCCCATAAATGTTATCCCCGAATTATGGGTTTGTTAGTTGATTAATAAATTGTTGTTGATTTTACACTACTGTCAACTGAATTCCCATAAACAGTCTTACTCCCATCAATGCGGCAGTGTGATAAGCTATGGACTTTGTTCATGGCGTGACATCACAAGAGCTTTGAAATCTCACGAAGTCCACTCACGTGACTCCCAAGTAAAATAGTAAGATTAAACAAGAACTTAACCAAGTTGAAGTTGATCTGTATTATTACGAGGAGTCGCGGTGAGGGATTTCATGCCCCCCTCCCACCCCTCTATCATCAGGTCAAACAGGTAGTTTCTATTCTAACGTTTTTCATACTTACTATTTTTTAGTCATGGTTGGTTCTGTGATACCCACCACTGCATTTAAGATGCCCGCGCAGGCGTGCTGGCGGGTTTCTTCACCGAAATCCTCCACTCGCGACTCCTCGTAAAATACAGAGCAAACTTCAAACTTGGTTTAAGTTCTTGTTTAATCTTACACTATTATGGAAGCACTGAGTAATTTGTGCGTGGATGCTGCAGACACGGCATGAGATTTTTCATCGCGACCCGCAGCTGATCATCGCAGGTACTTGGCCATAATGAACAATAAATCGTACTTGACTTCACTCTAAGTTTATATTTAACCATCTTTTTACAACCCAGTTACGTTTCATTTTTGGCGAAGTCATTTTCTGTCCAGCTCTAAACTGTCCGCATAACATTTCCTGCGTTTACATTTTAATATACCAGTCTGTTTAACAATCTCACTAAACCCTCCATGGGGGGTAGTTTAGGTCAGGACACGGTCACCAAAACAACGTTCACACCTGACAACACTTCGCAATGTGCTGGAGAACGGCAGCGTGTCTCAGTAACACTCGCGGTACAGAAGGGATCCACAAGTGATCAGCAGACTCCCAATCAGTTGAATCAGTTTCAACCAGGATTTGTCAGAGTTAAAATGGCTTCTAAATAGCAGTCGAGAATTTAACTTATGAGACAATTTGGGGCCATCTGTCTGGATTACTTGTGATAAAGTAAGGCACTGCAGATGCTGGAGATCGAGGTTAACACAAACAGCTGGAGATACTCAGCGGGTGCAGCAGCATCAGAGGAGCGTAAAGGAGATGGGCCGACGTTTCGGGTCGAGACCCCTTCTGTCAGACTGGTCCAGAGGATCAGGCAAACGAGAGATATAGACGGATTTCTTCAACCGATCCGTGTCACCTGAGAGTGTGGGCCACTACTTACTGCCGTCTCCTCCTGCCTCACACAGAGTTGGTACAGGAGGAGAAATTCCGGCCACCGAATGCAGAGAGGAAGTTTTGCAGACCGCCCTCTCAGGGTTAGTCAGGCCTTGGCGAGACTGTCTGAGAAAGCTCGAACACTGAGACTGAATACGGAAGAGAAGGAAAGTAAACTTCACTGCGAGGAACATCAGGAAGACCTGAAGCTGTTTTGTGAAACTGACAAAGAACTGATCTGTGTGATTTGCCGAGATGGCGCGGAACACCACAACTCACAGCTTCATACCGATTAAAGAAGCTGTTGAAATCTACAAGGTAAAAAAAGGAAACCGACTACGATCACTTGCTTGAATGTATAGTTGAATGTTTATTGTCTAACCCCCTTTCTCTCTGATTCCCAGATCGGGTTAAATCTATCCTACAATCTGACAACAAATAAATCAAGCATCAGGAAATGGAAGGGGAACAGAAGCCAGAAGATTTCCCAGTCCGGGTGAGGCTTGCTGTGTGCATTTCTGATCGTGTTGTTAGTTTTGTTATCTTGGTTAATGTACTACAGCGCACGGCAGCATTAGTTGCGCTGTTCTTCTGCTCTCCGCCCACCGCTCCAGTTTTGTCTAACGTGACGCTCTTCCATGTCTCCCCCCCGCCCCGCTCCTCTATACCCGTCACCTAAGTACAAACTCACCCCCACCACCACCCTACCTACCACCACCACCACCACCCACTCCCCTCCTCCCCCACTGGCGGTACAATTCTCCCCCCCCCCCCCCCCCCCCCCCCCCCCCACCCCCCCCCCCCCCCCACCCCCCCCCACCACCAAACCCCCCCACCTCCACCACCAACCACCCTCATCTGGGGGGGATACAAACACTCCTTCTCCCATTTACCTCCCCTACTTTACCCCCCACCACCCACCACTCCCCTCCTATGATTACAACCCCCCCCCCCACCACCACACCTCTCCTCACCACCACCACTTCCTCCTCTGTTACAACACTCCCTTTAACCCCCCCCCCCCCAACTCCCTCCATGGTACAACTCTCCTCACCCACCCTTCCCCTGGCACAACTCCCTCCCCTGTAACAAGTCTGTCCTCCCACCACCACCACCACCCCCTCCCCAGGCATAACCCTGCCCTCCCTCTCTCACACAACTCTGCCCACCCCCATCCCTATTACAGTATAATTTAAGGGTAAACAAGCAAGGAAATTGTCTCATATCAAGGTATAACTATTAAAAAAATTCTGTATGGGGGGTGCTGCCTCGTTTTACCGCCACCAGGGGTGCTGCCCCCTGGACCCCCATCTCTCTTCCTCTTTTTTTCAGTTTTTTCCAGTCTCATGCCTGATCAGGGGATATGGGGAGAAAGCAGGAACGGGGTACTGATTCTGGATAATCAGTCATGATCGTATTGAATGGCGGTGCTGGCTCGAAGGGCTGAATGTCTATGTTTCTATGTTCTCCCCGTGACCAGGGCGTCTTCTGCCCACATCTCCCAGACATGTTGGTTTGATTGTTGTTGTAATGAAGCTGTTGAAGGCGGGTGATCTGTTTCGGTGGGAGTTAATGTGGACGTGAGGGCCTTTGTGTTTCAGGGAAACGTGAGGAAATGAGATTGATGGGATTATTCTAAGGAACAGCATAGATATCGATGTGCCAAATGGTCACCTTCTACTGAACAATGGAATAGAATACAGAAATATATTAGATCAATCTTCACCTTTCATTTGACAGGAGCAGTCACAAAGCCTCAAGTCTCACGTCGCATCTCAGTTTGCTGAACTGCACCAGATTCTCGTGAAGAAAGAGCAGCACATTCTCAGAGAGATCAAGGAGGATGAGGAGAAGATTCTAAGTCCAATGGATAAAAATCTTCAAGACATTCAAGAGAATTTAAACTCTATTGAGGAGGAACTCTCAAGGCTGCAGGGACGAATGGAACAAACAGACAACATGTTATTTCTGAAGGTCAGGGGTTATGTTTCAATCTTGTTCAATGAAACTGCAGTCACATTGGCAGCGATATATTTGCACAAATGCAACTTTTATCTTGCTCACATTTTCAACTCCATTCTCCTGCCTTCTCCCCACGGCCTGATGGTCTGCATCCCAATGGAATTAAGGAAGAGTCTCTAGAGATCTTGCACACATTGGTGATAATTTTCCAATGTTCTATAGTTTCAGGATCAGTTCCTGAGGATTTGAGGGTAGCTAATGTTATCCCACTTTTTAAAAAAGGAGGGAGAGTGAAAACAGGGAATTATAAACCAGTTAGCCTGACATCGGTGGCGGGGAAGATGCTGGAGTCAATTATGAAAGATGAAATAGCGGCACAATTGGATAACAGTAACAGGGTCGGTCCGAATCCGCATGGATTTATGAAGGAGAAATCGTGCTTGACTAATCTTCTGGAATTTTTTGAAGATGTAACTAGGAAAATGGACAATGTAGAGCCAGTGCATGCAGTGTACCTGGACTTTCAGAAAACATTTGATAAGGTCCCACATTGGAAATTGGTTGGAAAACAGGAAACATAGAGTAACGGGTCCCTTTCAGAATGGCAGGCAGTGACTAGTGGGGTACCGCAAGGATCGGTGCTGGAACCGCAGCTATTTACAATATACATCAATGATTTAGATGAAGGCATTAAGAGTAACTAGAAAATTTGCGGATGACACAATGCTGGCTGGCAGTGTGAACTGTGAGGAGGATGCTATGAGGATACAGGGTGAGTTGAACAGGTTGGGTGAGTGGGCAGATGCATAGCAGATACTGTTTATTGTGGATAAATGTGAGGTTATCCACTTTGGTGGCAAGAACAGGCAGGCAGATTATTATCAGAATGGTGTCAAGTTAGGAAAAAGGGAAGTACAACGAGATCTGGGTGCCCTTGTTCATCAGTCACTGAAAGTAAGGATGCAGGTCCAGCAGGCAGTGAAGAAAGCTTATGGCATGTTGATCTTTGCAATAAGAGGAGTTGAGTATAGGGGCCAAGAGATCCTTCAACGGTTGTACAGGGCCTTCGTGAGACCACACCTGGAGTATTGTGTGCAGTTTTGGTCTCCAAATGTGAGAAATACATACTTGCTATTGAGGGAGTGCAGCGTAGGTGCACGAGGTTTTTTCCCGTGATGGCGGGACTGTCATATATTGAAAGAATGGTGTGACTGGGCTTGTATACACTGGAATTTAGAAGGATGAGAAGGGATCTTATAGAAACATATAAGATTATTTCGGGATTGGGCACGTTAGAGGCAGGAAACATTTTACTGATGTTGGGGGAGTCCAGAACCAGGAGCCACAGTTTAGGAATAAGGGTTAGGCCATTTAGAACAGAGATGAGGAAAAACATTTTCACCAAAAGAGTTGTGAATCTGTGGAATTCTCTGCCTCAGTGGGCAGTGGAGGCCAATTCTCTGGATGCTTTCAAGAGAAAGTTAGATAGAGCTCGTAAAGATAGCATGGAAGGTTGGTTCAGAAGGTTCAATCTTTGGGTGTTAATGGCAAAGTAGCAAGATGGATTCAACAGTGGCTGAATGGGAGATGTCAGAGAGTAATGGTGGATGGCTGTTTGTCAGGTTGGAAGCCGGTGACCAGTGGGGTGCCTCAGGGATCTGTGTTGGGTCCACTGTTGTTTGTCATGTACATCAATGATCTGGATGATGGGGTGGAAAATTGGATAAGTAAGTATGCAGATGATACTAAGATAGGTGGTATTGTGGATAATGAAGTAGATTCTCAAAGTCTACAGAGAGATTTGGGCCATCTGGAAAAGTGGGCTGAAAGATGGCAGATGGAGTTTAATGCTGATAAGTGTGAAGTGCTACATCTTGGCAGGACAAATCAAAATAGGACGTACATGGTAAATGGTAGGGAATTGAGGAATGCTGTGGAACAGAGGAATCTAGGAATAACTGTGCATAGTTCCCTGAAGGTGGAATCGCATGTAGATAGGGTGGTAAAAGAAAGCCTTTGGTGTGGCTGGCCTTTATAAAATCAGAGCATTGAATATAGGAGTAGGGAAGTAATGTTAAAATTGTACAAGGCATTGGTAAGACCAATTCTGGAGTATGGAGTACAATTTTGGTCGCCTAGTTATAGGAAGGATGTCAACAAAATAGAGAGAGTACAGAGGAGATTTACTAGAATGTTGCCAGGGTTCCAGCAACTATGTTACAGAGAAAGGTTGAACAAGTTAGGTCTTTATTCTTTGGAGCGCAGAAGGTTAAGGGGGGACTTGATTGAGGTCTTTAAAATGATGAAAGGGATAGACAGAGTTGACGTGGATAAGCTTTTCCCATTGAGGGTAGGGAAGATTCAAACAAGAGGGCATGACATGAGAATTAAGGGACAGAAGTTTCGGGGTAACGTGAGGGGGAACTTCTTTACTCAGAGGGTGGTGGCTGTGTGGAATGAGCTTCCAGCAGAGGTGGTGGAGGCAGGATCGATTTTAACATTTAAAAGTAAAGTGGATAGGTATATGGACGTGAAGGGAATGGAGGGGTATGGTCTGAGTGCAGGTAGATGGGACTAGGGGAAAACAAATGGTCGGCACGGACTGGAAGGGCCGAGAGGGCCTGTCTCCGTGCTGTAATTGTTATATGGTTATATGGTTATATATAGCGGAGTCAAGGGATATGGGGAGATGGCAGGAATGGGGTACTGACCATGATCATTGTGAATGGTGGTGCTGGGTCAAAGGGCTGAATGGGCTAATCCTGCACCTATTGTCTATAATCCCTGACACCCATACTCATCAAGAATCCAACTTTCTCTACCTTAAATATCAGTTGACAGTCTTCCCAGCCTCCTGTGGCAAGGAATTCCATTGGTTCACCACCATCTGACTAAATAGAAAGGGATTCGACCTGAAAAGTCCCCAATTCCTTCGCTCCATGGATGCTGCCTCACCCACTGAGTTCCTCCAGCATTTTTGTCTACCTTCAATTTTTCCAGCACCTGCAGTTCTTTCTTAAACAATAGATTCCTCCTCATCTCGTTCCTGAAGGTATGTTTTTTTATTCTGAGGCTATGCCCTCTAGTCCTTGACTCTTCCACCAGTGCACACGTCCTCTCCACATACACCCTTTACAGGACTTTCACTATTCAGTAAGTTTCAATGAGGTTCCCCTTCATCCTTCGAACTCCAGCAAGTACAGTCCCAGTGCCGTCAAACGCTCATCACATGTTAACCTGGGATCATTCGTACATTGGGCTTGTACTCGCTGGAGTTTAGAACAATTACTATCTGAGCGGTGACGTCATTGAAAAATTTCTGACCAAAGTGTTTTGGTAGTGAAAGGTTTGGATAGAGTGGATGTGGAGAGGATGATTCCACTAGTAGGAGAGTCTAGGACAAGAGGTCATAGCCTTAGAATTAAAGGACGTTCCTCTAAGAAGATGAGGAGGAAATTTAGTCAGAGTGTTATGAATCTGTGGAATTCTTTGCCACAGATGGCTATGGAGGCAAAGTCAGTGGATATTTTTAAGGCAGATATATATAGATTCTTGATTAGTACGGGTGTCAGAGGTTATGGGGAGAAGGCAGGAGAATGGGGATAGGGGGGAGAGATAGGTCAACCATGATTGTCTTCGAGTAAGCTTGACTGACCGAAAGGTCTAATTCTGCTCCTATCACTTGTAACCATATGACATTATTCAGCAGAAAATTCAAAACCCGTCCAGACTTTCCTGCACATTGCCTCCTCTGATTAAAGCATAATTTTCACAAACATTTAACAACCCTCCTGCATTGGTTCCATCAATGTAATGTCCTCTGTGTGACAATGTGAGCGCGAGACAGAAATGGTAATTTTCAACTATGTGAAATAACTTGCGTGAAATTGCTGTCCCCTCAGTCAATTTCTGCTTTATTTATTTCAGGAGGAAGCTGGTTGCAAGAGGAGGTAGGACATGCTCTTCAGTTAAACTCTGCACGGATCTGTAAAGTCACATAAACATGTCGACACATAGGTTATAACTAGTTATTTAATATTTGCAGAATTAGTGATGATACCTGGACATTGTCACTGAGAGATGGTGCCATACTGGATGAAAGATTCGATCACCCCTTCTGGTTGAACGCAGTGTTGAGAGAAACCTGTGTTGCGATTCACCAAGGTAAAACATATGGATTCCTTACTTCTTATGTGGGTGACATATTTAAGTTGTAAATAAATGCAAATATTGTCCGTAATGATGAACTGAAGGGGAACTAAAGTTTTATACCAGCACTAATCTCACCTGTTGGGAAACTTCATAGCTTCAGTCAAGTGGTCAGCTGGAGATGTCAGATCCCTGAACACATCCAACACAGGAGCACAATACAACCAAGACACAGACTGCTTGATGAACTAAAACATCTTAACCCCATCCGCACCGCAGAAACACGCCACGATAGATTTTAAATTCTACCAGGTAGTCTTGAGTTTATTAAATCAGACGTATTGAAGACTGGTGGGAATTTGATTACCAGGATTGTCGTAAAGACACACGGGGTTCTATCAGAGAAGGAAACACGTGTCACTGATCCTGCTTGTCCTGTCAGTGACCACTGACTTTGGTTATCTCAAGCCTGATTGGAGTTACGGACATCATTGTTATTAACTATCCACCACATTGAAGCATTGTCAGGTCGAGGGGAGTTCCCCCCCGCCACGGGTACCGTGTAATCCAGTGCTATCTGCCCCATGGTCGGACAGTCGGCGACTAAACCGTCTCCCCCTCCTGGTTTTCTAGGTGAGGAGTGGGCTGTAGACCCCCAGCAGGACCAAAAACAAGATCTATCAAAGGGCGGATGAGCTTATGGCGAGCCAACGGCCATCCACAATTCAATAAAAGTTGCGATCACCGTCGTACATAGCATTGTAAGGATGAAAAAAAACACAAGATGTAATTCTTCCCTCTCCTTGCTTCTCAAAAGATAAGTTGGTAATTAGAAAAATAATTAATTAATTAATGAGTCACGTCAGACAAACTAGCATTGACCTCAGCCAGGGGTTTTGTATCGGATGAAAACACCCTGTTACTTGTTCAGTTCAATGGATATAACTAAATCCAGTTAAAATTAGTGCCAAAAAGTTAAGCTGCAAGTGGAATTGGTAGTGAAGAAAGCAAAGTCAAGGGGGCTAGTATACAAAAACAGGGCAGTAATGCTGAGGCTCGACTTCCGGTGGCGCTATGGAGGGCTAGAGGATAACGCCAGCCAGCTCCGCGAAAAAAACGGGAAAAAACGGGGGATTAACGGACCTACCTGCTGCCTGCTGCTTGCTGCCTGCCGTTTCTGCACCGATTGTTGTGAGTGACGTCATCAGGCGCGCGACTAGTTATGTCTACAACACGCAGCCCTACCGAAAAAGCGAAAGGTCGACCTACCAGGCTGAGACCGGCAGAAGGCCAAACTGAAGCCTCAGACTCAAGTAGGGCCTCATCCCAAGAAGATGTATCGAAACGAACAGGGAAAAAAACTGAAGGTGAAGAATTGAAAACTTTTATTTCACGTGAGATTGCTGGTTTAAGGGAAGAAATAAACCAGATGAACAGTCAGATGAACCAGATGAACAATCAAATGAAAGAATTTCAACAGGAAACAAATTCAAATATTAATATCAAGACCAAGAAATTATCGGAAGAATTGAAGAAAGAAATTACAGAAATGACTAACGAAATGAGAAAGGAGATGGACAATAAAATTGAAAAGGTCAAAAAAGACTTTGAAAATAGGATGAATCCTATGGAGAAGATACTGGAACAACTGGTATAAAAAACCTTGAAGAACTAGCTGATACAAGTGCTTTGACTACAGCAAAGTTGCTTACAGAAAATGAACGTCTAACGAACTTGCTGACTAAAATAACTGAGAAATGTACTGAGCTAGAAGGACGCCAGAGAAGACAAAATCTAAGAATTGCAGGTATTCCCGAAGGACGAGAGAAAGATGAAGATCTTCGAGAATTTACTGCAAACTTACTGCAACGTGTTCTATCTCTGGAACAAAAGCCTTTATTAGCCCATGCTCACAGAGTCAGGAGACGTCAGACAAGAACAAACGCCCCTCCAAGACAAATGATTATAAAGCTACAATACGACTTTTTCCTGGACGAGATCATGCGAAAAGCCTCGAGAAACAGAAACCTGGAATTCGAAGGACAAAGGATCAGTATCTACCGAGATTATCCAGCAGAAGTTTCCAGGAAACGGAAAGCATTTAACGAAGCTAAAGGTCTTATGAGGGGTGTGGAAAATCTGAGATACGGCTTGAATTATCCAGCTACTTTAAGAGTTACTTTTAACAACAAGGAACATTTTTTTACCAGCCCAACAGCAGCACTGGAATTTGCCCGGCAGATCAAGACCTGAGAAATATCTACTATTGAATATACTGACTTTCACAAACTTTTATGGACTTTACAAGAATCCTCAACACTCTGTAAGACTTCACAAGATAACGTTGGACTGGACGGATCGGACGATGTCGGATGGAAGCAAGAGAAAGAAGTGGACCGGAAGATCTCACGTGGATACTAACAATTAGTATAATCATACTACTAATATAAATAATTAACAAATATTAAAACCGCAACGCGGTATTATTATCAGTATTATTCTTACTAATTAAGACTGCTCACCATTACTATTCACTACTACTAATAACTAATAACTAATGTTCATTGATATTGGAAAGAATAGAGTCAAATATAGGGATGATTTCATTTGGAGATCTTTCTTTATAACAGCAATTCTCATTTTGACTTTTTGTTTTACTTTTTGTTATATGGGGTTTTTTATTTTCTTTTTTGTAGTTTTTTCATTTTTAATATTATTAGATTTTTAAATTAGTTTCAGATATATGTATTTTTATATCTTTAATCATTATAATTTTTACTTTTTTCCCCCTTTTAATAAAAAAATTTCTTTTCCCTTTTTTTCCCTTTTTTTTTACCCTTTCCTTTTTTTTCCCCTAATGTTATACCCCCGGTAAAATATTATTATGGAATAATAATTCCAAAAACCTGGGAGCTGGTTAAGTTAATAACATCAACGACGGAAGTCGGTAGATGGTTAGCCATGCTAGTACAGCTAGCACTAACTGCAACAACTCTAGATGTAGTTTTTTCTCTCTTTATGCACAATACTAACCTCTCAATCTATCCTTTGCTATTCTTTTATATAATCTATATAAGTGTTTTTCAGTTTGAATGGAGTTATACATTGGACGAAAGGAGATATATTCGTGAGAGACATACACGAGATTTAAAATTCATCTATTCGATGTTCGGGTGTAAAGTCGGGTCTGTCGGGCCGAACCATAGACTCTATTGTAGTCCTCCATAAACAAAAGATGCAAGACTCAAAAATGAATACGGGGAATGAGGGATTAATGTTCTGTAGTTGGAATGTTAAAGGTATTAATGAACCGATAAAGAGAGGAAAAGTATTGGCATATTTAAAGGCAACTAAAGCTGACGTAATTTTTATTCAAGAAACTCACTTAAAAAAAGACGCTGAACATAGGTTGAAAGCTAAATGGATAGATAAAATGTATCACTCTTCTTTTACGCATAAATCAAGAGGCGTAGCAATATTACTTCGTAAAGGCACTTTATTTAAACATACATCAACTATAACTGATAAAGATGGCAGATACATTATTGTGATAGGAGAATTAAACACACAAAAAATGATTCTTGCTAATATATATGGACCAAATTTTGATAGCCCATTGTTTTTTAAGAAAGTATTTAACAATATTCCGGAACTAACACAATACAATTTAATAATTGGAGGAGATTTTAATTGTACATTAGACTCTTATTTAGACAGATCTACAAGGCAAAGGAAAACTAAATCACATTCCAGTGACTTATTAAATGCATACATGCAAACGACTAACATTAAAGACGTTTGGAGAATAGAAAACCCTACTGGACGAGAATACTCCTTTTATTCACCAGTACATAAAACCTACTCAAGAATAGACTATTTTTTGGTGGATGCAAAACTTATCTCACTTACTTATGAATCCAAATATCACAATATTATAATTTCAGATCATGCACCATTAACATTTAAAATCAAAATAAATGGTAAAACAGAAAAATCAGGACAGTGGAGATTTAACCCCACAAATTTAAAAAAATAAAACTACTCAGGAATATATCACAGCACAAATTAAGATTTTTTTTGAAATAAATGATCAACCGGAAATATCTTGCTCCTTATTATGGGAAACATTTAAAGCATATCTTCGGGGAATTATGATCTCCTCCCAAGCATTTTATAATAAAAAGAATCGTAAGGAACAACAAGATTTGGAAAGGGAGATTAAACAATTAGATATACAGAACGCAACGAACCCAGCTATAATATTACACAATAAAATTGCAGCATTGAAATATAAATTAAATAAAATATATACAGATCAAGTTATAAAACTTTATCAACATACCAAACAATTACAGTTTGAATTCGGAGATAAACCCCAAAAATTACTGGCTCGCCAATTAAGGAAAATGGAAGCCTAAAAAATAATCCATAGGATTAAGTCACATAACGGCGAATTGCTAATACAACCTAAAGATATTAATGAAAGATTTATGCAATATTATAAAAACTTATACACTGCTAAAACAATAGAAAATAAAACAGAAATAGAAGCATTTCTAAAAAAATGTAACCTGAAAGGGTTGGATTTACAAAATAGAGAATTATTAAATGCTGATATCTCAACAAAAGAAATCCAAGAATCTATTAGATCATTAAAAAATGGTAAAACACCGGGACCAGATGGTATTGGTTCGGAATTTTATAAAATATTTCTTGATCAGATGGTTCCACGTCTGAAATCATTATATGAACAGATATATACACAGCAGAAATTACCAGAAACGCTGAATGAATCTATTATAACACTTATACCGAAAATAAATAAAGACTTGGATGAACCATGATTATTTAGAGCAATAGCTCTTTTAAATACTGATCAAAAGATATTAACAAAAATATTAGCACAAAGGCTAAGTACAGTTGTTAACAAATTAATTCGATCAAACAGGATTTATACCAAAACGATATTCCTCATATAATTTAAGACGGTTATTTAATATTATATATTCGAAAAGAAGTATTAAAAAAGACCTAGTAGTCCATATAACCATATAACCATATAACAATTACAGCACGGAAACAGGCCCTCTCGGCCCTTCCAGTCCGTGCCGACCATTTGTTTTCCCCTAGTCCCATCTACCTGCACTCAGACCATACCCCTCCATTCCCTTCACGTCCATATACCTATCCACTTTACTCTTAAATGTTAAAATCGATCCTGCCTCCACCACTTCTGCTGGAAGCTGATTCCACACAGCCACCACCCTCTGAGTAAAGAAGTTCCCCCTCACGTTACCCCGAAACCTCTGTCCCTTAATTCTCATGTCATGCCCTCTTGTTTGAATCTTCCCTACCCTCAATGGGAAAAACGTATCCACGTCAACTCTGTCTATCCCTTTCATCATTTTAAAGACCTCAATCAAGTCCCCCCTTAACCTTCTGCGCTCCAAAGAATAAAGACCTAACTTGTTCAACCTTTCTCTGTAACATAGTTGCTGGAACCCTGGCAACATTCTAGTAAATCTCCTCTGTACTCTCTCTATTTTGTTGACATCCTTCCTATAACTAGGCGACCAAAATTGTACACCATACTCCAGAATTGGTCTAACCAATGCCTTGTACAATTTTAACATTACTTCCCTACTCCTATATTCAATGCTCTGATTTATAAAGGCCAGCACACCAAAGGCTTTCTTTACCACCCTATCTACATGCGATTCCACCTTCAGGGAACTATGCACAGTTATTCCTAGATCCCTCTGTTCCACAGCATTCCTCAATTCCCTACCATTTATCATGTACGTCCTATTTTGATTTGTCCTGCCAAGATGTAGCACTTCACACTTATCAGCATTCCAGGTGAAAACCCGCAGGACAATGGGACTTGAGAGTGCTGGTGCAGGATTCTCAAAAAGTTAATCTGCAACTCAATCAGTAGCAAAGAAAGCAAACTCAATGCCAGCATTTATTTCAAGAGGGCTTTTATACGAAAACAGGGATGTAATGTTGAGGCTCCATAAAGCGCTGGTAAGACCGCAATTGGAATATTGTGAGCAATTTTGGCCACCATATCTGAGGATGGATGTGCTGGCTCTGGAGAGGGTTCAGAGGAGGTTTACAAGAATGATCCTAGGAATGAGTAGGTTAGCCTATGATGACCGTTTGTCTGCACTGGGCCTTTACTCGCTGGAGTTTAGACGAATGATGGGGACCTCATTGAAACATACAAATTAGTGAAAGGTTTGGATAGAGTGAATGTGGAGAGGATGTTTCCACTAGTGGGAGAGTCTAGGACTAGACGTCATGGCCTCAGAATTAAAGGATGTTCTTTTAGGAAGGAGATGAGGAGAAATTGTGTTAATCAGGGAGTGTTGAATCTGTGGAATTCTTTGTCGCAGAAGGCTTTGGAGGCCAAGTCAGTGGATATTTTTAAGGTGGATATAGATAGATTCTTGATTAGTACAGGTGTCAGAGGTTATGGGGAGAAGGCAGGGGAATGGGGTTAGGAGGGAGAGATAGGTCAGCCATGATTGAAAGGCGGTATAGATTTGATGGGCTGAATGGCCTAATTCTACTCCTATCACTTATGACCTCATGAGCCAATGGAAGGGAGGTTGGTGCTTCATTGTGGTTGATCCAGGAGATATTGTTGGTGATATTTACACCCAAGAACTCAAAGCTCTCGACCAAAGCACTCTCACCAAAATACAACAAACTGTAAAGTCTGACCAAGACTGTGTAATCAAAATGTAGTGATTTGCACCTTCCCTCTTTTGTAAGGAATAGTTTTTGCCTGGACTCCCAGCTGGATAACTTTACGAGTTGTGCTTGTTTTGTTTATGTTTGGTTCAATAAATTGCAAATAAATGAAAATGGCGCAATGGTAGGGCTATTGCCTCACAGTGCCAGAGACCTGGGTTCCATCTTGACTACAGGTACATGTCTGTACGGAGCTTGTACCTTCTCCCTGTGACCTGCGTGGGTTTTCTCCGGGAACTTCGGTTTCCTCCCACACTATAAAGGCGTACAGGATTTTATGTTAATTGGCTTGGTCTACATGTAAAATGTAAAAAAATTGTCCCCTAGTTGTGTCGGGTAACGTTAATGTGTGTGGATCGCTGGTCGGTGTGAACTTTGTGGGCGGAAGGGCCTCTTTCCGTGCTGTATCTGAACTAAACTAAAACATTGATGTTGACTGACGCTTCTCTGTGGATTGTCACCTTGTCGTGGTGGAGAAGCTTGTGTGGACCTGAGATCCTGAGAGCGATGCCGTTTGGAGCTATGCTCCTGGTAGGGCCACCCATGGTGGTAAGGTCGAGGGGGAGGTCTCTGACAAAGAGCAATCCAACCAAGACCTCAACGGTGGAACAGGCGGAGGATGATGTCTGACCTTAGTGGAGCATCACAATGGCTGGGAAGGCGGATGAAGGCTGCACCAGATAAAGGGTCTCCGGTCGTCTTGGACTCTGGATCATAACCCAGATCACTCAAGGATCGTGGGGTGGCTGTCTGCACCAGTCTCCCCACATTTAAACAAAGTCATGCACAGGCATCATCCATTTTTGGAATAGCACCCTGGAGACACCCATGGCCAGCCATGACTGAAGGGGGCTAAGAGGACTGGGGCAGCACGAAGCATTGATGGAGCAAAGAGGTCTTTCTGCAGTTGTACAGGGCCCTAGTGAGGCCACACCTGGAGTAATGTGTGCAATTGTGGTCCCCTAATTTGAGGAAGGACATTCTTGCTGTTGAGGGAGTGCAGCATAGGTTCACCAGATTAATTCCTGGGATGGCGTGGCTGTCATATGCTTAGAGAATGGAGCGCCTGGGCTTGGGTACTCTGGAGTTTAGAAGGATGAGGTGATCTTATTGAAACAAAAAGATTATTATGGGTTTGGACATGCTAGAGTCAGGAAACTTGTTCCCGATGTTGGGGGAGTCCAGAACCTGGGACCACAGTTTAAGAATAAGGTGTAAGCCATTCAGAATGGAGATGAGGGAACACTTTTTCACTCAAAGAGTTGTGAGTCTGTGGAATTCTCTGCCTCAGAGGGTGCTGGAGGCTGGTTCTCTGGATACTTTCAAGAGAGAGCTAGATTGAGCTCTTAAATATAGCAGAGTCAGGAGATACGGGGAGAATGCAGGAACGGGGTACTGATTGGGGATGATCAGCCATGATCACATTGAATGGCGGTGCTAGCTCGAAGAGCCGAATGGCCTACTCCTGCACCTATTGTCTATTGAGTCAATGGCGAGGGGTCTGCTCTGTGTGATGCCATATTGAACCCTGCATTTACCTTGCTTTATCTGAAGATGGCAGTAAACACTACACAATGTGCAGGAAGGATCTGCAGATGCTGGTTTAAACCGAAGATAGACACAAAAAGGTGGAGTAACTCAGCAGGGACAGGTAGCATTTATGGAGAGAAGGAATAGGTGACGCTGCGGGTCGAGCCCCTTCTTCAGACTGGTTGGGGATAAGGGAAACGAGAGATATGAGATTACTAGAATGTTGCCTGAGAAAGGTTGAACAAGTTAGGTCTTTATTCTTTGGAGCACAGAAGGTTAAGGGGGGACTTGATTGAGGTCTTTAAAATGATGAAAGGGATAGACAGAGTTGACGTGGATACGTTTTTCCCATTGAGGATAGGGAAGATTCAAACACGAGGACATGACATGAGAATTAAGGGACAGAAGTTTCGGGGTAACGTGAGGGGGAACTTCTTTACTCAGAGGGTGGTGGCTGTGTGGAATCAGCTTCCAGCAGAAGTGGTGGAGGCAGGATCGATTTTAACATTTAAAAGTAAAGTGGATAGGTATATGGACGGGAAGGGAATGGAGGGGTATGGTCTGAGTGCAGGTAGATGGGACTAGGGGAAAACAAATGGTCGGCACGGACTGGAAGGGCCGAGAGGGCCTGTTTACGTGCTGTAATTGTTATATGGTTATATAGACGGCGATGTGGCGAGACAAAGAACAATGAATGAAAGATATGCAAAAAAGTAACGATGATAAAGGCCATTGTTAGCGGTCTGTGGGGTGCGAACGAGAAGCTTGTGCGTCTTGGGTGGGGGAGGGATAGAGAGAGAGGAACTGCCGGGGCTACATCAAGAGAGAAAAATCAATATTCAAACCCCACAGACCATAATATCGCTTTGCCCGTAGATGGCAGTAAACACTACGCAAGGTGCACTGCACTCAATGGGCACTACAAACCGAATATGGAACAAAGCTGGACATGGTCCACACAGGACATAAAGCCAAATGACCACAGTATACAGCATGAAATCAGCTCCCAATAAATACAATAATGTTCACACAAACACATACCATATATTGAGCATGTTTAAGAAAGAACTGCAGATGCTGGAAAAATCGAAGGTAGACAAAAATGCTGGAGAAACTCAGCGGGTGAGGCAGCATCCATGGAGCGAACGAATAGGTGACGTTATGGGCTTGAGACCCTTCTTCAGACTGATGAGGGGGGGGGGCGGGAAGAAGAATGGAAGAGGCGGAGACAGTGGGCTGTGGGAGAGCTGGGAAAGGGAGGGGAAGGAGGGAGAAAGCAAGGACTACCTGAAATTGGAGATTTCATTCCACTGGGGTGTAAACTACCCAAGTTCATTCCGTGAACTTGTTCATTCCGCTGGGGTGTAAACTACCCAAGCAAAATATGAGGGGCTGCTCCTCCAATTTATGGTGGGATTCAATCTGGCCTTGGAGGAGGCCCAGGACAAAAAGGTTGGTTACAGAATGGGAGGGGGAGTTGAAGTGCTGAGCCACCGGGATATCGAGTTGTTTATTGCGAACTGTGCAGAGGTTTTGGGCGAAGTGATCGCCAAGCCTGCGCTTGGTCTCACCGATGCAGAGCAGATGACACCTAGAGCAGCTGATGCAATAGATGAGTTTGGAGGAGGTGCAGGTAAACCTCTTTCTCACCTGGAAGGACTACTAGGGTCCTTGGATGGAGTCAAGGGGGGAGGTAAAGCGACAAGTGAGCATGCTACACACCTTTCCTTGAACCTGCTTGTCACAGTTTTCAAGACTCCAGTACCTTCTTCCTCAAGGTAGGAGTGGTTCAATGGTTCTATGGTAGTTTGTACCTGAGTGCAGTGGGAGGTTCTTATTCTGCACACATGTCAGTGACAATCCCACTCTACATTAGACATAATCATACCAAGTTCGAGAGTGTAAGAAAGTCGGCCACATTGACTCCATACACTAGAGTTACCATGTTTTAGGCACCATCTTCTACGCTTCCACTTCAAGTGTGAGGGGCTGCATGGTGGCTCAGCAGTAGAGTCGCTACCTTACAGCGCCAGGGACTCGGGTTTGATCCTGACTCTGGGTGCTGGTCCGCACAGAGTTTGTATGTTCTCTACGTGACCTACTTGGGTTTTCTCCAGTTTCCCCCCACACTCCAATGATGTACAGGTTTGTAGACTAAGTCGTCAAGTCAAGTCTATTACTGAATGGACACTGGTTGAGAAACACTTTATCGTTTTCCTCTGGGTATGCAAATACTCTGAAAAATGATAATAAAGATATACAATACATGACCTACTTGGGTTTTCTCCAGTTTCCCCCCACACTCCAATGATGTACAGGTTTGTAGGCTAAGTCAAGTCAAGTCAAGTCAAGTTTATTCGTCACATACACATACGTGATGTGCAGTGAAATGAAAAGTGGCAATGCTCGCGGACTTTGTGCAAAAAAACAAACAAAGAACCAAACAACCTACAAACAGAATGGAACAGAATCACTTGTTCTTTTACATATCAAATATTGCGGGCGGAAGGAAAAAGGGAAGAAAAAACCCAGCAATTTAAAAAGAGTGGTACAGTAAAGTTAGTCCCTGGTGAGATAGGAGTTTACAGTCCTAATGGCCTCTGGGAAGAAACTCCTTCTCAACCTCTCCATTCTCACAGCATGGCAAAGGAGGCGTTTGCCTGACCGTAGCAGCGGGATCAGTCCGTTGCAGGGGTGGAAGGGGTCTCCCATGATCTTGTTGGCTCTGGAGTAGCACCTCCTGCAGAGAGGCGAGTGAAGTCCCCATAATGCGTTCGGCCGAACGCACTACTCTTTGCAGAGCCTTCTTGTCCTGGGCAAAGCAATTCCCAAACCAGATTGTAATATTTCCGAACAAGATGCTTTCCACAACCGCTGAGTAGAAGCACTGGAGGATCATGAGTGCTGCAGCGTGTGATGTCCATGTCATATCCTCAGAGATGTGGACTCCCAGGTATTTAAAACAGCTCACCCTATCCACAGTATCCCCATTTATCCTCAATGGTGTGTACGTCCTCGGATGATGTGCCCTCCTAAAGTCCACGATCAGCTCCTTAGTGTTTTTGATGTTTTTGATGTTCAAGAGGAGGCTTGAAGCAAGCCAATGAGGCTAATTGGCTTGCTATAATTGTAAACTGTCCCTAGTGTGTGTAGGATAGTGTTAATGTGTGGGGATCACTGGTCACTGCTGACTTGGTGGTCTGAAGAGTCGGTTCCATAAGGTCATAAGGAATAGGAGTAGAATTAGGCCATCAAGTCTACTCCAGCATTCAATCATGGCTGATTTGTCTCTCCCTCCTAACCTCATTCTCCTGCCTACTCCCCATGACCTCTGACACCCACACTAATCAAGAATCTATCTCTGCCTTAAAAATATCCACTGACTTGGCCACCACAGCCTTCTGTGGCAAAGAATTCCACGGATTCACCACCCTCTGACGAAATACATTTCTCCTCAACTCCATCCTAAAAGAGCATCCTTTAATTCTGAAGCTGTGACCTCTTGTCGTAGACTCTCCCATTAGTGGAAACATTCTCTCCACAGATTTCGGCGCTATCTCTCAAATGAACTAAACTTAAAGTCTGAAATTTAAAAAAAAAAGAAGAGTCTTAACTTGTCTGTAAAGGCCCATTGCCCCTGGTCAGAGATGCAAGGGTCGGACTGGCCAGTGATGTACCAATATTCTCTACCACTACTCAATGCCACTGAGTGCAATGAGAGCATGACCAGGGTGGTGTGGCACAGTGAGGAATGTGTAGGAGTCACAGTGGTGGATGTTCATGTTAAAATGTGTTTTGGGTGATCTGTTACTTTTTATTTGTATGACTGACTTGGCAAATGAAATTCCTCGTATGTTGCAAAACATACTTGGCAAATAAAGTACTATTCTGATTCTAATTCTGATTCTTAAGAAATTCCTCCTCATCTCTTCTCTAAAGGCACATCCTTTTATTCTGGGGCTCCATCCACTGGTTCTAGGCTCTCCCAGTAGTGGAAACACCCTCTCAGAATCCACTGTTTCCAGGCCTTTAACTATTCGCTAGGTTTCAATGACGTACCCCCTCATCCTCGTAAATTTCCTCTGGACCTAGTGACACCACACCTGGAGTATTGTGTGCAGTTTTGGTCCCCAAATTTGAGGAAGGCCATTCTCGCTATTGAGGGAGTGCAGCATATGTTCACAAGGTTAATTTCCTTTCTGTCAAATGCTGAGAGAATGGAGCGACTGGGCTTGTATACTCTGGAAGGATGAGAGGCAATCATATTTAAACATATAAGATTATTATGGGTTTCGACACGCTAGAGGCAGGAAACATGTTCTCGATGTTGGGGGAGCGCAGAACCAGAGGCTACAGTTTAAGAATATGGGGTAAGGCATTTAGAACGGAGATGAGGAACCTTTTTCACACAGGGAGTTATGAGTGTCGAATTCTCTGCCTCAGAGGGCTGTTCTCTGGATACTTTCAAGAGAGAGCTAGATAGGGCTCTCTAGTGTGAACTAGATAGCGGAGTCAGTGGATATGGAGGGAAGGCAGGAACAGGGCACTGATTGCAGATGATCAGCTGGTTCGAAGTGCCGAATGGCCTACTCCTGCACCTGTTGTCTATTGACTCGGTAGGCCGAAAGGCCTGCCCCATACAACACTATCCCACGATCTGTGTACCAATCTTATTTAAATAAGAAAGTGTTGTTGAGTCGATTGTGTAAAACAAGCAGAATTACCCTGCACACTTTCTTCAGTTTCAGGAGAAGATTTTCCAGTAAAACCTCCCTTCTCTCATCTCGAGCAGTTTGATAAAAATTCCCTGCCAACTCATTTCTTAGAACTAGCTCCCCACACACCGAGACACTTTCTATACCTGGCCCTTTTCACCTCTTTGTTTCACTCCATCACTCTCTGCACCCACTCTCAGCTACACCTGGCCTCCTGAAAGCACAGCTTCCTGGAAACGCAAAGAGAAACAACTAACGTTAATGTCAAGAGTCAGCAGGAATACAGCACAAACATTGCTCCCCGCTTCACTCTCACCTCTCCTCTTGTGCTCTCTACCCATCTTGCCTTCTCAGGTAGACACAAACTGCTGGAGTAACTCAACGGGACAGGTAGCATCTCTGGAGAGAAGGAATGGGTGACGTTTTGGGTCGAGACCCTTCTTATAGACAATAGACAATAGGTGCAGGAATAGGCCATTTGCCGCTTTGAGCCAGCACCACAATTCAATGTGATCATGGCTGATCATCTCCAATCAGTACCCCGTTGCTGCCTTCTTCCCATGTCCCTCGAGTCCGCTATCTTCAAGAGCCCTATCTAGCTCTCTCTCTTGACATATCCAGAGAACCGGCCTCCACCGCCCTCCGAGGCAGAGAATTCCACAGATTCATAACTTTCTGTGTGAAAAAGTGTTTCCTCATCTCCGTTCTAAATGGCCGACCCCTTATTCTTAAACTATGGCCCCTGGTTCTGGACTCCCCCAACATTGGGAACATGTTTCCTGCCTCTAGCGTGTCCATATAATCTAATATATCCCCTCTCAACCTTCTAAATTCCAGAGTATACAAGCCCAGCCGCTCCATTCTCTCAACATTTAACAATCCCGCTATCCTGAAAATTAACCTTGTGAACCTACGCTGCACTCCCTCAATAGCAAGAATGTCCATCCAATTTGGAGACCAAAACTGCACACAGTAATGCAGGTGTGGTCTCACTAGGGCCCTGTACAACTGCAGAAGGAGTTCTTTGCTCCTATTCTCAACTCATTCTGGAGTTATGGTTTGTTCATTTTAGATGTAGAAGCAAGGAACTGCAGAAGCTGGTTAATACACCAAAGGCCACAAAGTGCTGGAGTAACTCAGAGGGTTAGACGGCAGCTTTGGACTTTAGAATTTAGAGATCCAGCGCGGAAACAGGCCCTTCAACCCTCCGAGCCCGCGCCAACCCGCGATCATCCCGTACACTAGCGCTCTCCCACACACTAGAGACAATTTGTAATTTTACAAGCCAATTAACCTACTGTCCTGTACATCTTTGGAGTGCGGGAGGAAACCGGAGGACATGGAAATAATCCACGCGGGCACAGGGAGAACACACAAACTCCGTGCAGACAGCAGCCGTAGTCAGGATCGAACCCAGGCGCCTGGCGCTATAAGGCAGCAACTCTACCGCTGCGCCACAGTGCCGCCCATTGGTAGGGGGACCCGTGGAGCGTCCCTTGTAGCCAGGGTCCGGAGGGCAAGAAGCACCGCCACTCCACCTAGGGGTCCGTAGGGGGAGGAGTGGCACCGCTGTCAGTGACCGGAGGACTGGTGACGGGATCGAGGGAGTGGGCAGGGCCGGAGATGTCCTGGTTGTGTTGCTCCTGGACCTGGACAAGCTGGACATCCGCGAGTCATGGTTGGCAGGAGGAGGAGGGTTACGTCCGCGCCCGGGTGGTGTTAGAGAGGGACATAGTTGTACAGTAGTTATTCAGTATATTTGTAAGGATTGTAACAGAGTCGTTTGTATAATTTGGTGGTGGGTGTGTCACCACGGTTTTGTTGTGTATCGTGATTATAATTAAATAAATTATTTTTAATACAAAAAAAAACTGTGACGTCAAATACTCTTGCTGCTGCTCTTTACTCAACTCTGTCCCCACCTCTCCTGCTCTTCGCCCATCTTGCTTTCGTCTCGCGTGAAACATAGAAAAATAGAAACATAAAACTAGGTGCAGGGGGAGGCCATTCGGCCCTTCAAGCCAGCACCAGCATTCATTGTGATCATAGCTGATCATCCCCTATCAATAACTCGTGCCTGCCTTCTCCCCATATCCCTTGACTCCACTAGCCCCTAGAGCTCTATCTAACTCTCTCTTAAATCCCAACCAGTGACTTGGCCTCCACTGCCCTATGTGGCAGGGAATTCCATAAATTCACAACTCTCTGGGTGAAAAAGTTTGTTCTCACCTCAGTCTTAAATAACCTCCCCTTTATTCTAAGACTGTGGCCCCCTGGTTCTGGACTCGCCCAACATTGGGAACATTTTTCCTGCATCTAGCTTGTCCAATCCATTTATCATTTTATATCTTTCTATAAGAACACCCTTCTTCTAAACTCCAAGCCTAGTCTTTTCAATCTTTCCTCATATGACAGTCCCGCCATCCCAGGAATCAATCTTGCGAACCTATGCTGCACTGCCTCAAGCACCAGGATGTCCTTCCTCAAATTTGGAGACCAAAACTGTACACAATACTCCAGATGTGGTCTCACCAGAGCCCTATACAACTGCAGAAGAACCTCTTTTCTCCTATACTGAAATCCTCTTGTTATGAAGGCCAACGTTCCATTAGCTTTCTTCACTGCCTGCTGTCCATGTAAGTCAACTTTCAGTGACTGGTGAACAAGGATGCCCAGGTCTCGCTGCATCTCCCCCTTGTCTAACCTATGGTTTCGGTAAGGGGGAGTTATGGTTCGTTCAGTTGGTTGTCAAAGCAAGGAACTGCAGATGTTGGATAACATACAACATCTGTAAGTTCCCCCTCCCCTCACCACATTCACCATCATCAACACCACGGTCCTATCTGTGGAGTCCTTTTAGTTCCTGGGAACCATCATCTCCAAGGAACTTGAATGGGTGGAGGTGGGGGGGGGGGGGGGGGGGGGGGGGGGGGGGACACCATCGACTCCACAGCCAAAAAGGCACAACAGAGGATGTACTTCCTGCGGCAGCTGAGGAAGCACAATCTGCCACAGGCAATGATTATACCGCCATTGTGGAGTCTGTCCTCACATTCTCCATCATGATCTGGTTTGGCTCAGCCACCAAGCACGACACCCGGAGGCTGCAGCGAATCGTCCGATCAGCTGAGAAGGTTATTGGCTGCAGCCTTCCCTCCATTGACGAACTGTACACTGCAAGGGCCAGGAAGATCATCTCTGACCCCTCTCACCCTGGCCACAAACTCTTTGAATCACCTCCCTCTGGAAGGCGACTCCGGACTGTCAAAGCTGCCACAGCCAGACATAAGAACAGCTTTTTTTCCACGAGTAGTAGCTCTACTCAATAACCAAAAATTTGTAGCCTCCTTTTGCTCTAGTATTTTATTTAATTCACATGTTTAATTGGTACTGTTTTATTATTAATGTTTAATGTTTTATGTGTCATTCTTAATTGTCACTGTATGTCATGTTGTCACTTGCGGACGGAGCACCAAGGCAAATTCCTTGTATGTGAATATACTTGGCCAATAAACATTCATTCATTCGTTCAAGTGGGGCCAGTGGCGGCACGGTGACGCAGCGGTAGAGCTGCTGCCTTACAGCGCCAGGGACCCGGGTTCCATCCTGATTATGGGTGCTGTCAGTACGGAATGTGTACGTTGTCCGTGTGACCGCATGGGTTTCCTCCGGGTGTTCCCGTTTCCTCCCACACTCCAAAACCGCAGAGGTTTGTTGGTTAATTAGCTGCGGTAAGTTGTGAAATTGTCCCTAGTGTGTGTAGGATAGTGTGGGTGCACAAGGTGATCGCTGGTCGGCGAAGACTCAGTGGACCGAAGGACCTGGTATCTCTAAAGTCCAAAAGTTTAAATCTCCTTTACACTTTAGACAATAGACAATAGGTGCAGGAGTAGGCCATACGGCCCTTCGAGCCAGCACTGCCATTCAATATGATCATGGCTGATCATCCACAATCAGTACCCCGTTCCTGCCTTCTCCCCATATCCCCTGACTCCGCTATCTTAAAGAGCCCTATCTAACTCTCTCTATAAAGTTTCCAGGGAACCGGCCTCTGAAGCAGAGAATTCCACAGACCCACTCCTCTGTGTGAAAAAGTTTCCTCTTCTCCGTACTAAATAGCTTACCCCTTATTCTTAAACTGTGGCCCCTGGTTCTGGACATCCCCAACATCGGGAGTTTCCTGCATCTAGTTTGTGCAAACCCTTAATAATCTTATATGTTTCAATAAGATCCTCTCTCATCCTTCTAAATTCCAGAGTATACAAGCCCAGCCACTCCATTCTCTCAGCATATGACAGTCCCGCCATCCCGGGAATTAATCTTGTAAAACTTTCCTTCCTGATCGTCACTTAATTATACCTAACACTCCAGTATATCTGCTGCCAAAGTGTTCCCCTCGCCGGTAATTTTCCAGTTCAGTGGGCGTGCTGAGAGGTTTCTGTTTATTGGGTTTCCTCTCAGAGTTGTTTCCTTGTTCACCTGCAAGGTCTTTCAGAAGAGAGATGATTCATCCTTCCCTCGTTCCTCACCTCCCACGATTGGTGCTGGTACAATTTTTTTTCTTGCCTCTTTGCAGAGAGTTCACCATTCTCGTTGTTAATCATTCTGTCTGTTTTCGTGGTTCGGTTTAATTACCCACCACTGTAATCCGATCCTGTCACATTCTTACCTTTTGACATAACTTCCTTTGAAATCAGCAATTGACCTAAATTTGTTCTTAACCCTTTGACAGCCAGTTCCACGTTAAAAGGAGTCTTTTTTTTCAGTTTCTAGATACAGCGCGGAAACAGGCCCTTCAGCCCAATGAGTCCGCGCCGATCAGCGATCCCCGCACACTGACACTATCCTACACACACTAGGGACAATTTACATTCATTCCAAGCCGAATTAACCCGCACACCTGTACGTCTTTGGAGTGTGGGAGGAAACCGAAGATCTTGGAGAAACCCCACCTAGTTCACAGGGGGAACATGCAAACTCCATACAGAGCACCCGTAGTCAGGATCAAACCTGGGTCGCTGGTGCTGTGAGGCAGCAACTCTACCGCTGTGCCACTGTGGCGTAATGGAGATTTATTTAGTTTTGTTCATACAACACGGAAACAGGCCCTTCAGCCCAACAAATCCGGCCAGAGATCCCCACACACCAACACTACCCTACACACACCAGGGTCAATTTATAATGAGACCAAGAAAATTAGCCTACAGCCGCTCTACGTGGGAGGAAACTGGAGATCCTGGAGAAAACCCAAGCTCTAACTTCAAGTCACCCTCTCTCTCCATCCCTCGCCCACCCTAATAGTCTTGCTAGTTTCACTGTTCATGTCCCTCCATTATCACCTTGACCACAGCCAACAATGGACCATTGTGTACTCTACCTTTCCTGAGTCATTGGCGCTGGCTCTGAATTGATCTGTACCTCTTCATATCTCTAGTTTCTCTCTCTCTCCCTCCTGACTGTCAGTCTGAAGAAGGATCTCGACCTGAAACATCATCTATTCCTTTTCTCCAGAGATGCTGCATGACCCGCTGAGATACTCCATCCTTTGAAGGCCTATCCCTCTCCCACCCAAGTCGCACCAGCTTCTCATTTTCACCCAACAAACAGTTAACCATGGCCTGTTTCCTTTATCATCATTACTTTTTTGCACATCTTTCATTCATTGGTCTTTATCTCTCTACAACCTCATCGTCTATATCTCTCGTTTTCCTTTTTCCCTGACTAGTCTGAAGTAGGATCTCACCCAGTCATTCTCTCCAGAGGTACCGCCTGCCCTGCTGAGTGATTCCAACTTTTCGTGTCTATCTTCAGTTTAAACAATAGACAATAGATAATAGGTGCAGATGTAGGCTGTTTGGCCCTTCGAGACAACACTGCTATTCAATGTGATCATGGCTGATGATCCACAATCAGTACCCCGTTCCTGCCTTCTCCCCATATCCCTTGACTCCGCTATCTTTAAGAGTTCTATCTAGTTTACTCTTGAAAGCATCCAGAGAACCGGCCTCCACTGCCCTCTGAGGCAGTGAATTCCGCAAACTCATAACTCTCTGTGTGAAAAAGTTTTACCTCATCTGCGTTCTAAATGGCTTACCCCTTATTCTTAAACTGTGGCCCCTGGTTCTGGATTCCCCCAACATCGGGAACATGTTTCCTGCCTCAGGCGTGTCCAAACCCTTAATAATCTTATATGTTTCAATATGATGCCCTCTCATTCTTCTAAATTCCTGCGTACACAAGCCAAGTCACTCCATTCTATCAACATATTAAAGTCCCGCCATCCCGGGAATTAACCTTGTAAACCTACGCTGCACTCCCTCAATAGCAAGAATGTCCTCCCACAAATTTGGAGACCAAAACTGCACACAATACTCCAGGTGTGGTCGAGACCCTTCCTTGGACAGGAAGAAGGGGTTTGACCCAAAACTTCCAGGTGTGGTCTCACTAGGGCCCTGTACAACTGCAGAAGTACCTCTTTGCTCCTATACTCAGCTCCTGTTGTTATGAAGGCCAACATGCCATTAGCTTTCTTCACTGCCTGCTGCACCAATATCAATACTCTTGGAAGATGAAAGATGTACCATTCGTTTTCTCATAATGCAAACATCAGAAACCCTTGTCACTGTGTAATTTCACACCTTCTGATGAAACACATATGCAAAGCTTGCATTCTTGAACTCAGCTAACACCTCTCCTTTCAAAGCCTATCCCTCCCCCACCCAAGTCGCACCACTGTTTCTCGTTCTCACCCAACAAACTGAGGAAGTGTTTCGACCCGAAACGTTGCTATTTCCTTCGGTCCATAGATGCTGCTGCACGCGCTGAGTTTCTCCAGCACTTTTGCCTACCTTCAATTTCCCAGCATCTGCAGTTCCTTCTTAAACAAACAGCTAACCATGGCCTGTTTCCTTTATCATCGTTACTTTTTTGCACATCTTTCATTCATTGGTCTTTATCTCTCTGCAAAATCATCATCTATAGCTCTCGTTTTCCATTTTCCTGGACTAGTCTGACAAAGGATGTCGACCCAAAACGTCACCCATTCATTCTCTCCAGAGGTGCTGCCTGTCGCGATGAGTTACTCCAGCTTTCGGTTTAGACAATAGGTGCAGGAGTTGGCCGTTTGGCCCTTTGGCCCTTTGAGCCAGCATTGCCATTCAATGTGATCATGGCTGATCATCCACAATCAGTACCCCGTTCCTGCCTTCTCCCAATATTCCTTGACTTCATTATCTTTAAGAGCTCTATCTAACTCTCTCGTAAAAGCATCCAGAGAACCGGCCTCCACCGCCTTCTGAGGCAAAGAATTCCGCAGACTCAACACTCTCTGTGTGAAGAAGTATTTCCTCATCTCCGTTCTAAATGGCTTACCCCTTATTGACAGAGTTGACGTGGATAAGCTTTTTCCATTGAGAGTAGGGAAGATTCAAACAAGAGGACATGATTTGAGAATTAAGGGACAGAAGTTTAGGGGTAACATGAGGGAGAACTTCTTTACTCAGAGAGTGGTAGCTGTGTGGAATGAGCTTCCAGTGGAAGTGGTGGAGGCAGGTTCGATTTTATAATTTAAAAATAAATTGGATAGGTATATGGACGGGAAAGGAATGGAGGGTTATGGTGTGAGTGCAGGTAGATGGGACTAGGTGGGAGTAAGTGATCAGCACGGACTAGAAGGGTCGAGATGGCCTGTTTCCGTGCTGTAATTGTTATATTGTTTATATGGTTATTCTTAAACTGTGACCCCTGGTTCTGGACTCCCCCAATATCGGAAACATGTTTCCTGCCTCGAGCTGGTCCAATCCCTTAATAATCTTATATGTTTCAATAAGATCCCCTCTCATCCCCCAAGCCCAGCCACTCCATTCTATCAACATATGACAGTCCTGCCATCCTGAGAATTAACCTTGTGAACCTACCCTACACTCCCTCAATAGCAAGAGTTTCCTTCCTCAAATTAGGGGATCAAAACTGCATACAATACTCCAGGTGTGGTCTCACTAGGGCCCTGTACAACTGCAGGAGGATCTATTTGCTCCGATACTCAACTCATCTTGTTATGAAGGCCAACAAGCCATTCGCTTTCTTCACTGCCTGCTGTACCTGCCTGCTTACTTTTATTAAACGTCACCCATTCATTCTCTCCAGAGGTGCTGCCTGTCCCACTGAGTTACACTAGCTTTTCGTGTCTATCTTCAGTTTAAAGCCAGCATCTACAGTCCATTCCTACACACAAGGCCTATCGTCTGCTGTTGCCAGGGAGATGGGGGTGGAAGAAGACATGATCTCACCGAGGAAATCTAAAGCCATCTCATTTCCCCTAAACACATGGGTTTGGTTACTCCGAGGCTGTGCTGACACAGGGGAAGTCTATATTTAAAGTCTCTGTCACACCTCCTCCATATCTTCAGAAATCCCACTGCCAGCCAAACCACTCTTTTTGTTTTCCACCTTGTTCCACTATCATCAGTTGCCTCCTGGTAGAGATATCTTCGTGGGCAAATCCTCTCCTTGCCCAATGGTTCAATTACAGACAATAGGTGAAAACGTGTTACCTCATTCTTACCCCTTATTCTTAAACTACGGCCCTATTTCTGGGATCCCCCAACATCGGGAACATATTTCTTGCCTCCAGCATGTCCAAACCCTTAATGATCTAATATGTTTCAATAATATGCCCTCCCATCCTTCCAAACTCCAGACTATACTAGCCCAGCCGCTCCATTCTCTTAGCATATGACAGTCCCGCTATCCCGGGAATTAACCTTGTAAACCAAGGAGGTGGGGGGGGGGGGGGGGGGGGGGGACAGGAGAGGTTGATCATATGCACCAAGGCAAACATTCAGTGTCTCTGCTGGTTCTAGTGCCAGCTTACCGACAGGAAGTTCTGGTCTTTAAGATGTGGTGGATACGTTCTTGATCCTCTGCTATGATGGCAAGTTGAGGCGGATGGGTGCAACTTGCAGAAAAGTTGCAAGACCACACTGCATCTAAGGCACGTCAACAAAAAACTAATCTCTCTGCACTTTTGCTGTGTAATAATTAGCTTGCACCAAACGGGTGTCTGTGCTACACGGTTGATTCATGCGACTACTCAGACCCTTTGTCCGTTGATGGCTGGGGAAGAGGTGATAATGAACGGATACAAGCATGCAAACCATGGAACTACTAGGAGGACTAGAGTGGGGGGGGAGGGAATTCAAGGGTTAACTGAAAACCAACCTGGGTTGTAAGGTGCCCAAGCGAAATATGAGATGTTGTTCCTCCAATTTGCGTGTGACCTCACTCTGACTGTGGAGGAGACCCAGGACAGAAAGGTCAGTACGGGAATGAGAAGGGCAGTTGACATGTTTGCCAACTGGCAGATCACAAGGGCTAAGGTGGACTGGGCGTTAAAATGTGTTTAGCGAAGGAATCTTAGGCAGACAAAAATGCTGGAGAATCTCAGTGGGTGAGGCAGCATCTATGGAGCGAAGGAATAGGTGACGTTTCGGGTCGAGACCCTTCTTCAGCGAGGAAATCTTGGTTCTTCTGACTCGAAAGACTGACTTTCAGTCTGAAGAAGGATCTCGACCCGATACGACACCTATTCATTTTCTCCAGAGATGCTATCTGACCAGCTGAGCTACTCCAGCCTTTCGTGTCTTTCTAGCTTCTCCTGAATTAGTTCTTCTGAATTGCCCTTCTGAATGAGTTACGGGCAGTCACGGTGGCGCAGTGGTAGAGTTGCTGTCCTTACAGCTAATGCAGCGCTGGAGACCCATGTTCGATCCCGACTATGGGTGCTGTCTGTACGGAGTTTGTACGTTCTCCCCGTGACCTGCGTGGGTATTCTCCGAGATCTTCTTTTCTTCCACACTCCGAAGTCGTACAGGCTTGTAGGTTAATAGATTTGGTAAATGTAAAAACAATCGTCCCTAGTGTGTGTAGGATAGTGTTAGTGTGCGGGGATCGCTGGTCGGCACGGACCTGGTGGGCAGAAGGGCCTGTTTCCGCACTGTATCTCTAACCTAAACTTGAAAAGAGTCAAGACCCTGCCACGAGATTGGAAAAAAGACTCATGAAGATGTAGAAATGGTGTGATATGAGTGGGGCATTTTGGCTCTGCTCATACAGAAAGTAGCATTATTCATTTCCATGTGACTGCTCAAGGAAACTTAAAGCTGGAAAATGCAGAAGTTTTCCCTTTCCCACTGCAAGCAGTTTGCATTTGGGAATTTCCTTCCATGTTGCACTTCCTCGCTCTGTTTCCTTTATTTTAAATGTACTTTATCGAAACTAAATTTATTCAATATCGGAACCATGGGCCGCAGTTTAAGAATAAGGGGTAAGCCATTTAGAACGGAGATGATGAAACACTTTTTCCACACAGAGAGTTGTGTGTGGAATTATCTGCCTCAGGTAGAGGCCGGTTCTCTGGGTACTTTCAAGGGAGAGCTAGATACGGCTCTTGAAGATAGCGGAGTCAGTGGATATGGGGAGAAGGTAGGAACAGGGTACTGAATGTGGATGATCAGCCATGATCACATTGAATGGCAGTGCTGGCTTGAGGGGCCGAATGGCCTATCCTGCACCTATTGCCTATTGTCAATTGTTTACAATAATAATATTTTCAAAGCATATAAGAACAACACCCCCCGCCACAATACAAAAATTACCAAGTAATCTTATTGCAAATTATCAAATGACTATTTGAAAAGGTCGGCATGGTGGCGCAGCTGTAGAGTTGCTGCCTTAGACCACCAGAGATCCCGACCACAGGCCCAGTCTGTACGGAGTTTGTACATTCTCCGTGTGGCCTGTGTGGGCTTTCTCCAAGTTCTTCGGTTTCCTCCCACACAGTAAAGACATGCAGGTTAGCAGACTAATTGGCTTGGTAAAATTGTGAATTGTCCCTAGTGTGTGTAGGATAGTGCTAGTGTGTGGGGATCGATAGTCCGCGTGGATTCAGTGCTGCCGAAGGGCCTGTTTCCGTGATGTTTCTCAAGAATCAAGACAAGAGAGTTTTATTGTCATGTGTCCCAGATAGGCTAATGAAATTCTTGCTTGCTGCAGCACAACACACTATGTAAACATAATACAGAACAGGAGATAAAAGTTCAGTGTGTCTATAGACCATAAATCATATATGTACACAATAAATAAACAGATAAGGTGCAATAGGCTGTTCAGAGTTTGTTTGATGGCGAGTTTAATATCCTGATGGCTGTGGGGAAGCAGCTGTTCCTGAACCTGGATGTTCCAGATTTGAAGCTCCTGTACTTTCTTCCCGATGGCAACGGAGACATGAGTGTGTGGCCAGGATGGTGCGGGTCTTTGATGATGTTGGCAGCCTTTTTGAGGCAGTGACTGTGATAGATCCCTTCGATGGTGGGGAGGTCAGAGCCGGTGATGGAGTGGGCAGAGGTCACAACTTTCTGCAATCTTCAAGTTAACGTTCAAGTTAACGTCCAGGAGTGGACGTAAACTCCAGAGACTCCAGCTGCCTGACGCGCTGAGTTACTCCAGCAATTTGTGTCCTTATGTGCATTGACAGGCATCTGCAGTTCCTTGTTTCTACCTAATCCTTTCACAAAGGCTAAGAGGGATATGGGTCAGACACAGTCAAATAACTCAGGTCAGCTCCCGAGTTAGCGTGAAAAGTTGGGCCAGTACGTGTTCTATCACGCTAAAACTCACATTTTATACATCGGGTAGACGCTTCGTAAATTCGAATCACCATTTGGAAAAATCAATGTCTTGGAGTTTGTGAATCATCGACTATATGTTTATGTTGAATTATGCAATTAGCCATCCAATAAACAATGCAGGATATGACTAATTCATCATCTGTCACAATCTAAGGATAGGAAAAAGACTAGAAACAGTGACCAAGAACAATCCATTGCTGACTAATGAGACCCCTTCTGACCCAAAACATCAGCATCCTTTTTTTCCAGAAATAGGCGAAGGTTTGGAGGAACATGGACCAAATGCAGGCAGTTGGGACTAGTGTAGCTGGGGACATGTTGGCCAGTGTGGGCAAGTTGGGCCGGAGGGCCTGTTTCCATGCTGTATCACTCTATGAGATGCTGCCTGCGGCAGAGTAGGGGAACGAAGAACCAGAGCACATGATTTTAAAGGTAGGAACCAAGTGGCAAACCTTTCATGCAAAGTTTCATTCATTCATCACCGTTGAAAACATTAGCGACGCAGTGGTGCAGGTTTCCGACGGGAACGGTGATGGACGCACCACACATCTCTGTCCTCCAGTTCCTGCAGACTTCCGCCGCTGGAAGTATGGGATTGTGGCGTGTGTGTGTGTGCTTTATCATCATTCCTTACAATGCTATGTGGCTGCCTTACAGTGCCAGAGACCCATGCTCGATCCTGACTACGGATGCTGTCTATACGAAGGTTGTACATTCTCCCCATGACCTCAAGGGTTTCCTCCGGGTGCTCTGGTTTCCTCCAATGACATACACGTTTTGTATATTAATTTGGCTTTTGTAATTATAAATTGTCCCCTGTTAGTGTACAGGGATTGCTGGTTGACGCACACATGGTGGGCCAAATGGCCAGTTTCTGCACTGTATATTTAAGCTAAGCTAAACTTAACTATACTAAACTAAACTAAACTAAACTAAACTACACTAAACTACACTAAACTAAACTAAACTGAACTAAACTAAGAGAAGGTAGTTGGGGCAGGTGCTTGTAGATCAGTGTCACACATGTTATGAGTCATGCTTTTGTAGTTACACCCACTCACTTTTACAACACTGCTCCCTTGGAATTAGGGAGACGCGCTAGCATGCAGTTATCAATGCTTTGTCGTTAATGAAGTCTGTGGACCTTTATCATGGTGAAAGGCTTCAGTTATTAATACAGCCGAAACACAACGGTGCTCTAACAACATTTGAAAGATACTTGGACAGGTACATGGATAGGAAATATTTGGAGGGATATGGGCCAATTGCAGGCAGGTGGGATTAGCATCAATGGGGCATTTTGTCCGACATGGGGAAGTGGGGCCGAAAGGCCTGTGTCCGTGCTGTATGAATCTATGCCCATGGATAGGAAAGGTTTAGCGGGATGTGGGCCAAACGTGGGCAGGTGGGACAGGCGTAGATGGGGCATCCTGGTTGGCATGGGAAGTTGGGCCGAATGGCCTGTTTCCGTGCTGTATGATGATGTGACTCTCTGACTCAATGGCCCGAGCAAGTTGGGCCACAGGACCTGTCTCCATTGCTGTAAGACCATATGACTCTATAACTTGGTCAGCATGGGGAAGTCGGGCTGAAGGGCCTGTTGTCATGCTGTATGACTCTATGCCCAATGGGTAGGAAAGGTTTAAAAGGATGTGGGCCAGATGTGGGCAGCTGAGACAAGCGTAGGAGGGGCATCCTGGTCGGCATGGGGAATTCGGGCCGAAGGGCCTGTTTCTGTGCTGCCTGACTCGATGACCCTAAATGGCATCAGGTGCCTGAGCAATGCGTCTTTGCCAGGTTTTGCAGCCCGCTGAGTTTGCAGAAGAGAGAGCACCACATGACACCACATGAACCACTGTGTAACGCTCCAGCAAGCTACCAGTGTCGATGCTCACTTGAGCAAGATGCCAGCGAACACTCGATTTTTTTAATTTTCAACCATTGTTTGTGTCACTTTTATTTTGAGAAATGTTTCCTCATTGTTCAGCAACTGCAACTGGTCTTGTTCCTGACTTTTGACAGCGTTTTAGATGATAAATTGGTCATATCCTGCATTGGTTGCACAACTGACATTGCCTTTTATTTATTGGATGGCTAATATTAGAATTCAACATAAACAGCTTTGTGCAGCTGGTTGACTCCCTGATTCCCAAGACCCCAGGCTATCCTGTTTGCAAAGAGTGATTCAAACTTGCAGTAACATGCCGCCTTTATGCAGCAATAGACAGCTGGAAAATAGGCCCTTCAGCCCATATTGCTCAGGCCAACTCTGGTTAGATCTTAAGATCTTAAGATCATTAAGATCATAAGTGATTGGAGTAGAATTAGACCGTTCAGCCCACTCCGCTATTTACACAGGAACTTGAAGCTCATGGCAGAGCCATCTCTCTCCTAACCCTATTCTCCTGCCTTCTCCCTATAATCTCTGACACCTGTCTAATCAAGAATCTATCCATCACCGTAGGCCATTCGGCCCTTTGAGCCAGCACCGCCATTCACTGAGATCATGGCTGATCATCCTCAATCTGTACCCCGTTCCTGCCTTCTCCCCATAGCCCCTGACTCCACTATCTTTAGAGCCTTATCTAGCTCTCTCTTGACAGTATCCAGAGAACCGGCCTCCACTGAGGCAGAGAATTCCACAGACTCACAACACTCTGTGTGAAAAACTGTTTCCTTATCTCCATTCTAAATAGCTTACGCCTTATTCTTAAACAGTGGCCCCTGGTTCTGGACTCCTCCAACGTCGGGGACATGTTTCCTGCCTCTAGCATGTCCAAACCCTTAACAATCTTATATGTTTCAATAAGATTCCCTCTCATCCTTCTCAATTCCACTAGTTCTATGTTCTCCCATTTTCGCATCCACTCCCTGCACACAAAGGGCAATTTTAATTGAGAACATTTAACCTTCAAACCCGCACATCTTTGGGATGTGGGAGGAAACCGGAGCACCCGGAGGAACCCCACGCGGTCACGGGGAGAACGCGCAAACAACACACAGACAGAACCCGAGCTCAGGGACGGCACAGCGGCGGAGCAGTGGACAGGAAACCAGGGTTCGATTCTGACTGCGGGTGCCGTCTGTACGGAGTTGGTACAGTGTCACTGGGACCTTGTGGGTTTTCTCCGGGTGCTCTTGTTTCCTCCCACACTCCAAAGACGTACAGGTTTGTAGGCCACAGCCAGACATAAAAACAATTTTTTTCCACAAGTGTTTAAGAAGGAACTGCAGATGCTGGAGAATCGAAGATACACAAAAATGCTGGAGAAACTCAGCAGGTGCAGCAGCATCTATGGAGCGAAGGAAATAGGCAACGTTTCGGGCCGAAACCCTTCTTCAGACTGTAGTCAGTCAGAATTGAACCCTGTTTCCCTGTCTGAAGAAGGTTTTTTTTCTCACAAGTAGTAGCTCTACTCAATAACTGAAAATCTGTAGCCTCCTTTTGTTCTGGTATTTTATTTAATGCACATGTTTAATCAATAATGTTTTATTATTTATGTTTAATGTTTTATGTACGGACGTGGTGGACCGAAGGACCCGTTATCGCGCCGTATCTCCAAAGCCTAAAGTCAGGATTGAACCCGTGTCTCTGGCGCGGAGAACAAGCAGCTCTACCCGCTGCGCCACAATTTCCTTTCTGATGCCGCACAGTGGACCTGCATTCAATGACAGAGATGCAGGGAGGGGCACTTGAGTTCCTTTCGCAACCCTGGGACTTTGCAAGGCAGCATTTTATTGTCGATGTTATCACGGGTAGAAACTCCAGTCATGTGGCTGGGTTCAGCAGCATTAGGATCTATATTGGCCAGGACACCAGACGGTGGAAATACCCCAGCTCTCACCACAGAGCAGCAATCAACAGTGACCCTGGGTGCAGTTTGTTGTGAAGGTACTCCCATGGAGTTATACAGAGGGGACCAGTGGAGCGTCCCTTGTAGCCAGGGTCCGGAGGGCAAGGAGCACCGTCACTCCACTTAGGGTCCGTAGAGGGAGGAGTGGCACTGTTGTCAGTAACCGGAGGACTGGTGACGGGATCTAGGGAATGGGCAGGGCCGGAGATGTCCTGGTTGGGTTGATCCTAGGCCTGGCCAAGCTGGACATCCGCGAGTCACGGCGCCAGGCAGGATAGGGCTTTGCCCGAGCCAGATGCTTGTCCCTTTCCCGGGGTTACGTCCGGGCCCGGGTGGTGTTAGAGAAGCTGGTGTTATTTGTAACATAGCTATTTGTAATTTACTGTCTGAATAAACAAGAGACAACAGACAATAGGTGCAGGAGTAGGCCATTCGGCCCTTCAATTCAGTACCGCCATTCACTGTGATCATGACTGATCATCCACAATCAGTACCCCGTTCCTGCCTTTTCCCCATATCCCTTGACTCCGCTATCCTTAAGAGCTCTATCCAACTCTCTCTCAAAAGCATCCAGAGAATTGGCTTTCACTGCCTTCTGAGGCAGAAAATTCCACAGATTCACAACTCTCTGGGTGAAAAAGATTTCCCTCATCTCCGTTCTAAATGGCCTACCTCTTATTCTTAAACAGTGGCCCCTGGTTCTGGACTCCCCCAAAAGCTAGTTATCAGGGGGCTGGGCCGAATACTTGCCCCAGTTGGCATCTATGGTGCCAAAGAGGAAATGGTCAAGAGCTTCAAGTTCCTGTGTAAATATCACCAACAGCTTCATTGTGGTTGACCAAATATCTTGGGTCAACCACAATGAAGCTATGGTCAAAAAAGCACCACCGTGCCCGTACTTCCTCAGGAGACTAAGGAAGTTTGGAATGTCCCCAACGACTAACCAACATCTACAGTCTTGGGAACAGCTCTGCCCAAGTCCGCAAGAAACTGCTGAGAGTTGTGTATGTAGCCCAGTCCATCACACAGACCAGCCTCCCCGACACTGGCTCCATCTACTCCATTCACGTTGCCTCGGGAAAGTAGCCCAACATAATCAAAGATCATTCCCACCCTGGTCATTCCCTCATCTCTGCTCTCCCGTTGGGCAAGAGATGCAAAACCCGTGATAGCATCTAGATCAGACTTCTTCCCCGGCTGTTATCATTCACAATCACAATCACAATAATACGTTATTAGCCAAGAAGGTTTTACAACCTACCAGGAATTTCAATTGCCAAGTCAGGCACAGAAATAAAAAGCAACGGAATACACAAAATACATTTTAATATAAACATCCGCCACAGTGACTCCTCCACGATCCTCACTGTGATGGAAGGTGAACAAAAAGTTCAAATCTCTTCCCTTCTTTGCTCTCCCGCGGTCGGGGACCTCCAGCCTCCCGTTGACGGGATGATCTTGACTCCCGTAGCCGGCGGCGTTTGGGCCCTACGCATCGGAGTGATCAGCTCCGGCACCGTGCGATCAGACCCCGCGTTGGGACTGGGCGAGCCTCTGATCAAGAGAATTAATAATGTTTATATGTTTCTATAAGAACCCCTCTCATCGTTCTAAATTCCAGTCAACACTTGCCCAGTCGACCCATTCTTTCATCATATGTCAGTCCCGCCATCCTGGGAATTAACCTGGTGAACCAGATGCTGGTTTTCTGACGAAAGACACAAAATGCTGGCCTATCTCAACTGGTCAGGTAGCATTCCTGGACAATATGGATGGGTGACGTTTTGGGTGGAGACCCATCTTCAGACTCGAGTCTGAAGGAAGGTCCTGTCATGAAACGTCACCCATCCATGTTGTCCTGATATGCTGCCTGACACGCTGGGACACACCAGCATTTTGTGTAGTACATGTTGTATCTGCGTATGGCTCAATTGTACTTTTGTATACTATGAGTTGATTAAATCAGATAACACACAAAAAATAAAGCTTATCACTATATGCTGGTGCACGTGACGATAGCAAACCAATATCAAACCGAACTAAAAAGATGTCAAAACAGGCATGTTTACATTTTGCTGTGAGCAGATCTCCAGGTTTTAAAGCGTTCAGGGGGAGCCTTGTGGTCTGAGGCAGAAAATGGCTGATCGCTGCTTAACTTTCCTTCATGTCCCTCATTGAGGAGGGCAAGAGATCACACACAGACGCAAAATGCTGACGTAACTCAGCGGGACAGGCAGCATCTCTGGGGAGAAGGAATGGGTGACATTTCAGGTCAAGACCCTTCTTCTGACTGATGTCAGGGGAGAGGGAGATACAGAGATAAGGAAGTGTAAGGTGTGAGCAGGGCAAAGGGAAAGGAGATCAATGAAAATGTAGGATAGATCATTGTAGAGAAGGTGACAACAAAGCAATCAGAGATAAAATGTAGTCGGAGACAGTAAGACTGGTGGGAGAACTGGGAAGGGGGAGGGGATGGAGAGAGAGGTAAATCAAGAGTTACTTGAACGTAGAGAAGTCAATGTTCATACCGAAGGTAGACACAAAATGCTGGAGTAAATCAGCAGGTGAGGCAGCATCTCTGGAGAGAAGGAATGGGCGACGTTTCGAGTCAAGACCCTTCTTCAGACTGATCTGAAGAAAAGGTCTTCACCCGAAACGTCACCCATTCCTTCTCTGAAGAGATGCTGCCTGTCCCGCTGATTTACTCCAGCATTTTGTGTCTATCTTGTAACCTCATCAAATCCATGTTACTGCCAGATTTAGGACGGCCAATCTCTGTCAGATGGCTAACGAGACGGCGATATAGAGAAATGTAGAACAAATTAATGATAGATATGCTAAAAATAACGATGATTACGTAAACTGCCGATGGTTTGATCGTAATCGTGTCTTGTCTTTCCACTGACTGGATAAAGCTTTTCATTCTACCTCGATACATGTGACAATAAACTCAACTCAACTCAACTAAATCTTGGAGATCAGTCTGAAGAAGGGTCTTGCCCTGAAACGTCACTCCAGAGATGCTACCTGCCCCGTTTCTTCTCTCCAGAGATGCTACCTGCCCCGCTGAGTTACTCCAGCATTTTGTGTCTATCTTCGGTCTAAACTAGCATCTGCCGGCCCTTCCAGCTGAGGTCATCCCTGACTCTTGCAGAGAATGCAAGAGAGGAAGGAAGAGAAGCCTCAATATCTGCCCCAACATCCGATGGGATCTTTCAGGGATTTTGACCTGACCACAATTTCTCGTTTTGACAGCTGGAACACTTGAGCACACCACGCTTGCCCACACATTAATAATCTCACGAGTGAACATCATATATGTTGCTGCAATACTGCCGTGACTTATCACAGGACGATTGCCAAAACGCAATCACCCCGCACAGTAATTCAATCCCTGCACACTCGGGACAACTTTAAGGGCCTGTCCCACTTCGGCAACATTTTCGGCAACGGCCAGAAATAGGCTGTCGCCACGTGGCCGTGAGCCTCTGCTGGATTGCAACCTTGACATGGAGGAGAGGATTGTGTACTGCAGTGATCCTGAGAGCTATGTCGGATGGGGTTTGGCATCCTTGGAAGGGTCAACCAAACAGGACATCTAAATGGTGTCCAGTTGGGAAAAGGGGAAGTTCAATGGGATCTGGGGGTCCTTGTTCATCAGTCGATGAAAGTAAAGGGCCTGTCCCACTGTACGAGGTCATTCAAGAGTTCTCTCGAGTTCTCCCCTGATTCGAAATCGGGTAATGTACGTAGCGGGTACGTAGGAGCTCGTGGATGTCACATAGCGGCCCGTACGAGTAACGGTAGGTACTCCGGACATCCGGTAAACTCGTGACGTTTTTTCAACACTGTTAAAAATGTTCACGAGTAAAAAAGAGTAAAATGTTTTTTACTTTTTACTCGTTCGAGCCCCTATGTACCTGCTACGTACATTACACGGGCTCGAATCTGGGGAGAACTCGGGAGAACTCTTGAATTACCTCATACAGTGGGACAGGCCCTTAAAGCATGCAGGTACAGCAGGCAGTGAAGTAAGTGAATGGCATGTTGGCCTTCATGACCAGGGTACAGGAGCAAAGAGATCCTTCTGCAGTTGTATAGGGCCCGAGTGAGACCACACCTGGAGTATTGTGTGCAGTTTTGAGCCCCTAATTTGAGGTAGGACATTCTTGGTATTGAGGGAATGCAGCGTAAGTTCACAAGGTTAATTCCCGAGTTGGCGGGAATCTCATATGCTGAGAGAATAGACCGGCTGGGCTTGTATATTCTGGAATATAGAAGGATGAGAGGGGATCTTATTGACACATATCAGATTATTAAAAGTTTGGACACGCTAGAGGCAGGAAACATGTTCCCGATGTTGGGGGAGTATAGAACCAGGGGCCACAGTTTATGAATAAGGGGTAAGCCATTTAGAACGGAGACGAGGAAACATTTTTTCACACAGAGAGTTGTGAGCCCTCTTGTTATGAAGGCCAACATGCCATTCGCTTTCTTCACTGTCTGCTGTACCTGCATGCTTACTTCCATCGACTGATGAACAAGGACCCCCAGATCCCATTGTGATTCCCCTTTTCCCAACTTGACACCATATTTTTTCACGCAGAGAGTTGTGAGTCTGTGGAATTTTCTGCCTCAAATGGCAGTGGAGGCCAGTTCTCTGGATACCTTCAAGAGAGAGCTAGATAAGGCTCTTAAAGATAGCGGAGTCAGGGGATATGGGGAGAAGGCAGGAATTGGGGAACTGATAGGGGATGATCAGCCATGATCATATTGAATGGTGGTGCTGGCTCGAAGGGCTGAGTAGCCTACTCCTGCACCTATTGTCCATTGTCTATTGTCTATTGTCTCGGGTGAGGAGACAGACGAAGCAGTACCTGATCCTCCAGATTGGGGGTTGGGCGTGAGGCTAACTATCCCACCCTGGAAAAAATGTGAGTTACAGAAAGATTGACGAATGAAAACCAAATGACACACTTGGTTGAAGAAGGTGCCCCAGCGATGGGGAACATGATGCTTTCCAGCCAACCCCGCAAGGGTGTTGGGAAGCTGACACACACCTTCTGACGCCATAGAAATCCATCCTTGTGGGGACATGGAACATCCCAACCATGTTCCAGGTTGGCTAGGCTGCCACAATGGCCAATAAAATGGTGAGCTACAATCTCTTAGCCCTGGGCTTGGCTGAAACAAGATGGACACAGTCAGAGGACATCAATTTGGTCAGCGGGCAGTCCATTATCTACTCCGGCCAGGAAGAGGAGACAATGGAGTTGGATTGGACACACCCTCAGGAAACCGTCCACAAACATCACCCAGCCAGCCCTGAAGTGGAACCCCCAAGGGAAAAGGAAATAGAGGTTGCCCCAGGAACAGCTGGAGAAGAGGTGTCCAGACAGAAATGTCTGAGAGTGGGTTCAACTGGGGAGATCTCGAAAGAACTGCCAAGAAACGAGTTGGTGGAGGACATTTGTCAATGGCCTATGCTCCATAGAGGTGCAAAGGTCTTAAGAGAAGAAGAAGACCATGGTCGCGGCGTGGACGCCTGTATTGACGTGAGCTCTTGCCTCAAGTGTCGTGGCCTTTCTCTTGTCGCCACTTGGTTGTGAAATGCTCAAAACCTCTCGGCGACCGTTAGCTTAACGTTGCGTGACTTCTCCTTTGCTTAGGTGCCGTCATCAGGATGTCATCAGGTTGACACCATCTGACATTGCCTGTTGCCGGGTGCTGACTTTGGTGACGATGTCATGCCACGTCAAACAGCGACAGTATCGGCGTCACGAGAAGTCACGTTGTGTCATTTGAAAAAAAAGTCCACCGCTCCACCTGTCGTCAGTTGACGCCGTCAGGGTCAATAGGCAATAGACAATAGACAATAGGTGCACGAGTAGGCCATTCGGCCCTTTGAGCCAGCAACGCCATTCAATGTGATCATGGCTGATCATCGACAATCGTTGCCCCGTTCCTGCCTTCTCCCCATATCCCCTGACTCCGCAATCTTTAAGAGCCCTATCAAACTCTCTCTTGAAAGTACCCAGAGAACCGGTCTCCACCGCCATAGTCAGAGGGTGGTGAATCTGTGGAATTATTTGCCACAGACGGCGGTGGAGGCCAAGTCAATGGATATTTTTAAGGCAGTGATTGAGGGTCCTTGTATGGGTGTCAGGGGTTATGAGGACAAGGCAGGAGAATGGGGTTGAGAGGAAAAGAGAGATCAACCATGATTGAATGGTGGAGTAGATGTGATGGGCCGAATGGCCTAATTCAGCACATACGGAAAACATAGAAACAAGGAAATTAGGTGCAGGAGCAGGCCATTCGGCCCTTCGAGCCTGCACCGCCATTCAATATGATCATGGCTGATCATCCAACTCAGTATCCTGTACCTGCCTTCTCTCCATACCCCCTGATCCCTTCAGCCACAAGGGCCACATCCAACTCCCTCTTAAATATGGCCAACAAACTGGCCTCAACTACCTTCTGTGGCAGAGAATTCCACAGATTCACCACTCTGTGTGAAAAACGATTTTCTCATCTCGGTCCTAAAGACTTCCACCTTATCCTTAAACTGTGACCCCTTGTCCTGGACTTCCCCACATAGGGAACAATCTTCCTGCATCAAGCCTGTCCAACCCCTTAAGAATTTTGTAAGTCTCTATGAGATCACCCCTCAATCTTCTAAATTCCAGCGAGTACAAGCCGAGTCTATCCAGTCTTTCTTCATATGGAAGTCGTGCCATCCCAGGAATCAGTCTGGTGAACCTTCTCTGTACTTCCTCTATGGCAATAGAGGGAGTACAGGCATCTAATATGGCAATATAACTTATGAACTTTTGAGTTTAGAGTTTAGTGTAGAGATACAGCGTGAAAACAGGCCCTTCTGCTCACCGAGTTTGCACTGACAAGCGATCCCCGCACACTAACAATATCCTACACAAGGGACAATTTACAATCTTTTTACCTCAGCCAATGAACCTACAAACCCGCACGTCTATGGAGTGTGGGAGGAAACCGGACATCCCCGGGGAAAACCCAGACATGTAACGTGGAGAATGTACCAACTCTGTACAGGCAGCCCCGTAGTCAGGATCGAACCCTGGTCTCTAGCGCTGTGAGACAGCAACTCTACCGCTGTGCCACCATGCTGCCCCAACTTATGAACTTATAGCGAAGTATTAACCAGCCATGCCTTGGGATGGGAATATGCAGGGTCTGTTGGGAATGCGATGGAGAATGCAAGGGGCCGGGACTGGAGATCAGCTGGCAGATGGTACAGGAGGTCACACAGCGAGGGAGGAAGGTACTGAAGAGTGAAAGGCTTGGATAGAGTGGATGTGGAGAGGATGTTTCCACTAGTGGGATAGTCTAGGACTAGAGGTCACAGCCTCAGAATTAAAGGCCGTTCCTTTAGGAGGGAGATGATAAGGAATTTCTTTAGTCAGAGGGTGGTGGTTCTGTGGAATTCTTTGCCACAGAAGGCTGTGGAGGCCAAGTCAATGTTTATTTTTAAAACAGAGACAGATAGATTCTTGATTAGTACAGGTGTCAAGGGTTATGGGGAGAAGACAGCAGAATGGGGTTAGGAGGGAGAGAGAGAAGAGCCATAATTGAATGGCGGAGTAGACTTGATGGGCCGAATGGCCGAATTCTACTCCTATCCCCTTTGACCAAGGGTGGTGGGTATATGGAACGACCAGCCGGGAGAGGTAGTTGAGACAGGTATTAGCATTACATTATAAAATAAATTGGCTGGGTACATGGATAGGATGAATTTAGTTGAGTTTATGTCTCCTGTACCAAGGTACAGTGAAATGCTTTATTTTGTTTGATCGGCAAATCCAAATCAAGTTTGATCCAATCGGCAGAAATCATAATTACAATCAAGCCATCCAAAGTTTACAGAAACATTAAACTTTAATAAAGAAATAACATTTAGTGCAAGATAAAGTCCGATTAGAGATAGTCCACAGGTCACCAATGAGGTAGATGGGAGTCATTGCATACAGTTTTGGTCTCCAAATCTGAGGAAAGACATTCTTGCCATAGAGGGGGTACAGAGAAGGTTCACCAGACTGATTCCTGGGATGTCAGGACTTTCATATGAGGAAAGACTGGATAGACTCGGTTTGTACTCGCTAGAATTTAGAAGATTGAGGGGGGATCTTACAGAAACTTACAAAATTCTTAAGGGGTTGACAGGCTAGATGCAGGAAGATTGTTGGGGAGGTCCAGAACAAAGGGTCACAGTTTAAGGATAAGGTGGAAGTCTTGTAGGACCGAGATGAGAAAAACATTTTTCACACAGAGAGTGGTGAATCTGTGGAATTTTATTTCGGAGTCACGTGAGTGACTTCGTGAAGACCCCGTGAAGACATATCGTCGCTCGCGTTTGCTGTGACAAGCTGGGGGGGGAGTGCGCTCTTTCCACAGCTCCTTCAAAAAGACCATTAAGGTAACTACACTAACCTTCAGTTGGTGGACAGGTTCAAGCCGCCGGAAAACTGCATCAACTTAAGTGTCCCTACGGTTAATACCCAAATCTGGGGGAATTTGAGTACCACCTACCGTACGCCTCCAGCGCATCCTTAAACTCCTGTCGACGGGCATTACAGCATATGCCAAGACCCTTGATGGGGCTAACGTGACCAGTGAGCAGCAGGATGCCCTGGCACTTCTCTGCAATGCGCAGTTTGAAATGAACTGTCTTCGCAAGAGCTCCATCCGGCCCATTCTCAACCCGAAATTTGCAGGGTTGTGCCGTACCCCCACCACTCCACCACCTCATCAGCTGTTCGGGGAAGATCTGCCGAAACAGGTCAAGGAAATGGACGAGGAGGCCAAGACCGTGGGCCTTATGAAACCACCACCGACTAAAGTACCCCCATACCAGCGACAACAGCCATACCCTACCTGGAAACCTCGCCATCTGGATAGAACACCAAGGACCTATCTGCCTCCAGTCCCCCAAAAGCAGAGGCCTTTTTTAGGACAAGGCCTGCAGAGGCCCGCATTGAAGATGTGGCCACAGCCACGACAAGCAACACAACGTCCCCCCAAAACACCATATACCAGGACCCGCCGTTGACCATGGAGGTAAGGGGGTCTGGTTCGTGTAAGAAAGTAGCAATTATAACCTCACAAGTAGGGGGACGGTTGCGGACATTTCGTGGTGCTTGGGATGTAATAACCACAGACATGTTTATTCTACAAAGTGTTCACGGTTATGTCATAGAATTTATTAGTGGGGAACTTCCCCCTACACAGCATGAACCTCAGCGCACATTTACGCTCTCTCAAAAAGAGATAACGGAGGGACATGCTGAAATTCTACGGCTAGCAACCAAAGGGGTGATAGCTAAAACGACACATGAACCCCTTGAGTTTGTGTCCAACATCTTTACAAAAACCAAAAATGATGGTGGATGTCGGATTACTTTTGTACAATATACCCATTTCAAAATGGCAACCTTTGAAACAGCTAAACAGCTGCTTTCCTAGGGGTACTTTATGGCCTGCATCGATTTAAAAGATGCATGCTATACAGTTCCCATCACAGAATCTCACAGGAAGTTCCTAAAATTTGTCTGGAGGGGCAGTTATGGCAATACAAAGCCTTACCCAATGGTTTAACACAGCCCCGAGACTATTTACCAAAATAGTCAAACCAATATTGGCAATCCTCAGGCAACAGAATTATATCATCATGGCATACTTAGACGATGTACTTATAGTGGGACAGACCCTCCAATTGGCAAAGCTGGCAGTCACAGCTTTATTCGAAACATTAGGGTTTGTAACCCATCCAGACAATTCCAAACTAACCCCGTCTCAGGTTATGGACTACCTGGGCTTCACCATTGACACAAACCGAATGATGATCACCATTCCGCCCAACAAAGCTTCCGATATCAAAGAAGCATGCAACAGCCTTGCTTGCGCCAGGGTGCCGACTATCAGACAGGCGGCCAAGGTAATTGGGAAATTGGTAGCTACATTCTCAGTTGCGCAATTCGGACCATTACATTACCAAAACTTACGAAGAGCAAAGATCTCAGCATTAAAAGCAAATGCTGGGCACTTTGACAGGCCGATACAACTGCCAATTAAGGCCAAAGCTGAGCTACAATGGTGGATTGACAAATGTCACAAACCCATCATTGTTAGCAACCCATCAGTCATGCTACAGACTGACGCAAGCGCACAAGGCTGGAGTGCAACTGACACCACGTCCAGTTGTGGTGGCAGATGGGACCCTCACGAGTCTACCCTCCTCCAGACACAAGGGATCAACTATCTGGAGATGTTAGGGGCTTTCCATGGGCTGCGGGCATACTGCACTAACTTGCAGCATTGACATGTCCGTCTCCAAATAGATAACACCACGGTGGTGGCTTATATCAATCATATGGGTGGTATCAGGTAATTATCTTGTGATGAATTGGCAAACACAATCTGGCACTGGTGCATTGAGAGAAATATTTGGATAACAGCAACCTATCTACCAGGGAAGCTCAACACAGTGGCGGACACCAGGTCATGAGTGTTCAATGATAACATCGAGTGGATGTTGAACCCCCATATTTTTGCTGAAATTATAGCTAAATTTGGCACACCAGATATAGATCTTTTTGTGTCCAGGTTGAACCATCAGATACCCACGTATGTATCTTGGGAACCAGACCCTGGGGCAGTAGCTATGGATGCGTTTTCTCTCCATTGGGGGAAATGGTTTTGCTACGCATTTCCCCCATTCTGCCTCATCAGTCGGGTATTGCAGAAAATTCAACTAGATTCTGCTACAGGCATTTTGATCCTACACAGCCATGGTACCCGGTGGTCCTCCAAATATTGAAACGTCCGTGGATTCAAATTGATAAAAACCCCAAATTGATTACCAACCCCATAACGGGAGAACGTCACCCATGCCATGGTCACCTAAACCTGTTGGCTGGCAGGTTCTAAAGAGGCCGCTTATCAAGGCCGGCATATCACCCAGAGCCATGGACCTCATCTCAGCTTTGTGCCGAGCATCAACCAGGAGGCAGTACCTCACCCAGGTCAGGAAGTGAGAGGCCTTCTGCTCCCGATTACACGCCAGCCATGATCCCTGATGTCCTGGAATTCCTAGCGGGCCTACATTATGATGAGGGCCTCAGCTACAGTGCCATCAACAGCGCCAGGAGTGCGCTGTCCTTATACCTGGACATAGGTGTTGGCTCAAACCACCTGGTGTCCAAATTCATGAGGGGAGTGTTCAACACGAACCCTCCACAACATAGATACAACATCACCTGGGATGTAGGGGTAGTACTGACCCTACTGAGGAGCTGATCCCCTATGACAGAGTTACCACTCGATAAGCTCACCCTCAAAGTGGTGATGCTGATGGCACTGACTACTGCTCAACGAGTCCAGGCCTTACAGAAGCTGCGGCTGGATAGCATGGTCTCCACCCCTGCTAAGGTTACTTTCTTTGTAGAGGACCTGCTGAAGCAGCACAGACCTGGGTCTCTTGGGCTGCAGTTGGAATTTCGGGCATACCCCACTGATGCCACCCTCTGCATACCCACTCATCTCCGCCATTACATTGGAACGACACGAACCATCCGGAAGATGGAGCAGGGGCTCCTCATCAGCCACAAACAACCACATCACCGGGTGACAGTGCAGACTATCGCAAGGTAGCTTAGGGCGGTGTTGTGTGCAGCAGGAGTAGATACTAACATTTTAAAATCTCACTCTACCAGGGCTGCATCCACATCAGCGGCGAGGGCCATGGAGGTGACCATGGACCACATCCTCGCCACCGCGGGCTGGGCCAGTGAAGCAACCTTCCAGCGGTTCTACAACAAGCTGCTGGTCGCCCCCGCAACGTTCGCGGAAGCCGTGCTGGGAGCCGCTCCGTGAATGATTTGTCCCCGAATTAGGGGTCTTTTGCTTTGTTATTATTTGTGTTAATAAATGTGCATTATTTTTCAGCCTGTTCAGTCTGGAATGCATTAACAGCCTCCCTCCATCAGTGCAGCAGTGTGATAGCATGGACTTTGTCCAGGGCGTGAAATCACAGCTTTGAAATCTTCACGAAGTCACTCACGTGACTCCGAAATAAAATAGTAAGATTAAACGAGAACTTACCAAGTTCGAAGGTTGATCTTTATTTTATGAGGAGTTGCGGTGAGGGATTTTGTGCCCTCCGCTCCCAACCCTCTATCATAAGGTCAACTGGTATGTTCTACGTCATTAATCTTACTATCTCCAGTCATGGTGCATTCTGTGATTCCACACTGCTGCTTTGAAGAATGTCGCGCATGCGTGCTGGCGGGGTCTTCACGAAAGTGGTAATCTGCGAACTCCTATGAGTATGTCCACGAATTCCCACGACTATTTTGATGCCTTCCTTACAAGTAAAAAGTTGCAATTTCTCTCATCCCGACCATTCCTTTACTCGTGGGCATTATTTACCGGGCCGGAAAAGACGTCCCGACTTTCCTGATGCCACGAGAACCTACGGCTGGCATAACGAGCCGTTACGATATATGTACAAACTCCCACGGACTCCTACGGACTCGTTACGAAAGTTCTTCGAGTTTGAATCAAGGGGAAAACTTGGGAGAATCCGTGAATGACTAGTGAAAGTGGGACAGGCCCTTAACAATTCTCATTCGTCTGAAAAGCTGGATGATTTCGGGTTTGTGTTGAATGATATCTTCGATTGAATTCAATACAATTTGGGCAGCGCAGGTCAGTAACAGATGGGTGTAATGAATGCGACCAGATAGATGATGCCTCTCCACTCCACTGCCTTCCCTCTCCATTGTTAGCCGACCCACTCCCTCTAGTTAACCTGGTGGAATGTTCAGCTGCCGGCCTCTGTGCCAACCAGAGGAATTATCAGCTATCAAAGAACTGGGTGAAACATTAACTCGAACAACTATTAACCTGACTCTGGACACAAAGGAAAGGCCAATTCCTTACGGGCTATCTCCATCTCCTTGGCAACTGTGAGGAGGAAAGGAAAACCGCAAGGAAAATTATTTTCCTAAGCCGTCAGGTCAGAGTGAGAAAGGTTAAACACCTTTTCTAAAGCAAACTCTTTCGGCATGTTCCTCCAGGGTTGAGTTCATAATCATAAGCATATTTATTAGCTCAGTATGTTTTGCAACATATGAGGAATTTCATTTGCCATACAGTCACACCAATAAAATGCAACAGAACACACAAAATGCATTTTAACATAAACACCCACCACAGTGACTCCTGCACATTCCTCACTGTGATGGAAGGCGAAAAAAATGTTCAATCTCTTCCCTTCCTTGTTCTCCAGCGGTCGGGGGTCTCGAACCTTCCGTTGACGGGACGATCTTGCTCCCATAGCCGGCAGCGGGCCTCCTCGCAGGGGCGAGCAAGCTCCTGCATCGGCTGGGGGGGGGGGGAAATCTCGGCTCCCCCATGCTGGGCAATCTACCCTGGGTCGGGGCTAGTCGAGCGATGTGCAGTCTCAAAACAAGACTGCAGACTCCTCCTCCGCAGGCCACTGTTCCCAGGCAAGGAATCGGCTCCGATGGTAAGTCCACATCCCTGCAGTGGGGCTCAGACTCAGTCCCGAGCGAGGCCTCCAGCTCCACGATGTTAGGCCGCAGAGCGACCGGAGATATGACCCGGAAAACAATCGCATCTCCGGTATGAGATTGGAAAAAGGTTTCTCATTGTGATACTTCTGATTGTTCTCTGGATACTTTCAAGAGAGAGCTTGATAGGGTTCTTAAAGATAGTGGAGTCAGGGGATATGGGGAGAAGGCAGGAACAGGCGTACTGATTGTGGATGATCAGCCATAATCACATTGAATGGCGGTGCAGGCTCGAAGTCCCGAATGGCCTACTCCTGCACATATTGTCTATTGTCTAATGAGTCTCAAAACCGTGACCACCAAGTTCAAGAACAGCTTCTTCTCAACCACTATCAGGCTCTGGAACACGATGAATCACTGCCTAAACAAAGAACTGTGCAGGGAGCTGCAGATGCTTGTTTAAACTGAAGATAGACACAAAAAGCTGGAGTAACTCAGCGGGTCAGACAGCATCTCTGGAGAGAAGGAATAGGAGACGATTCGGGTCGAGACAGAAAGTCATGGGAAAGGGAAGTGAAAGATATGGATGATGATATAGACAATAGACAATAGGTGCAGGAGTAGGCCATTCGGCCCTTCGAGTCAGCACCGCCATTCACTGTGATCATGGCTAAACATCCACAATCAGTACCCCGTTCCTGCCTATCCCCATATCCCCTGACTCCGTTATCTTTAAGAGCTCTATCTAGTTTCCTGCCTCATATAAGATTATTAAGGGTTTGGACACGCTAGAGGCAGGAAACATGTTCCCGATGTTGGGGGAGTCCAGAACCAGGGCCCACAGTTTAAGAATTAGAATTTAGAATGGAGATGAAGGAAATGGATCATTCAAGGAAACACTTTTTCACACAGAGAGTTGTGAGTCCGAGGAATTCTCTGCCTCAGAGGGCGGTGAAGGCCTGTTCTCTGGATACTTTTAAGAGAGAGCTAGAGTCAAGTCAAGTCAAGTTTATTTGTCACATACACATTTCACATGTGTAGTGAAATGTAAAGTGGCAATGCTCGCGGACTTTGTCCAAATAAACAAACAAACAAACAACCAACAAACTACAAACAGAATGGAACAGAATCACATGTTCTTTTCCACATTAAGTATTGTGGTACAGTAAAGTTAGTCCCTGGTGAGATAGAAGTTTACAGTCCTAATGGCTTCTCGGAAGAAACTCCTTCTCAACCTCTCCGTTCTCACAGCATGGCAACAGAGGCGTTTGCCTGACCGTAGCAGCTGGAACAGTCCGTTGCTGGGGTGGTAGGGGTCTCCCCTGATCTTATTGGCTCTGGAGTTACACCTCCTGATGTATAGTTCCTGCAGAGGGGCGAGAGACGTTTGCATAGTGCTTTCGGCCGAACGCACTACTCTCTGCAGAGCTTTCTTGTCCTGGGCAGAGCAGTTCCCAAACCAGATTGTAATATTTCTGGACGAGATGCTTTCCATAGCCGCTGAGTAGAAGCACTGGAGGATTGCCTGAGGTGGTAAAGGCACTGCCTTGCCTTACTCACGAGTGTTGCAGCGTGTGACGTCCATGTCATATCCTCACAGATGTGGACTCCCAGGTATTTAAAACAGCTCACCCTATCCACAGTATCCCCATTCACCCTCAATGGTGTGTACGTCCTCGGATGATGTGCCCTCCTAAAGTCCACTTGTCCAAAAGATTCTGATAAGGGAGGGAGAGGAGCCTGATGTTGTGGTACACATAGGTACCAATGACATAGGCAGAAAAAGTGACGAGGTCCTGAAGGGAGAATTTTGGGAGTTGGGGGGAAAGTTAAAGAGAAGGACCAAAAGGATAACGATTTCAGGATTACTGCCTGTGCCGCGTGACAGTGAGAGTAGGAATGAAATGAGGTGGAGGCTAAATGCGTGGCTGAGGGACTGGTGCAGTGGGCAGCGATTCAAGTTTCTTGATCACTGGGACCTCTTTTGGGGAAGGCATGATCTGTACGCAGAGGACGGGTTGCACTTGAACCGAAGGGGACCAATATCCTGGCAGGGAGATTTGCAAAGGCTACTGGGGAGACTTTAAACTAGAAAGGCTGGGGGGAGGGACTCGGGTAGAGGGGGCTAGGGGACAGGGTGTGGGGCAAGAGGCAGAGAAGGGAAGCACTCGGACCCAAAATGTAGGCGAGAAAGATGAAAAAGATAATAGACAGAGAATAAAGGATGGTGGGTTTATAAAATGTGCATATTTTAATGCTAGGAGCATTGTAAGTAAGGTAGATGAACTTAGAGCCTGGATTGACACCTGGAAATATGATGTTGTGGCAATCAGTGAAACATGGTTGCAGGAGGGCTGTGATTGGAAACTAAATATTCCAGGATTTCGTTGCTAGAATTGGAGGGACCAGAGGTGGAGGTATTGCATTGCTTGTCAGAGAGGATATTACAGCAGTGCTTTGGCAGGATAGATTAGAGGGTTCGTCTAGGGAGGCTATTTGGGTGGAACTGAGAAGTGGGAACGGTGTAGCAACACTTTTAGGGGTGTACTATAGACCGCCAAATGGGGAGCGAGAATTGGAAGAGCAAATATGTAAGGAGATAGCAGATATTAGTAGTAAGCACAAGGTAGTGATTGTGGGAGATTTCAATTTCCCAAAAATAGACTGGGAAACACATTCTGTAAATGGGCTGGATGGTTTGGAGTTTGTAAAATGTGTGCAGGATAGTTTTTTGCAGCAGTACATAGAGGTACCGACCAGAGAAGGGGCAGTGCTGGACCTCCTGTTAGGAAATGAGGCAGGACAGGTGACGGAGGTATGCGTTGGTGAGCACTTCGGGACCAGTGATCACAATACCATTAGTTTCAATATAATTATGGAGCGAGTCAGAACAGGACCTAGAGTGGAGATTTTTGATTGGAGAAAGGCTAACTTTGAGGGAATGCGTGAGGATTTTAAAGGAGTGAATTGGGACACTTTGTTTCATGGGAAGGATGTAGAAGAGAAATGGAGGACATTTAAAGGGGAAATTGTAAGAGTACAGAATCTTTATGTCCCTGTTAGGTTGAAAGGAAATAGTAAAAATTGAAAAGAGCCATGGTTTTCAAGGGAAATTAGACACTTGTTTGGAAAAAAGAGAGATATCTACAATAATTATAGGAGGCATGGAGTAAATGAGGTGCTAGAGGAGTATAAAGAATGTAAAAAGAATCTTAAGAAAGAAATTAGGAAGGCTAAAAGAAGATATGAGGTTGCTTTGGCAAGAAAGGTGAAAGTAAATCCAAAGGGTTTCTACAGCTATATTAATAGCAAAAGGATAACGAGGGATAAAATTGGACCATTAGAGAACCAGAATGGACAGCTATCTGCAGAGCCAAAAGAGATGGGGGAGATATTGAACAATTTCTTTTCTTCGGTATTCACCAAGGAGAAGGATATTGAACTCTGTGAGGTAAGGGAAAAAAGTAGAGTAGCTATGGAAACTATTAGATTCAAAGAGGAGGAAGTACTGACACTTTTGAAAAATATAAAGGTGGATAAGTCTCCAGGTCCTGACAGGATATTCCCTAGGACATTGAGGGAAGTTAGTGTAGAAATAGCAGGAGCTATGACAGAAATATTTCAAATGTCATTAGAAACGGGAATAGTGCCGGAGGATTGGCGTACTGCGCATGTTGTTCCATTGTTTAAAAAGGGTTCAAAGAATAAACCTAGCAATTATAGACCTATTAGTTTGACGTCAGTGGTGGGCAAATTAATGGAAAGGATACTTATAATATATATAAGCATCTGGATAAACAGGGTCTGATCAGGAACAGTCAACATGGATTTGTGCCTGGAAGGTCATGTTTGACAAACCTTCTTGAATTTGTTGAAGCGGTAACTAGGGAAATTGATGAGGGTAAAGCAGTGGATGTTGTTTATATGGATTTCAGTAAGGCCTTTGACAAGGTTCCCCATGGAAGGTTGGTTCAGAAGGTTCAATCTTTGGGTGTTAATGGCGGAGTAGCAAGATGGATTCAACAGTGGCTGAATGGGAGATGTCAGAGAGTAATGGTGGATGGCTGTTTGTCAGGTTGGAAGCCGGTGACCAGTGGGGTGCCTCAGGGATCTGTGTTGGGTCCACTGTTGTTTGTCATGTACATCAATGATCTGGATGATGGGGTGGAAAATTGGATAAGTAAGTATGCAGATGATACTAAGATAGGTGGTATTGTGGATAATGAAGTAGATTCTCAAAGTCTACAGAGAGATTTGGGCCATTTGGAAAAGTGGGCTGAAAGATGGCAGATGGAGTTTAATGCTGATAAGTGTGAAGAGCTACATCTTGGCAGGACAAATCAAAATAGGACGTACATGGTAAATGGTAGGGAATTGAGGAATGCTGTGGAACAGAGGGATCTAGGAATAACTGTGCATAGTTCCCTGAAGGTGGAATCGCATGTAGATAGGGTGGTAAAGAAAGCCTTTGGTGTGCTGGCCTTTATAAATCAGAGCATTGAATATAGGAGTAGGGAAGTAATGTTAAAATTGTACAAGGCATTGGTAAGACCAATTCTGGAGTATGGTGTACAATTTTGGTCGCCTAGTTATAGGAAGGATGTCAACAAAATAGAGAGAGTACAGAGGAGATTTACTAGAATGTTGCCAGGGTTCCAGCAACTATGTTACAGAGAAAGGTTGAACAAGTTAGGTCTTTATTCTTTGGAGCGCAGAAGGTTAAGGGGGGGACTTGATTGAGGTCTTTAAAATGATGAAAGGGATAGACAGAGTTGACGTGGATAAGCTTTTCCCATTGAGGGTAGGGAAGATTCAAACAAGAGGGCATGACATGAGAATTAAGGGACAGAAGTTTAGGGGTAACGTGAGGGGGAACTTCTTTACTCAGAGGGTGGTGGCTGTGTGGAATGAGCTTCCAGCAGAGGTGGTGGAGGCAGGATCGATTTTAACATTTAAAAGTAAAGTGGATAGGTATATGGACGTGAAGGGAATGGAGGGGTATGGTCTGAGTGCAGGTAGATGGGACTAGGGGAAAACAAATGGTCGGCACGGACTGGAAGGGCCGAGAGGGCCTGTCTCCGTGCTGTAATTGTTATATGGTTATATGGTTATATCAGCTCCTTTGTTTTTTTGATGTTCAAGAGGAGGCTGTTGTCCTGACACCAGAGTGCCAGATCAGCCACCTCCTCGCGGTAGGCCTCCTCATCGTTGTCTGAGATCAGGCCCACCACCACAGTGTCATCAGCAAACTTGATGATGGAGTTGGAGCTGAACCTGGCCACACAGTCATGTGTGTACAGGGAGTACAATAGGGGGCTGAGGACGCAACCCTGGGGGGATCCTGTGCTCAGGGTGAGGGATTTTGATGTATTCCCTCCCATCTTGACTACCTGGGGCCTGGCAGTGAGAAAATCCAGGGCCCAGGCACACTGGGGGGTGTTGAGCCCTAATTCCAGTAGCTTCTCGACCAGTCTGGTGGGGACTATCGTGTTGAAGGCTGAACTGAAGTCTGTGAACAGCTTCCTGACGTAGCCCCCCTTCTGGCTGTCAAGATGAGAGAGAGTGGTGTGTAGAACCTGGGAGACCGCATCGTCCGATTAGGGCTCTTAAAGATAGTGGTGTCAGGGAATATGGGGAGAAGGCAGGAACGGGGTACTGATTGTGGATGATCAGCCATGGTCACATTGAATGGCAGTGCTGGCTCGATGGGGCCGAATGGCCAACTCCTACACCTACTGTCTATTGTCTATTGAACAGGCCTTTCAGCCCACCGAGCCTGTTCTGAACATGAAGCCAAGTTGAATTTATCTCCTCTGACTGCATGTGGTCCATATCCTTCCATTCCTTGTATAGCTACATAACTTCACCATCACCCTTGACGGCACGTTGACAACACCCACCACTCCCACCCTGGACACTCCCTCTTCTCTCCTATCCCATCAGGGCAAGAGGTGCGGAAAGCACACACCTCCAGATTCATCGCCCGGCGCGGCCTTAATGGCCGCGGGACTTATTTACCATCGCCCGCCGGGGGCTTAGACTTTGACATCGGGAGGAGAATGCGGAGTGCAGGGGAGTGCAGGGGAGTGCAGGGGAGTGCAGGGGAGAGCAGGGGAGTGCAGGGGAGTGCAGGGGAGTGCAGGGGAGAGCAGGGGAGTGCAGGGGAGTGCAGGGGAGAGCAGGGGAGTGCAGGGGAATGCAGAGGAGTGCAGGGGAGTGCAGGGGAGAGGGGGAGAGATAAGACTTTGCCTTCCACAGTGAGGAGGAGATTCGCTGTGATGGATGTTTGTGTAAATTGTGTTGTGCCTTGGTTCTTTTCTTGTTGTATGACTGCAGAAAACAAATTTAGTTTGAACTTCAATGAGGTTCAAATGACAACAAATAAATTGTATTGTATTGTAGATTCTTCCCAGCTGTTATCAGGCAACTGAACAATCCTACCAACAACTAGAGAGTGGTCCCGATCTACTGAAAGAGTTAGTTATTAATTGATTGTTGTCATATTTAAGCTTTACTGTTGTAAAAGGCCAATTGTAATGCATTATGGGATTTGGACAACTCCCATCCTGACAAGGTTTTCTTTATGTAAGTAGAAAAGTTTGCAGTTTTTTTGGGGCAGTTGAAGAGGTTAATCAGATAAGAAGGTGCCCAGAGGATGCCATTGGGGTGACTGGCTTTTGGCAAAGAGTGAAAAACAACTCCATATTTGGAGGTGGATGATGTTTTGTATACATTACATCATGCAATTGGTTTTATATCTGTATGTATATAAGCTCGAGTTCTCTGGTATTTCATTGTGCGTGCTGCTGGCGATTCAGATGTGAAACTGTAGCCTCTGGGTCTCTAGGTCCACACCCGTCAGATGTTAAATTAAAGCTTTGTATGGTCTTAAGAATTTGTACTTTGTCTATCTTTTTAAGTGAACTTTTTCACTACCACCTACCTCATTGAAGAACCTCAGACCCTCTTTAATCGGACTTTACTGGACTTATCTTGCACAAAACATTATTCCCTTTGTCATGTATCTTCAAATTCCTGGGCTTGCATATATCAGAAGATCTTTCCTGGACCCAGCACACCGATGCAGTTCTAAAGAAGGCACATCAGCGACTCTATACTTCCTGAGAAGATTATGGAGGTTCGGCATGTCGAAGAGGATTCTTCTGAACTTCTACAGGTGCACGGTAAGAGCATTATTGCCTGGTTCGGCAACTTAAACGTCCAGGAGTGGAAAAGACTACAAAAAGTGTTGACCACTGCCCAGTCCATCACCGACCTTGACCTCCCCACCGTCAAAGGGATCTATCGAAGTCACTGCCTCAAAAAGGCAGCCGAAATCATCAAAGGCCCACATAATGCTGGCCGCACACACATCTCACCATTGCCATCAGGAAGAAAGTACAGGAGCCTGAAGATTAACATGCAGGTTCAGGAACAGCTTCTTCCCCACAGCCATCAGGCCATTAAACATGACAACAAATAAGCTCTGAGCTCTGAACTGCAAAAGACTATATTATTATTTGTTATTTGCACTATATTTGTTATTTATTGAACTTTTTCTTTTTTTTTCCTGTTATATACAATGTTTACATATTCACATATTCTGTTGTGCTACGGCTAGTAAGAATTTCATTGTCCCATCCAGGACATATAACAATAAAACACTCTTGACTCTTGACTGTTGTACACTGTGGATGGCACAATCGTAATCATGTATAGTCTTTCCGCTGAAAGGTCAAATCGCAATGAAAACTTCTCACCGTACCTCGGTACGCGTGACAACATTCTAAACTCTCTGTGCAACAACCTTGCCCCTCTTATCTTAAGGCTACACCCTCTAGAAGATCAAGAAATTGAATCCTAAGACGAAGGAATAGAAGCCTAGCCTGCTCAACCTCTCCCTATAACCCAGGCCCTTGAGCCCCGGCAACATCCTTGTAAATCTTCTTTGCACCCTTTCCAGCTTGACAACATCTTTCCCGAACAAAAAATGGGAATTTCAGAAGGGAAGTGTTACTAATCCAGGAATCTATCACTGGGGGCCCAAGGACTTCATGGGGTACATAGAAAGCGGGGTGACATGTTTATACAGGCCAGTCTTGGCAAGCAATAGTTTGAATAGGTGGACGCTATAAGCTGGAGAATATCAGCGGGTGAGGCAGCATCTATGGAGAGAAGGAATGGGCGACGTTTCGGGTCAAGACCCTTCTGCAGACTGATGTCCAGGGGGGGGAGATAGAAAGTGAGCGGAGGCAGTAGGACGTAGGAGAATTGGGAAGGGGAAGGGGATGGAGAGAGAAGGAAAGCAAGGGCTATCTGAAGTTAGAGGTCAATGTTCATACCGCTGGGGTGTAAATTTCCAAAACAAAATATGAGGTGCTATTCCTCCACACCACAGCCATCTGTTGCAATAAATTCCACAGATTCACCACCTTCTGACTAAAGATATCTCCTTTCTGAATGTATATCCTTTTATTCTGAGGCTGTGCCCTCTGCTCCTCTGTGTGAGTTTTCTCTGGGTTTGTAGGTTAATTGGCTTCTGCTAATTGCAAATTGTCCCTGGTGTGTAGGATCGTGCTGGTGTATGAGGCGATTGCTGGTTGATGTGACAATAGACAATAGACTGTAGGTGCAGGATTAGAAGTAGGCCATTCAGCCCTTTGAGCCAGCATTGCCATTCAATGTGATCATGGCTGATCATCCCCAATCAGTACCCCGTTCCTCCCTTCTCCCCATATCCCCTGACTCCGCTATTTTTAAGAGCCCTATCTAGCTCTTTCTTGAAAGCTGCCAGAGAACCTGCCTCCACCGCCCTCTGATGCAGAGAATTCCACAGACTCACAACTCTCTGTGAGAAAAAGTGTTTCCTCATCTCCGTTCTAAATGGCTTACTCCTTATTCTTAAACTGTGGCCCCTGGTTCTGGTCTCCCCCAACATCGGGAACATGTTTCCTGCCTCTAGCGTGTCCAAGCCCTTAACAATCTGATATGTGTCAATGCTTATATGTCTCATCCTTCTAAACTCCAGAATGTACAAGCCCAGCCGCTCCATTCTCTCAGCATATGACAGTCCCGCCATCCCGGGAATTAACCTTGTAAACCTACGCTGCACTCCCTCAATAGCAAGAATGTCCTTCCTCAAATTAGGGGACCAAAACTGCACACAATACTTCAGGTGAGGTCTCACTAGGGCCCTGTACAACTGCAGAAGGACCTCTTTGCTCCAATATTCGATTCCTCTTGCTATAAAGGCCAACATGCCATTCGCTCTCTTCACTGCCTGCTGCACCTGCGTAGACTGATGTACAAGGACCCCCAGATCCCGTTGTACTTCCCCTTTTCCCAACATGACGCCATTTAGATAGTAATCTGTGAACTTGGTGGGCTGAAAGGCCTGTTTCCACGCGTTATCTTTAAAGTCTAAAGAGTTTAACTTTTTCCGGGGTTACGTCCGCGCCCGGGTGGTACTAGAACGGGACTACGTGCTGTCCACGGGCACCCTGGGGGATTTCCGGGACCACTGGGCACCGACGGGGGTTGCATGTATCCTGGACAAGGATGGTACAGAGCCCTAGTGAGACCACACCTGGAGTATTGTGTGCAGTTTTGGTCCCCTAATTTGAGGAAGGACATTCTTGCTATTCAGGGAGTGCAGCGTAGGTTTACAAGGTTAATTCCCGGGATGGCGGGACTGTCATATGCTGAGAGAATGGAGCAGCTGAGCTTGTATACTCTGGAGTTTAGACGGATGTATTTCATTGAAACATATAAGATTGTTAAGGCGCTTGGACACACTAGAGGCAGGAAACATGTTCCCGATGTTGGGGGAGTCCAGAACCCAGGGCCACACAGTTTAAGAATAAGGGGTAAGCCATTTAGAACGGAGACGAAGAAACACTTTTTCTCACAGAGAGTGGGGAGTCTGTGGAATTCTCTGCCTCAGAGGGCAGTGGAGGCAGGTTCTCTGGATCCTTTCAAGAGAAAGCTAGATAGGGCTCTTAAAAATAGCAGAGTCAGGGGATATGGGGAGAAGGCAGGAATGGGGTACTGATTGTGGATGATCAGCCATGATCACATTGAATGGTGGTGCTGGTTCGAAGGGCCAAATGGCCTACACCTGCACCTATTGGCTATTGTTTATTGTCTATTGTCTATTGTAATATAGTGATTTAGTAGTTTACTTAGTATATTTGTCTTGTGCTATGGTGGTGGGTTCTGTTTTGTTTTATTGTGTTGTAAATACTATTTTAATATTTGAATAAATATTTCTGATTAAAAAAAAAGTTTAACTTGCTCCTGTGTTTTCCATGTGCTTGGGTTTACACATCTTTTGTGATTGTTACGGATATGTATTGATGTTTTAAATTGCCTAATTCAGTGGTTCCCAACCTTTTTCGCCCCGTTTACCCCTGGCAACTTTAATAGCATGTAACAATGTTATTTCACTTATTTATGAACAACTAATGATGGACTGATGAACAACTAATGATACCAGAACCAAACGCTGTCAGCTAATGAGAAAAAATATGTACAAATCCAGAATCAACAAATGTATACCCTTGGTAGGCAAAATTTACCCCAAGTTGGGAACCCTTGGCCTAAAGGTTCTTGCATCACAATTTGGAGGTGGAGCAAGTGACTAGCGAGGCAAAGGATTATATCAAAGATAGACACAAAAAGCTGGAGTAACTCAGCGGAACAAGCAGCATCTCTGGAGAGTAAGGAATGGGTGACGTTTCGGATCGAGACCCTTCTTCCTGTCTGAAGAAGGCTCTCGATCCGAAACGTCACCCATTCCTTCTCTCCAATTATGCTACCTGTCCCGCTGAGTTAATCTAGCTTTTATAGAAAATAGACAATAGACATAGATAATAGGTGCAGGAATAGGCCATTCGACCCTTCGAGCCAGCACCGCCATTCACTGTGATCATGGCTGATCATCCACATTCAGTACCCCGTTCCTGCCTTTTCACCATATCCCCTGACTCCGCTATCTTTAAGAGCTTTATCTAACTCTCTCTTGAAAGCATCAAGAGTATTGGTCTCCACTGCCTTCTGATGCAGAGAATTCCACAGATTCACAATTCTCTGGGTGAAAACGTTTTTCCTCATCTCCGTTCTAAATGGCCTACCCCTTATTCTTAAACTGTGGCCCCTGGTTCTGGACTCCCCCAACATCGGGAACATGTTTCCTGCCTCTAACGTGTCAAATCCGTTAATAAACTTAAATGCTTCAATAAGATCCCCTCTCATCCTTCTAAACTCCAGAGTATACAAGCCCAGCCACTCCATTCTATCAACATATGACATTCCCGCCATCCCTGGGATTAACCTCGTGAACCGACGCTGCACTCCCTCAATAGCAAGAATGTCCTTCCTCAAATTTGGTGGCCTATACTGCACACAATCTTTTTCACACAGAGAGTTGTGAGTCTGTGGAATTCTCTGCCTCAGATGGTGGTGGAGGCCGGTTCTCTGGATACTTTCAAGAGAGAGCTAGATAAGGCTCTTAAAGATAACGGAGTCGGGGAATATGGGGAGAAGGCAGGAACGGGGAACTGATTGGGGTAATCAGCCAGGATCACATTGAATGGTGGTGCTGGCACGAAGGGCCAAATGGCCTATTCCTGCACCTATTGTCTATATAGATGTCAGACTGAAAGTCAGTGTAAAGACCTCAAAACTGCAGTGATCCACTTTCTTGGTCTTAGAGAGGACTCGAGCTGGTTTAAGGTTTATTACCTATAGGGAGATGTTGAAAAGACTCTTTTTCTCTAAAACGCTGGGGGTTGTGGGGAGTATAAGTATATAAAGCTGGGAGAGACATTGGTCGGCTGGTCAGAAAATTTTTATGCAAGCTTGGAAAATTAAATTCTTGAGGGCACAGCACTAAATATAAATCCCTTAATTCTGTGATATGCACACTGTGGATGGTCTCATTGTAATACTCATACTCATACTTACTTTATTAGCCAAGTATGTTTTGCAACACACGAGGAATTTGATTTGCCATACAGTCATACTAGTAAAAAGCAACAGAACACACAAAATACATGTTAACATAAACATCCACCACAGTGACTCGTCCACATTCCTCACTGTGATGGAAGGCGAAAAACAGGTTCAATCTTTTCCCGTCTTTGTTCTCCCGCGGTCTGGGGCCTCGAGCCTTCCGTTGACGGGACGATCTTGGCTCCCGTAGCCTGCGTCGGGGCGATCAAGCTCCTGCATCGGGTGGGGGGGGGTCTGCTCCCGGGCGATCGGACCCCGAGTCGGGGCTTGTCGAACATCGTGCGGTTTAGGAGCTCCTGACTAGGTCTCTAACCGAGGCTGGGAGCTCCTTGATGTTAAAGCCCGCCAGCCGGGAAAGGGATCACTGGTTCCGATGGTAAGTCCACGTCCCGGCGGTAGGGCTCAAAGTCAGTCCTGAGCAAGGCCTCCAGCTCCACCATATTGTCTCCAAGATTTGGTCTCCAAATCTGAGAAAATACATTCTTACCTTAAAGGGGGTACAGAGAAGTTCCCCCTGACAATCACCAGACTGATTCCTGGGATGTCAGGACTTTCATATGAGGAAAGACTGGATAGACTTGGCTTGTACTCGCTAGAATTTAGAAGACTGAGGGGGCATCTTATAGAAACTTACAAAATTCTTAAGGGGTTGGATAGGCTAGATGCAGGAAGATTGTTCCCAATGTTGTGGAGGTCCAGAACAAGGGGTCACAGTCTAAGGATAACGGGGAATTCCTTTAGGACCGAGATGAGGGAAACATTTTTCACACAGAGAGTGGCGAGTCTCTGGAATTCTCCGCCACAGAAGGTAGTTGAGGCAAGTTTATTGGCTATATTTAAGAGGGAGTTAGATGTGGCCCTTGTGGCTAAAGGGATCAGGGGGTATGGAGAGAAGGCAGGTTGGATACTGAGTTGGATGATCAGCCATGATCATATTGAATGGCGGTGCAGGCTTGAAGGGCCGAATGGCCTACTCCCGCACCTATTTTCTATGTTTCTATGTTTCTATGTTAGGCCGCAGAGCGACCGTAGATACCATCCGGAAAACAATCACATCTCCGGCAAGGTAAGAGACTGAGAAAATGTTTCCCCGACCCCCACCCCCCACATAAAACAAAGCAGAGAACGTTAACACAAACACAAAAATAACAAAAAAAAAAGACAAAAGCACAGTTAGACTGTTGGCGAGGCTGCCATCGCGACACCACCTGGTGGCATATATGTATAGTCTTTCCGCTGACCTAGCACGCTATTCACTATACCTCGGCACACGTGCAATAATAATAAACTACACATCACTTTAAGTTGAGAGGGGCAAACTTTACAAGAGATATGCTGGGGAAATTTGGCTGGTGATCGAGGCATTTAAGAGACATATGATAGTGGCGTTTAAGAGACTTTGGATAGACCTATGGATAGTCATTCAATGGAGGGTCATGGATTATGTACATAGAAACATAGAAGCATAGAAAATAGGTGCAGGAGGAGACCATTCGGCCCTTCCAGCCAGCACCGCCATTCAATATGATCATGGCTGATCGTCTGCTATCAATAACCCGTGCCTGCCTTCTCCCCATATCATAGAAACATAGAAACATAGAAAATAGGTGCAGGAGCAGGCCATTCGGCCCTTCAAGCCTGCACTGCCATTCAATATGACCATGGCTGATCATCCAACTCAGTATCCTGTACCTGCATCTCTCCATACCCCCACAACACCAGAGGCCTGGGTTCGATCCTGCAGCGGCACAGAAGGTGGTGGGCACCTGGATTGTGTTGCTGGGGGTGGTGGCGGAGGCAGAAATGATAGTGGCGTTTGAAGGACTTTTGGATAGGCATGGAACGGAGGGGTATGGATTACGTGAATGCAGATAAAGGGCCTTCCCACTTGGTGATTTTTTCGGCGACTGCCGGCATCATTGACTGATGTATCAGGTCACCGAAAAATAGGCGGCATGACGCGGCATAATGACATATTGACACGCTGTGTTTTTTCAAATGTCGCAACATTTTAGTGGATATTTTTAAGGCAGAGCTAGATAGATTTTTGATTAGTACGGGTGTCAGGGGTTATGGGGAGAAGGCAGGAGAATGGGATTGGGAGGGAGAGATAGATCAGCCACGATTGAAAGGCAGAGTAGGCTTGATGGGCCGAATGGCTTAATTCTACTCCTATCACCAAGGAGGGACAGAGGTTTCGGGGTAACGTGAGGGGGAACTTCTTTTCTCAGAGGGTGGTGGCTGTGTGGAATCAGCTTCCAGCAGAAGTGGTGGAGGCAAGATCGATTTTAACATTTAAGAGTAAAGTGGATAGGTATAAGGACGTGAAGGGAATGGAGGGGTATGGTCTGAGTGCAGGTAGATGGGACTAGGGGAAAACAAATGGTCGGCACGGACTGGAAGGGCCGAGAGGGCCTGTTTCCGTGCTGTAATTGTTATATGGTTATATATGGTTATATGGTTATCACTTATGACCTTATGACCGTATCACTCCGAATTCGGGAAAGACATGCATCTTGTAAGCAATCCAAAAATCCCTGTAAAGGTTTTGAGAAGTGTTAAGGACTGTCCCACTTGGCGATATTTTTCGGCGACTGCTGGCATCATCGACTGACGTATCAGATCAAAATTTGCGGCACAATATGGCGTGACACGGCGTGATGATGTATTGACGTGCGTTTTTTATTTCAAGCATCGGAACATTTTTTTTGTTGCCGCTCAATTCTGAGATATTCAAAATCTTTTGGCAACCCTGATATGACGCTGGCAGTCGCCGAAAACATCGCCAAGTGGGACAGGCCCTTAAGAGTAGATCAGACTTAGTAGTAGTAAGTGTAGTAAGTGGGACAGGCCCTTAGATCACTAACAGTCTGTGGCCCCTGATTCTGGACTCACCCAACACTGGGAACATTTTTCCTGCATCTAGCTTGTCCAGTCCTTTTATAATTTTATATGTTTCTATAAGATGCCCCCTCATCCTACTAAACTCCAGTGAATGTACAGGCACATAAGAGCTGATCGGCATCATTTTTGACTGCCATTGTGGGCTGAAGGGCTCGAAGGGCCGAATGGCCTACTCCTGCACCTATTGTCTGTTGTCTATCGTCTATTGTTTTCGTGCTGCACTGTTCTAGCTTCATGTTCGATATTCCCCGTCTTCCCCTGGTCCATCTCCCCCTTTGCTTCACCTCCTCATCTCAACCCAGCCCACCCCGCCCTCCCAATCTGCATAACACGAGGAGTTGAGTATCGGAGCAAAGAGGTAATCCTGCAGTTGTACACGCCGTAGTGAGACCTCACCTGCAGTATTGCGTGCAGGTTTGGTCTCCAAACTTGAGGAAGGACATACTTGCTATTGAAGGAGTGCAGCGTAGGTTCACCAGGTTACTTCCCGGGATGGTGGGACTGTCATATGCTGAGAGAATGGAGCGGCTGGGTTTGTATACTCCGGAGTTTAGAAGGATGAGAGGGCATCTTATTGAAACATATAAGATTATTAAGGGTTTGGACATGCTAGAGGCAGGAAACATGTTCCCAACGCTGGGGGAGTCCAGAACCAGGGGCCACAATTTAAGAATAAGTGGTTAGTCATTTAGGACGGAGATGAGGAAACACTTTTTCACCCAGAGAGTTGTGAGTCTGTGGAATTCTCTGCCTCAGAGGCCGGTTCGCTGGATGCTTTCAAGAGAGAGTTAGATAGAGCTCTTAAAGATAGTGGAGTCAGGGGATAGGGGGAGAAGGCAGGAACGGGGTACTGTTTGTGGATGATCAGCCATGATCACATTGAATGGCGGTGCTGGCACGAAGGGCCGAATGTCCTACTCCTGCACCTATTGTCTATTGTCTGTTGTCTATTGTCTACCTCTTCTTGGCCATCTCCATCCCTCCCTTCCCATCCACTCCCAATCCTCTGCGTGCACTCTCTCTCACTTGGGCCATTCACAACGGCCAATGAATAGATTGCATAAATATGCCCGAATTAATAATTTCCAGGGTAATTTTATTGTCTAGTGATGCATCGCTATCTTCTTGTATGACAGCCAGGTTGGTGTGGAGTGCATGGGGAAAGATTTGGTTGTCCTGGTTGGTGACATTGGGCAGTCACGGTAGAGTTGCTGCCTTACAGCGAATGCAGCGCCGGAGACCCGGGTTCGATCCCGTCTACGGGTGCTGTCTGTACGGAGTTTGTACGTTCTCCGAGATCTTCGTTTCCTCCGACATTCCAAAGACGCACAGGTTTGTAGGTTAACTGGCTTGGTAAATGTAAAAATTGTCCTGGGTGGATGTGCCATAGTGTTAATGTGCGAGGATCACTGGTGGGCAGAAGGCTATTTCTGTGCTGTATCTCTAAACTAAAATAAACTAATCAATGGAAAGGGAGGCAGTCAGAGCCTCAACTGGGTAGTTCTGGATTGTTTCCCGAAATTCATGGCACCGACATCATTGGCCTAAGAGCCTCCTGTTTCTTCCACAACCGCAGACCTGGCCAATTTTTCTAACTTCTCCCTTGCATTCCCTCTCTCTCCGTCCCTAACCCCACCCTAGTCATCCTGCTAATTTCGGTGTTCGAATTCCTTTGTTATCACCTCCACCGCAGCCAACAATGGACCATTGTTGGCTCCTTGGCCATCGGTTCTGTACCTGTTCATCCCTCGAGATTCCCTCAACCCTGACTCTCAGTCTGAGGAAGAAGCTCGACCTGAAACATCACCTCTTCCTTCTCTCCAGCGATGCTGAAGTCCCTTTGCTCCACATGGAAAACAATTCCAGCCAACTGAGACAAAAGCACATTGGATAGCCACCAAGTGGTCACAGGAGTGGGAGGCAACCTCATCTCCATTACACAGCTACATCTCTTCACCAGGTAAAAGTTGTCCAGGGTCTGACCTCCCCAGAGGAGACTGGGTGAAGCTCAACAGACTTGGTACTGGAGTTGGGCGTTTCAAAGCCACCATGTGGAGATGGGGGCTCCACCAGAGCCCAGCCTGTGAATGCGGAGCAGAACAACAGACAGCCAACCATGTCATCTCTGGGTGCCCGCTCTACCACCCACCAAATGGAGCTCAGGGCCTGGCAGACATTGAAGCAAACAGAGACAACAACCTGGCTGCTCAACACCCGGCTTGAGATCTAACTATTCCTTTGGTTTATGTTTGATTCACAAGAAGAAGAGAAGAACGATGCTGCCTGACCTGCTGAGTTACTCCAGCACTTTGTGTCAATCTTCGGTGTTAACCAGCAACTGCAGTTCTTTCCTGGACATTCCAGTCAGCTCACACTGCTTGTCGGAGCAATAAGAAAGGAATTTTCATGTAGCAACAAATAAACGTGCTGGCGGGTCTCAGGTAGCCAAAATGCTGCTTAAACAGGTTAAACATCTTCTGAGACCTTGTCTCCGGTGCAGCGTAGGGTCACGAGATTGATCCCTGGGATGGTGGGACTGTCATATGAGGAAAGATTGAAAAGACTCGGCTTGTATTCACTGGAGTTTAGAAGGATGAGGGGGATCTTTATATGAGAGGGAAACATGTAAAATTATAAAAAGACTGCACAAGTTAGATGCAGGAAAAATATTCCCAATGTTGGGCGAGTCCAGAACCAGGGGTCACAGTCTTAGAATAAAGGAGAGGCCATTTAAGACTCGCGCTTTTTCACTCAGAGAGTTGTGAATTTGTGGAATTCCCTGCCACAGAGGGCAGTGGAGGCCAAATCACTGGATGGATTTAAGAGAGAGTTGGATAGAGCTCTCGAGGCTAGTGGAATCAAGGGAGATGGGGAGAAGGCAGGCACGGGTTATTGATTGGGGACGATCAGCCATTATCAACAATGAATGGCGGTGTTGGATCGAAGGGCCGAATGGCCTCCTCCTGCACCTATTTTCTATGTTTCTATGTTTCTATTTTTCATAGAAACAGCTGAGTTTGGGGAAGAGTGAACGAGTCTGGCGGGGGGGGGGGGGGGGGGGGGGGGGGGGCATGATGGGCAAGAGAGTGAGAATAGAAATGGGAAAATACGGGCGGCACGGAGTTGCAGTGGTAGAGCGGTAGACTTCGTGCAGTCATAGTCAAAGAGTGAAATATAGAAACATAGAATATAGGTGCAGAAGTAGGCCAATCGGCCCTTCGAGCCAGCACCGCCATTCAATCTGATCATGGCTGATCATCCACAATCAGTAGCCCATTCCTGCTATTTCTCCATATCCCTTGATTCCTTTAGCCCTAGGAGCAAAATTTAACTCTCTTTCTTTGAAACATACAGTGAATTGGCTTCAACTGCCTTCTGTGGCAGAAACTTCCACAGATTTACAATTCACTAGGTAATCGATAATGCTTTATTATTAATGTTTAATGTTTTATGTGTCATTCCTAACTGCCGCTGTATGTCATGTTGTCACTTGTGGGCGGAGCACCAAGGCAAATTCCTTGTATGTGAATACTTGGCCAATAAAATTGTTCATTCATTCATCCATTCATAGGTCAACTGGCTTTGGTAAAATTGTAAATTGTCCTTAGTGTTAGTGTCAGCATGGTCTCCGTTGGGCCGAAGTCTGTTTCTGCACTGAATCCCTAAAGTCTAAAGAAAGTGGATTGGTGTGGATGTGTAGTAATGGGTTAGGCAGCTTGATAGTTTTGATGTCCTTGTTTGGATTCGCAATTAGCTTGGGATGATTCACGATATGAAAAAGGATTTGATCATCTTTGACACTGGGAGTGTTCCACAGAGTAAGGTGGAAGTAAGAACATAGAACATAGAACAGTCCAGCACTAGAACAGGCCCCTTGGCTAATAATATCTGTGTCGAACATCACTCCAAGACACTCAAATCAAATCAAATCAAATCAAACAAACTTTATTGTCGTTTAGAAATACATCGATATATGCAATTCCAAACGAAATTCTGTTGCATTCCCCGTGCAACACGATAATAAACAGAAGGATAAAATGGATAAAAGGATAAAAGGATAAATAGACAATGGTGGCAGCCCATGGCTCGTGGGAAGAAGCTTTTGCAGAACCTTGTTGTGCTGCTCCTTATGCTACGATATCTTTTGCCCGGGGGCAGCAGAGTGAACAGTCCGTGATGGAGATGTGTGGGGTCTTTTATAATACTGCTGGCCTTAGACACACAACGTTTGGTCGCAATGTCCCCGATTGAGGGGAGAGAAGTCCCGATGATTTCATCAGCCGTCCTCACCACTCTCTGCACGGACTTCCAGTCGGAGGCTTTACAGTCCCCAAACCAGACAGAGATACAGCTGGTCAGAATACTCTCTATGGTGCCCCTGTAGAAAGTGGTGAGGATGGGATGGGGGAGGTGAGCTCTTCTCATCCGGCGCAGAATGTGCAACTGCTGCTGCGCTCTCTTAACTGTTGATGTGATGTTATTTGACCAGGTCAGACTGTTAGTGATCTAAGGGCCTGTCCCACTTACTACACTTACTACTACTAAGTCTGATCTACTCTTAAGGGCCTGTCCCACTTGGCGATGTTTTCGGCAACTGCCAGCGTCATATCAGGGTTGCCAAAAGATTTTGAATATCTCAGAATTTAGCGGCAACAAAAAAAATGTTGCGATGCTTGAAATAAAAAACGCACGTCAATACATCATCACGCCGCGTCACGCCGTATCACACCGCAAATTTTGACCTGATACGTCAGTCGATGATGCCGGCAGTCGCCGAAAAATATCGCCAAGTGGGACAGTCCTTAACACTTCTCAAAACCTTTACAGGGATTTTTGGATTGCTTACAAGATGCATGTCTCTCCCGAATACGGAGTGATACGGTCATAAGGTCATAAGTGATAGGAGTAGAATTAAGCCATTCGGCCCATCAAGCCTACTCTGCCTTTCAATCGTGGCTGATCTATCTCTCCCTCCCAATCCCATTCTCCTGCCTTCTCCCCATAACCCCTGACACCCGTACTAATCAAAAATCTATCTAGCTCTGCCTTAAAAATATCCACTAAAATGTTACGACATTTGAAAAAACACAGCGCGTCAATATGTCATTATGCCGCGTCATGCCGCGTATTTTTCGGTGACCTGATACATCAGTCAATGATGCCGGCAGTCGCCGAAAAAATCACCAAGTGGGACAGGCCCTTTATCTGCATTCACGTAATCCATACCCCTCCGTTCCATGCCTATCCAAAAGTCCTTCAAATGCCACTATCATATCTGTCTCCACTATCACCCCCAGCAACACAATCCAGGTGCCCACCACCTTCTGTGCAGCTGCAGGATCGAACCCAGGCCTCTGGTGTGGAGCTGAGTGGCTCTACCAGCTACGCCACTGTGCTGTCCCAATGATTTCTTCAAGAGTTAAGAGGGAGGGTCGATAGGGGTGGGATTCATCTCCATCTCACTGAGTTTGAACAATTTATAAGCCTTTATGTTTTTTAAACCATAAAAAAAGAAGTGAAGTGGCAAGATACAAAGATAGACACAAAATGCTGGAGTAACTCAGTGGGACAGGCAGCATCTCTGGAGAGAAGGAATGGGTGACGTTTCGCCTCGAGACCCTTCTTCAGACTGAGTCAAAGTTAGTAGTCACTGACAGGGCAAGCAGGATCAGCAGGAAGGAATAGGTGACGATTTGGGTCAACACAACTTCTTCAGAGTGAGGTGGACAAAAATGCTGGACAAACTCAGCGGGCGAGTCAGCATCTCTGCGGCAAAGGATTAGGTGACGTTTCGGGTCGAGACAGCTTCTTCAGACTCGACCCGAAACGTCAGATGCTGCCTCACCCGCTGAGTTTCTCCAGCATTTTTGTCTACCTTCAATTTTTCCAGCATCTGCAGTTCTTTCTTAAACATGTTTTTAAACCATAGCCACTCTGTACACGAGTCTTTGTTTGTTAATGCATGGGATGGAAGACGGCACTAACTTTGAAAGCTTACAAGCCTTTTACATTTTCACAGTGGATAATAGGCCAAAATAGCTATTAGTTTAAGGTAGGCGTTAGTCATCGATGCATCATCCGCCTTGCATGATATTGCAATATTGATACACACAGACATATTCTGTACATCATCCAATTGATTAGTTCTCTGCTGGTGATGACACAACCCATTGGATGTAAACAGATCCGACAAAGGAACAAATTGCATGGGCAAGATTGTGGGCAAAAGGGGAAGGGAAAGAAGGATGTTTGTGGAATGTGCAAGAGACCTCGTGGGAATTCCCAAAAAGTCATTTTACTGGTGATCTCATTTCCCATCGAGTATCAGACATGTTTTGATCACCAAAGTGAAACTCCTGAGGTTTGAAAACATCCTTCTTTTGACCAGTGGTAGTAGAGGATAATAGACAATAAACAATAGACAATAGACAATAGACAATAGGTGCGGGAGCAGGCCATTTGGCCCTTTGAGCCCTTCAATGTGATCATGGTAGATTATCCCCAATCAGTACCCCATTTCTGCCTTCTTCCCATATCCACTGACTCCACTATGTTTAAGAGCTCTATCTAGCTCTCTCTTGAAAGTATCCAGAGAACCGGCCTCCTGAGGCAGAGAATTCCACAGACTCACAACTCTCTGTGTGAAAAAGTGTTTCATCATCTCCGTTCTAAATGGCTTACCCCTTATTCTTAAACAATGCCCCTGGTTCTGGACTCCCCCAACATCGGGTACATGTTTCCTGCATCTAGTGTATCCTGCATCTAGTGTGTCCTTAATAATCTTATATGTTTCAATAAGATCCCCTCTCATCTTTCTAAACTCCAGAGTATACAAGCCCAGCCGCTCCATTCTCTCAGCATTTGACAGTCCCACTATCCCGGGAATGAACAGAGTCTCTTCCCTAGAGTAGGGGAATCGGAGACCAGAGGACATAGGTTCAAGGTGAAGGGGAAAAGATTTACTAGGAATCTGAGCGGTAACTTTTTCATACAAAGGGTGGTAGGTGTATGGAACAAGCTGCCAGAGGATATGGTTGAGGCTGGGACTATCCCAACATTTAAGAATCAGTTAGACAGGTACATGGATTTTATGTGTTTTATGTGTATCTTACTTTAATAAAGGGTTATTTGTGTTCTTCAAGATGTGATTTTTCCGTTCATCGATCCGAATCCTTGAATCCTGCATATATTTTGTTTTATAGTGCTGTTTGTATGGAGTTTGCAAGTTCTCCCTGGGACTGTGTGAGTTTCCTCTGGGGCTTCAGGTTTCATCCCACATCCCGAAGACATGCAGGTTTGTAAGTTACTTGGCTCCTGTAAGTTGCCCTTAGTGTACAGGGAGCAGATGAGAAAATGGCATAACATGGCAATAGTAGATTACTGGTCGGCATGGACCTGGTGGGCCGAAGGGCCTGTTTCCACACTGTGTCACTGAACTAAGAAAGTTAGAGATAGGATGGAAATAGGCCCACCAAAGATTAAATAGAATTGGGACAACATGGAACTAATATCGGTGATCAATGGGTCAAGGGAGTTTTATTGTCATGTGACCCAGACAGGACAATGAAATTCTTACGTGCTGCAGAACAACAGAATATGTAAACATAGTACATGCGGTGTGGACTCAGTGGGCCGAAGGGCCTGCTTCCGCACTGTATCTGCGAACTAAACTAAACTAGTTTAGTCTAGATATGCAGCCCTTTTCATTTTAGAGTCAAAGAGAGTTAAGAGTCATACAGAGTGAAAATAGGTCAACTTCAGCCCAACTTATCCCCATTGACCAATATTTCCAATCTACTGTACATAGAATGTGATCATCCCTTTCTTGGTCAGGCAAGCTTTTATTAAGCATCACAGAGTACGTTTCCTCTCAATATTCTCGATCAAATGTGTGTCATACCCTGTAACTCTCTAGAAATTGTAATTGCTTGTGTGTGGTTTTCACAAGTAGAAGAAGTGAATGGAATCAGGCGGTGAGTGACTCAGGAACAGGTTCTTCCCCACTGTTATCTGACTATTGAATATTCTCCTGACAGCAAGGGTCTAGTCCCGACTCCAAGCGCAAGCTCGACGATCGTTTCACTGAACACCTCCGCTCTGTCTGCCTAAACCTACCTGATCTCCCGGTTGCTCAACACTTCAACTCCCCCTCCCATTCCCACACACCTTTCTGTCCTGGGCCTCCTCCATTGGCTGAGTGAGGCCCAGCGCAAATTGGAGGAACAGCACCTGATATTTTGCTTGCACTCCCAGCGGTATAAACATTGACTTCTCGAACTTCGAGTAGCCCTTGCTTTCCCTCTCTCCCTCCATCCCCTTCCCCGTTCTCCCACCAGTCTTACTGTCTCCGACTACATTCTACCTCTGTCCCACCACCCTGGCAACAGTCTGCATTTTGTGTCTACCACATGATCACCTGTTGTTTTTACAGATAAAAGTTATATAAATGTGACCTAGATAAAGAGGTCAAAGGGGCTTTTGACACATTGGCCTTCATCTGTTAGAGTATTGAGTATAGAAGTTGGGAGGTCATGTTGCAGTTGTACAAGACATTGGTGAGACCACATTTAGAATATTGTGTTCAGTTCTGGGCACCATGTTATCGGAAAGATATTGTCAAGCTTGAAAGGGTTCAGCGAAGATTTACGAGGATGTTGCCAGGACTAGAGGGTGTGAGCTTTAGGGAGAGCTTGAGCAGGCTGGGTCTCTATTCCCTGGAGCGCAAGAGGATGAGGGGTGATCCTATAGAGGCGTATAAGATCATGAAAGGAATAGATCGGGAAGATGCACAGTCTCTTGCCGAGAGCAGGGGAAACCAGGAGCAGAGGACATAGGTTCAAGGTGAAGGGGAAAAGATTTAATAGGAGTCTGAGGGGTAACTTTTTCACAGAAAGGGCGGTGGGTGTATGGAACCAGAGGAGGTAGTTGAGGCTGGGACTATCCCAACGTTTAAGAAACTGTCAGACAGGGAGATGGATTTTCTGTGTTTTACTTGTATCTTGCTTTTATAAACAGTTCTTGGTTCTTGGTCCTCCAAAAGTATTCCAAATGGAATTTAAACTGGAGGTTGCAGAGGTTGGACTTAAGCAAAAAAGGGTTCTTGGAGAAGAAGAGCTACCTTAAATTTAGTTGCATCTGTTTGGGTACCTTTGGTAGGGTGAAGACTATTCCATGCTTTAATTGTGTGGGGGAAGAATGAATTGCTGTACACATCTGTCTTGGTGGCTGGTATCTCCAAATTGGATCGAATGCCCTTGTCTGCTCCTAATAGGTTTGGGTTTGGTGTAGGTTTGATCATCTATGTCGAGCTGATATTCTTGCCATAGAGGGAGTACAGAGAAGGTTCACCAGACTGATTCCTGGGATCTAAGAACTTTCATATGAAGAAAGACTGGATAGACTCGGCTTGTACTCACTAGAATTTAGAAGATTGAGGGGGGATCTTATAGAAACTTACAAAATTCTTAAGGGGTTGGACAGGCTAGATGCAGGAAGATTGTTCCCAATGTTGGGGAAGTCCAGAACAAGGGGTCACAGTTTAAAGATAAAGGGGAAGTCTTTTAGGACCGAGATGAGAAAATCATTTTTCACATAGAGAGTGGTGAATCTGTGGAATTCTCTGCCACAGAAGGAAGTTGAGGCCAGTTCATTGCTATATTTAAGAGGGAGTTAGATGTGGCCCTTGTGGCTAAAGGGATCAGGGGGTATGGAGAGAAGGCAGGTACAGGATATTGAGTTGGATGATCAGCCATGAATGGCTGTACATATTGAATGGCGGTACAGGCTCGAAGGGCCGAATGGCCTACTCCCGCACCTATTTCCTATATTTCTATGTTTCTATGTTTAACATTTTGTAAAAGCAGGTCAAATGGTAAGCTTTACGTCTGTCTTGGAGAGGCTTCCACCCCGACCATTGAGTTCAGAAGTTTGGCAACACTCGCTTCTCTCTCATAGGTATTAGTAACAGATTTGTGCTCTTCAAGATGTGCTTTCTCCATTCATTGATCTGAATCTTTGAATCCTGCATATATTTCGTTGCTAAATGCTTAGCTTTTTTTAGCCAGAGTAGCAGGCTACTCGGGAACTCAGGAAATCAGGAACCAGATGTCATAGGTTTACACTGAAGAGGGAAGAACTTAATAGGAACCTAAGCGGCAACTTTTTTTACTCAAAGTGTGGGACAATAGACAATAGACAATAGGTCCAGGACCAGGGGCCACAGTTTAAGAATAAGGGGTAAGCCATTTAGAACGGAGATGAGGAAACATTTATCACACTGTGAGTTGTGAGTGTGGAATTCTCTGCCTCAGAGGGCAGTGGGGGCCGGTTCTCAGGATACTTTCAAGAGAGAGTTAGATAGGGCTCTTAAAGATAGCGGAGTCAGAGGATATGGGAAGAAGGCAGGAAAATGGAACTGATTGGAGATGATCAGCCATGATCCATTTGAATGGTGGTGCTGCCTCGAAGGGTCGAATGGCCTACTCTTTCACCTATTGTCTATTATCTATTGTCTATTGACTGTTTGAGGGCCTGTACTACACTCCCTAGAAGGTGATCATCCCTTTCCTGATCCACTTTGGTCAGGCAAACTTTTATTAAGCATCACAGAGTACGTTTCCTCTCAATATTCTCGGTCAAATGTGTGTCACAACCTGTAACAACTCTCTTTGATGCCGGAACTATCAATAATTATTCAGGAAATTGTAATTGCTTGGGTGTGATTTTCACAAGTGGAAGAAGTGAATGGAATCAGACAGTGAGTGACTCAGGAACAGGTTCCCACTGTCATTTGACTTTTGAATATTCTCCTGTCAGCAAGGGTATAGTCGCGACTCCAAGCGGTGGGGGCCGGTTCTCTGGATACTTTCAAGAGAAAGCTAGATAGGGCTCTTAAAGATAGCAAAGTCAGGGGATATGGGGAGAAGGCAGGAACGGGGTACTGATTGGGGATGGTCAGCCATGATCACTTTGAATGGCGGTGCTGGCTCGAAGGGCGGAATGGCCTACTCCTGCACTGATTGTCTATTGAGTTTCTCTAGCACTTTGTGTCTATCCATCCGCCTCTAACTCCCTGAACCCCCTCTCCCACTCCCCACCCACCTGTGTTCCCCAGGCAGTTCGCAGTGGTCAATTAACCCACAAACCAGCAAGTATTTGAGAAGTGGCTGGAAATTCGAGCACCCTTGGGAAGTCTACATGGCCACATGAAATAAAATTCATGCAGACAGCACCCGAGGGCAGGAACGGAACTTGGGTTGCTCGAGGTTGTGTTGCGTTAGATTGAGTTGAGTTGAGTTTATTGTCACGTGTACCCAGGTACAGGGAAAACCTTTCATTGTGTGCTAACCAGTCAGCAGAAAGACAATACATGATTACAATGTATTTACAACATACAGGTACTTGATAAAGAGAATAATGTGAATAACATTTAGTACAAGGTAAAGTCCAAACAAAGATGGACATATGGTCTCCAATGAGGTAAATAGTGCCTCAGGACCTCTCTCTAGTTAGTGATAGGATAGTTCAGTTGGCTGATAACAACTGGGAAGAAACTGTCCCTGAATCTGGAGGTGTGCGTTTTCACACTTCTCTACATTTTGCCCGATGGGGGAGGGGAGAAGAGGGAGTGACCGGGATGAGACTGGTCCTTGATGATGCTACTGGCCTTGCCAGAGGCAGAGTGAGGTGTAGATGGAGTGAATGGAAGGGAGGTTGGTTTGTGTGATGGTCTGGGTCCACATTTGTCTGCAACTTCTTGCATTAGGGGAGTGTTTTTTAGAAGTTCCTTAAAATAATAACATCTTTCCAAAAGTATCTCCCATATGTGATAAATGTCAACATTTAGAAGCTAATCTGACACACTCATTTACAAATTGTGTAAAAATTACAAAATTTTGGATAGAAATAGTTAGGATAATTTCGAATGTTGTTAACATGAATCTGACTCCTGACTCAAAGTTAATAATACTAGGAATACTGGAAACAGACCAGACTAATGAATCAAAGAATCTTTATTGATTATGGTTTCATAATTGGGAAAAAATTAATACTAAAATTCTGGAAAGGTCCTACATCCCCCACAATCAAAATGTGGAATACAGAAATGTCGGAGACACTCCATCTGGAAAGATTGAGGCTTGTCCTAATGGACAGGTTGGATCTCTTCAGAGGGATATGGTCTCCATATATTGAATATTTACAGGGTCAAAGTGGCTCAGTGCGAGGGCTTGACTGAGGCCTGAATAATAGAATGGATGAAGAACTATGCATAATAAATCATGGTTATATCTCCAATGACGGATAATTGATTAATACTCCATTCACTTCCTTATTCACTATATTATTTTTCTCTATCTCTTCCTACTTTATAAAAAAATTTTAAAAAGTGTATAGAAACATAAAGTCTTAAATGTTAATATTAATATTAATAATATTATGAATGTATCTAATAAGTATTTCTTATTAATATGTTTCTACAACTAATAAAAATATTTATCAAACAAAATAAAATAATTCAACGTTTATACTGATTTTAGTTCAGAGATACAGCGCGGAAGCTGGCCCTTTAGCCCACAGAGCCCGCGCCCACCAGCAATCCCTGTACACACTAAAGGGCCCGTCCCACCAGCATGCAATTGCATGCGTCTAGCGTGACCAGCCCCGCACAACTCCATACGGCTCCGGCGATCGTTGTGGGACCGGCCCCGCGAGGCATTACGGCTCAAGTGACCACGTTAGGTCGCGCTAGCCGCATGCAGTCGCATGCTGGTGGGACAGGCCCTTAACACTGTCACCGAAAAAAGTTGCCGTGGGACAGGGGCTTTAGCAACTGAGAGTTAACGATCTGCCTTGCAGAGGTTTATCTGAGTAGTCAACAAGAGATAAAATTCACATTTCACAGTGAGAAGAAGTAAATCAGGTTTTTGGGAAATCCCAGTGCACTGGGAAATCCCAGTGTGATGAAAACCCCAGGGAAGCAGCAAGGAAGAGAGTGTGGGTGGTGCGCGTGGGCTGATGGGCTAAGTGCTCACTTCCTCTGTTTACCTGTAACCTACAGCAAAAGGCTCCAGTATATATCAGTATATATTTCAAGCCCTCGCTTGTACACTCTGGAATTTAGAAGGATGGGAGGGGATCTTATTGAAACATATAAGATTATTAAGGGTTTGGACACGCTAGAGGCAGGAAACACGTTCCCGATGTTGGGAGAGTCCAGAACCAGGGGCTACAGTTTAAGAATAAGGGGTAGGCCTTTGAGAACGGAGTTGAGGGAAAACTTTATCACACAGGGACTTGTGAGTCTGTGGAATTCTTCACCGGTGGAGGCCGGTTCTCCGGATGCGTTTATCTAACTCTCTCTTGAAAGCTCTTAAAGATAGCAGAGTTAAGGGCCTGTCCCACTTACGCGACCTTTGCAGGTGACTGCCGCGACCCTTGATAGGTCTCGGAATTTTCAACGGCGGCCACAAAGACGCTACGACTCTTTGAAGACCTCTCACGACCAGACAGGCGACCCCTAGCGACATGTCGCGGATGACCTCTCACGGCCATAGGAGACCTTTCATGACATCTCATGACCATAGGAGACCTCTCACGACCTCTCAGGGCCCACCAAGGGTCGCGACACTCGCCGGTAAACATAGAAATATAGAAATACAGAAATATAGAAGCATAGAAAATAGGTGCAGGAGGAGGCCATTTGGCCCTTCATTGCGATCATGGCTGATCGTCCCCTATCGATAACCCGTGCCTGCCTTCTCCCCATATCCCTTGACTCATCTAGCCCCTAGAGCTCTATCCAACTCTCTCTTAAATCCATCCAGTGATTTGATCTCCACTGCCCTCTGTGGCAGGGAATTCCATAAATTCACAACTCTCTGGGTAAAAAAGTTTTTTCTTACCTCAGTCTTAAATGACCTCCCCTTTATTCTAAGACGGTTGCCCCTGGTTCTGGACTCACCCAACATTGGGAACATTTTTCCTGCATCTAGCTTGTCTAGTGCTTTTATCTGGAAAGATAAATGGAACCAGCTCAACACACGGGCCCACGATTGGATGGAGAGAGGAGTCACTCCGACTGAATGCCTCGCCAGCGCGCAGACCTCCCATGGCCAACCTGGAAGACCCTCAACAGATTACGAGTGGAGCAGGGGAGGTGCAAAGCACTTATGAAAGCATGGAACTACCAGGCAGAAGACACATGCAGTGTGGAGCAGTACAGACAATGTCCCACCTACTGGAGGGTGACGACGCCCCCCAGTGCAGCCCCCAGGACGTGGCTGAACCGACCCGACCAGCTGTGACCTGCGCCAGATACTGGCAGAACGACATCTGAGATTGCAACGGACTCGAAGAAGAAGTGCTTTTATAATTTTATATGTTTCTATAAGATCCCCCCTCATCCTTCCAAACTCCAGTGAATACAAGCCTGGTCTTTTCAATCTTTCCTTGATATGACAGTCCCGCCATCCCAGGGATCAACCTCGTGAACCTACACTGCACTGCCTCAATCACAAGGATGTCCTTCCTCAAATTAGGAGACCAAAACTGTACGCAATACTCTAGATGTGGTCTCACCAAAGCCCTATACAACTGCAGAAGAACCCCTTTACTCCTGTACTGAAAACCTCTTGTTATGAAGGCCAACATTCCATTAGCTTTCTTCACTGCCTGCTGTACCTGCACCCCAACTGCAGCAAAAGATTGCGTAAGTGGGACAGGCCCTTAAGGGGATATGGGGAGAAGGCAGGAACGGGGAACTGATTGGGGATGATCTGCCATGATCACATAGAATGGCGGTGCTGGCTCGAAGGGCCAAATGGCCTACTCCTGCACCTGTCTATTGTCTATTGACTGGGTTCCTCTGTCAGATGCAAATATTTCCGGGGGCACTGCAGTCTAAACTTTTCTTTAAATTGTTCCTTTTTTGGATTTTACTGTTTGGGGTATAATTTGGGAAGGGTATGATGATGATTCTTCTCCTTTCCATCATTGTGAAAAAACTTCTGCAATCAGTAACATCCATCGAAGGAAATATGCATTCACTGAGTTGATTCAGACCGTGTCAGTGATATAAATAAACCTGAGGGAAATGCAAAATGTTGACAGACTTTCTCTTGGCTCAAGTCCATCAGACTCAATTATTTTAATACAAACATTACACAAGTTATAATTAGAGGAAACTTGCTAATTTAAGGAAGCGCTGGATATAGGGACATATTGTGGCAGCAAGGCTATTATAGAATCATAGAATCATAGAAAATAGGCGTAGGAGCAGGCCATTCGGCCCTTCGAGCCTGCACCGTCATTCAATATGATCATGGCTGATCATCCAACTCAGTATCCTGTACTTGCCTTCTCTCCATACCCCCTGATCCCTTTAGCCACAAGGGCCTCGTAAATCTAACTCCCTCGTAAATATAGCCACTGAACTGGCCTCAACTACCTTCTGTGGCAGAGAATTCCACAGACTCACCACTCTCTGTGTGAAAAAAGATCTTCTCATCTCGGTCCTAAAAGACTTCCCCCTTATCCTTAAACTGTGACCCCTTGTTCTGGAGTTTCCCAACATCGGGAACAATCTTCCTGCATCTAGCCTGTCCAACCCCTTAAGAATTTTGTAAGTGTCTGTAAGGCAATTCCCCCTCAATCTCCTAAATTCCTGCAAGTACAAGCCGAGTCTATCCAGTCTTTCTTCATATGGAAGTCCTGCCATCCCAGGAATCAGTCCGGTGAACCTTCTCTGTACTCCCTCTATGGCAAGATTGTCTTTCCTCAGATTAGTAGACCAAAACTGTACGCAATACTCCAGGTGTGGCCTCACCAAGACCCTGTACAACTGCAGTAGAACCTCCCTTGTATTAATTGCCTTCGGGCTGTTGGAGAAAGTACGAGGGCTTTCAATGTCTGAAGATTGGTGTAGCGGTAGTGTCGTCGCCTTATAGCATTAGCGACCCAGTTTCGATTCCCGCCACAGGTGCTTTGTGTACGGAGTTTTACGTTCTCCCTGTGACCTGTGTGGGTTTTCTCTGAGATCTTTGGTTTCCTCCCACACTCCAAAGACTTACAGGGGTTGTTAGGGTTAATTGGCTTGGTGTATGTGTAATAGGATAGTGTTAGTGTGTGGGGATCACTGGTCAGTGCGGGCTCGGTGGGCCAAAGGTGCCTGTTTCCGCGCTGTGTCTCTAAACTAAAATAAAAGTACAGCACAGGAACAGGCCAACATCGTGTGTGCCAAACATGGTGCCAAGATAAACTAATCTCATCTGCCCGCACATGATCCATATCTCTCTGTTCCCTGCACATCCACGTGCCGATGTAAAAGCATCTTAAAAACCATCACCACTTCTGGCAATGCGTTCAAAGGCATCTACCACTGTGTGAAAAATATCTTGGCCGCCTGCAGTTCTCCTTTAAACTTTTCCCTCTGTGGTTGTGCATGGGATTGGGAAGATTGGGAACAGCATGTTGGTCGGCATGGGCAAGTTGGCCGAAGGGCCTGTTTTCATGCTGTGTGACTCTTATGAATTTTCATAAAGGTTTCGAGGGATATGGGCCAAACGCAGGCAGGTGGGACGAGTGTAGATGGGATTGGCATAAAAAGCTGGAGTAACTCAGTGGGTCAGACAGCATATCTGTTGAAAAGGAACAGCTTGGGTAAGCCATTTTCATAGTCTGATTTTCACCCAAGTGTCTGTTGTATGTCTATATTAACATATAAAATTCTTAAAGGGATTATACACGCTGGATGCAGGAAACATGTTCCCAATGTTCGGGGTGTCCAGAACCAGGGGTCACGGTTTAAGAATTAGGGGTAGGCCATTTAGGACTGAGATGAGGACAAACCTTTTCACCCAGAGAGTTGTGAATTTGTGGAATCCTCTGCCTCAGAAGGCAGTGGAGGCCAAATCACTGGATGCATTCAAGAGAGAGTTCGATATACTGTAGCTCTTAGGGTTAACGGAATCAAGGGATATGGGGAGAAGGCAGGAACGGGGTACTGATTGTGGATGTGTAGGAAGGAGCTGCAGATAATAGACGATAGACAATAGGTGCAGGAGTAGGCCATTCGGCCCTTCGAGCCAGCACCGCCATTCAATGTGATCATGGCTGATCATCCCCAATCAGTACCACGTACCTGCCTTCTCCCCATGTACCCTGACTCCGCTATCTTTAAGAGATCCTATCTAGCTCTCTCTTGAAAATATCCAGAGAATCGGCCTCCACCGCCCACTGAGGCAGAGAATTCCCCAGACTCACAACTCTCTGTGTGACATGGTTGTCCTCATCTCAGTCCTAAATGGCCTACCCCTAATTCTTAAACCGTGACCCCTGGTTCTTGGTGCACAGGGCCTTGGTGAGACTACACCTGGAGTATTGAGTACAGCTTTGGTCACCTAATCTGAAGAAATACATTCTTGCTATAGAGGGCTTCACCAGACTTGATTCCTGGGATGGCAGGACTCATATGAAGAAAGACTGGATAGACTCGGCTTGTACTCGCTAGAATTTAGAAGATTGAGGGGGGATCTTATAGAAACTTACAAAATTCTTAAGGGGTTGGACAGGCTAGATGCAGGAAGATTGTTCCCGATGTTGGGGATGTCCAGAACAAGGGGTCACAATTTAAGGAAAAGGGGGAAGTCTTTTAGGACCGAGATGAGAAAATCATTTTTCACACAGAGAGTGGTGAATCTGTGGAATTCTCTGCCACAGAAAGTAGTTGAGGCCAGTTCATTGGCTATATTTATGAGGGAGTTAGATGTGGCCCTTTCGGCTAAAGGGATCGGGGGTATGGAGAGAAGGCAGGTACAGGACACTGAGTTGGATGATCAGCATGATCATGTTGAATGGCCGAATGGCCTACGCCTGCACCTATTTTCCATGTCTATGTTTCTATGTTAAACCGAGGCAGAGAATTCCACAGACTCACAACTCTCTGTGTGAAAAAAGTGTTTCCTCATCTCCGTTCTCAACGGCTTACCGCCTTATTCTTAAAGGAGATGCTGGTTTAAACCGAAGATAGCCACAAAAAAAAGCTGGGGTAACTCAGCGGGACAGGCAGCATCTGTGGAGAGATGGGATGGGTGACGTTTCGGGTCGAGACCCTTCTTCAGCCTGTTCCCGCTGAGTTACTCCAGCTTTTTGTGTCTACTGATTGTGGATGATCAGCCGTGATCAAATTGAACGGCGGTGCTGTCTCGAAGGGCCGAATGGCCTACCCCAGCGCCTATTTTCTGTGTTTATTTGTCTCGATGCTATCTCTGGGATCCACCTGCAGCTACGTGCTTCTCGCTTTCTTCTCTCAGAACTACTGTATGAGTTTCCGCCTCGTTAATGGGATGAAGGCAGCGTTTCTCTTCCACGCCGCGGACGAAACTGAATTTCCGGCGTAGATTTAGAAGCCGGGTCGTCCTCCTCCCTCGGAGTTTCGCTTTCGGGTGACTTTGGCTGGTTTTTTTTTTCCGATGCAGTGACAATCGAAAAAAAATTCCCTCCTCGTTACATCACTGTTTGTGTCGGCGGCGGCGGTGCTTCATATAGGGGCCGCCTCCCGACAGACACTCAACACACCACACACATCAATCTCAGAGCAACAGCAGCAACACTGGATCAATCAGCTACCATGACCAAGGCAAGTCCGCTGGACCCAGAGAAGGGAGCGATAGTCGTTATCCGAGAAGCAAAGTCGAGGCGGAGGCACCTCTGGCCGGTTCTCTGCGCCCTGGCCGTTCTTGGCTTGTTGGCCGTGACTACGTACCTGGTTCTGTTGCAAATAAGACAGGTAAGCGGCTGGGGGAAGGGGACCCGTTAATGTTTTGAGAAGCAAGCGGCAAGATGCAAAGATAGACACTAAACGCTGGAGTAACTCAGCGGGACAGGCAGCATCCCTGGAGAGGAGGAATGGGCGGCCTTTCGGGTCGAGACTAGATAAACATGTTGGAGTAACTCAGCGGATGAGGCAGCATCAGCTATTCCTTCGCTCCATAGATGCTGCCTCACCCGCTGAGTGTCTCCAGCATTTTTTGTCTACCTTCGATTTTTCCAACATCTGCAGTTCTTTCTTGAACACTTCTTCAGACTGAGAGTTGGGGAAAGGGAAAACTAGAGATACGGACGGTGGTGTCGAGAGATATAGAACAAATGAATGAAAGATATGCCAAAAAAAAAGTTAGGATGATAAAAGAAACAGGTTATTGTTAGCAGTTTGCTAGGTGAGAACGAGAAGCTGGTATGACGGGTGGGGGGGGGGGGGGGGGTGGAGAGGGAGGGAATGTAGGGGTCACCTAAAGTTAGAGAAGATGCAAAGTGCTGGAGTAACTCTGCGGGTCGGACTGCATCTCTGGAGAACAATCAGAGGCAAAATTTTGGGTCTGAAAAAGGGTCCCGACCTCGTCAATCTTTACGGGTGCGCTCCCCGAAGTCGACCCATTACCGCTTAAAAAAAACATAGTCACAAAGAACTGCAGATGCTGGCTTACCTAAAGAAAAAGACACAGAGTGCTGGAGTAACTCGGCGGGTCAGGCAGCATCTCTGGAGAACTTGGATCGGTGATATTTCGGGTCGGAAGCGTTCATCAGACCTGAAACATAATCGCCTATCCATGTTCTCCACAGATGCTGCCTGACCCACTGAGTTACTCCAGCACTGTGTGAAACGTCACCTATCCATGTTCTCCACAGATGCTGCCTGACCCACTGAGTTACTCCAGCACTGTGTGAAACGTCACCTATCCATGTTCTCCACAGATGCTGCCTGACCCGCTGAGTTACTCCAGCACTCTGTGAAACGTCACTTATCCATGTTCTCCACAGATGCTGCCTGTCTCACTGAGTTACTCCAGCACTCTGTGAAACGTCACCTATCCATGTTCTCCACAGATGCTGCCCAACCCGCTGAGTTACTCCAGCAGACAGACACAAAGTGCTGGAATAACTCAGCGGGACAGGCAGCATCTCTGGATAGAAGGGACGGGTGCCATTTTGGGACTAGAACCTTCTTGAGACACTCCAGCACTTTGTGTCTTTTTTTTATGGTAAAACGGCATGTGCAGCTCCTCGTGTACGCGCAGGCAGTCCCAGTTGGGTTGAAGCCATCCGTTCATTTTCACCCCTAACTCTACCCCCTCTTCATCCTTGCAGAATGGCAGCGCTTCCCAGTTGGAATTTGTGGATGCGACCTCAAGGGACAACGGTGAGTGCCTTGGCCCCCCTCTCCTCCGTCCGGCTCCCGGCTCTGAATCCTCGCAAACCCCCCTCCTTCCGTCCCACCCCTCACGCCCGTGTCTTTCTTGGCCGATACTTGTCAGGGTCAGAGTTCGACATCTTTAACTTTCTCTCTCTCTCACACACACACACCTTTCTCTCTCTCTCTCTCTCTCTCTCTCTCTCTCTCTCTCTCTCTCTCACACACACACACCTCTCTCTCTCTCTCTCTCTCTCTCTCTCTCTCACACACACACATTCTCTCTCTCACACACACACTCTCTCTCTCTCTCTCTCTCTCTCACACACATGCACTCCCTATCTCTCACACATACACTCTCTCTCTCTCACACTATTTCTCTCCCTCTCTCTCTCCCTCTCCCTCTCTCCCTCTCTCTGCTCACGTAGTCACCCTGAGTGTAGTTTCTCAGTACTGACCAGGACATTCTCTCTGCAGCGTTGCCTCATCTCATGAAGCAGATTGGAGACGACCCGAGAGGAAGGATTGCAGCTCATCTTGTCGGTAAGAGACTCCCCTCATTGCCGTTAACTGTATGCGGAGAACCTTAGCCTTGACAGCGTGGGGTATAGAAACATAGACAATAGGTGCAGGAGGAGGCCATTCAGCCCTTCGAGCCAGCACCGTCATTCAATATGATCATGGCTGATCATCCACAATCAGTACCCCGTTCCTGCCTTCTCCCCATATCCCCTGACTCCATTATCTTTAAGAGCTCTATCTAATACTCTCTCTTGAAAGCCTCCAGTGAATTGGCCTCCACTGCCTTCTGAGGCAGAGAATTCCACAGACGCACAACTCTCTGGGTGAAAAAGTGTTTCCTCATCTCCGTTCTAAATGGCCTACCCATTATTCTTAAACTGTGTGTGGCCCCTGGTTCTGGACTCCCTCAACATCGGGAATATGTTTTCTGCCTCTAGCGTGTCCAAACCCTTAATCATCTTACATGTTTCAACTGGATGGGCCTAAGGGCCTGTTTCCGTGCTGCATCCCTAAAGTTAATGTGTAGGAAGGAATGGCAGGTGCTGGTTTAAACCGAAGCTAGACACAGAAAGCTGGAGTAACTCAGCGAGTCAGGCAGCATCTCTGGACTGGACAGAAGGAACGGGTGACATAATGGGTGATATTATGGGGAGAAGGCAGGAACGGGGTACTGATTGCGAATGATCAGCCATGATCACATACCAACCTGCTCCTGGAGGCCACTCGCTGGAATTTAGAAGATTGAGGGGGGATCGTATAGACTTACAAAGTTCTTAAGGGGTTGGGCAGGCTAGATGCAGGAAGATTCTTCCCGATGTTGGGGAAGTCCAGGACAAGGGGTCTCAGTTTAAGGATAAGGGGGAAGTCTTTTAGGACCGAGATGAGAAAATCGTTTTTCACACAGAGAGTGGCGAATCTGTGGAATTCTCAGCCACAGAAGGTAGTTGAGGCCAGTTTGTTGGCCATATTTAAGAGGGAGTTAGATGTGGCCCTTGTGGCTAAAGGGATCAGAGGGTATGGAGAGGAGACAGGTACAAGATACTGAGTTGGATGATCAGCCATGATCATATTGAATGGCGGTGCAGGCTCGAAGGGCCGAATGGCCTGCTCCTGCACCTATTTTCTATGTTTCTATGTTTCTATGATCACATTGAATGGCGGTGCTGGCTCAAAGGGCAGAATTGCCTCCTCCTGCGCCTACTATTGCCTGGTGTCTATTGTTTCGGGTCGAAGGCCCTTCTTCAGGCTGAGAGTCGGGGATAGGGACTGGTGATGACTGGTGATGGGACATGCCATTTAATTTTGTGCTGACATTCACCCCCCTGTCTCCCTCTGACTCACAGCTTCAACAAACAGACCAGCAAACGAGTTGATCTGGGAGAAAACAATCCTCCCAAGCAACGTGGTGGGAATGGACTTTGTGAACAACGGCCTTGTCATCGAGACCAGCGGCTTCTACTTTGTCTACACCCAGGTGGTCTTTTACGGCAAGGAATGCCCGGGTCATCCCCTCTACCTGAGCCACAACATCTCCTCCAGGGCGGAGGGCAGCCGAGATACCAACCTGCTCCTGAAGGCCATGAAGTCCGCCTGCCACTACCGGTCGGACGGGCAGCTGTGGTACAAGACCTCCTACCAGGGAGGTGTGTTCGAGTTTGAGGCGGGAGACCAGATCTACTCCATGGTCAATGAGCGGGTGCTGGACTACGTGGACACATCCTCGGGGAAAACCTTCTTTGGAACATTTGCCCTGTGAGGATGGCCAAGGAATTTTGTGGGCTGCGAGATGCATGACCGGACTTATTGATGGGACATATTGTCCAAAATTACATTAATTGCACTTTCAGGTTTATTTCTGTGTTTAAAGTACTAATGAATGTTTACAGATTGGCGAGTGGCACTGACAGCGATCCTTTTATACATCTCCTTCATCTCTTTCACACTCGCTCTCTCTCTCTCTCCCTCTCGCTCCTTCCCTCCCCCGCTCCCCCTCCCTCTCTTTCTCTCATCTCCTCGTTCATTTCCATCACTCTCCTTCTGACCCATTCACACTCTCCATACATCTTGTACATCTCTCCTTCACTCTATCTCTCTCTCTCCCCCCCCCCCCCCCCCCCCCCTCCCCCTCCCCCTCCTCTCTCCTCCTGGATTCAGGATGTGGTACTAAGCTGTCAGATGTGTTAGGGCATTACTGGAATACCTGTGTGGTGAACAGCAGAGCTCTGTTGAATAGCCTCAAGAAGTGTAGAACAGCCTCAACAAGGTGCCAATGGCAATCTCCACCTGTAATCCATCTGCCACTCGTCGCTGATTAATTGTATTGTTCTTATTGTCAAAGAGGGGAATTTGATGGGTGATTTTTGAATAAGCCCACATTTCCTTTGAAAGATATAACTGATATGATTTATGTTGACTTTATGTTTAAATGTATTGATCTTATTGAAAAACGTACTCCCAAGGGAGAATGTAAGCAGACAATCCCAAGAGCTAATACGCAAGGCACCAGGTCTGATATTCAGACTGTTTCGCTTTATGTCCAGTTATTGATCCTTGAAGGGTCTAATCAATTGTCCCTCTCTGGAAAACACACGATGCTGAAGTAACTCAGCAGATCTGGCAGCATTTCTGGAGGACATGGATGAAGCCATGTTTTGGGTCAAGGACCTTCTCCAGATTCGGTCTCTATGTTGGACCTCTATGGGTCCCTCAATGGCCAAGTATCTATCTGCAAAGGCTCTGAGCTCCCTGGCCGGTGAGCAGACCCAGACAAACTCCCCGCAGTCGACTTGCTTTCCAAATCGCTTATTTTGGTCATCTTTCGGGGGAAGATGCAACTTTTTCACGTTGCATCTAGATGCCACCCAGCCGACTAAGAATACTTATTCCGTGAACACTATGAGTCAGCTGCACACTCAAAAAAAAAAACCCCACATTCAGTCATTTGGTCTTCATGTTCAGGTTTCAAGTTCAAGTTTACAGGTCTTCTTTCTGTTTCCGGGGTCTTTTTCTTGAATGGGATGCGAGCTGCTCGCATCCGTGCCTCTGGAACGTCGGGGGTCCTTCCCGAATTCCGGCAATTCCAATCCCGCCACCACGTTCTTTCTGAAACCCGAGAGCTTCATCACCAATCTGCAGGCAATAATCCTGTGGGGGGGGGGGGGGGCATGTCCCATTTCACCCAGTGGGAACTTGTTCAACCCAGAGCTCTCCACTGTTAGACGTCAACTGTGGCAAATGCCAGAGGAAGGAATTTATATAGAAAATTGTCGCATCTGTTTTAAAGATGTCCATAAATGTCAAAATCTCTCTCAAGATATGTCATACTGATATAATTTATTATTTAAATGTATTTATTTAATATTTCATTTATATTATTATTTATTACATTATTATATTATTATTATTATTATTATTATTATTATTATTATTATTATGATTACTGTTATTTATATTATTATTCATGTTCAGGATGGAAAAAAAAGTTAATAAAAGTATTTTAAGAGCAAAATATTTTTAGTTGTCTTATTGCAATAGACAATAGGTGCAGGAGTAGGCCATTCGGCCCTTCGAGCCAGCACTGCCATTCAATGTGATCATGGCTGTGGATTTCATGTGGATTTGTATGTTCGTTCCTTATAAGTGAAACATAGATAGAAACATAGATTTCTGTTGAGGGGGTTATTATACAATATTATATTAAGGTACAAAGTGTTGGAGTAACTCTGCAGGTCAGGCAGCATCTCAGAGGCCTTCCCCCTCCTTCTCCCCCCTGCCTCTCCTGCTCTTGCCCACTATCTACCCCCCCCTCGCTACCATCCCTCCCTCTCTACCCCCCATCCCCCTCCCTCTACCCTCCCTCTCTACCCTCCCTCTCTACCCCCCTCCCCCTCCTTCTCCCCCTGCCTCTCACTCTCTACCCCCTCGTTATCACCCCTCCCTCTCTACTCCCCTCGCTATCACCTGTCCCTCTCTAACCCCCATCCCCCTCCCTCTACTCTCACTCTCTGCTCCCCTCCCTCTCCCTCTATCCCCTCCCATCCCTCCCTCTCTACCCCCCTCCTCTCTAACCCCCTCCCTTCCTCTCTACCCCCCCCCCCCAGGATGAGGAGAAATGAGCCGCGCCTGCGCAGTTGGGGGCTATGTGTGAGTGGTGCAATATTGCGTTGGAGGAACGCCTTGCGTTAGGGGAATGAGTGAGTGGACGAATCTTGCGTTGGAGCAGACACAATGAGTCTGCACTTGGTCTAGTATCCCTCTAAACCTATCCTATCCGTGTACCTATCCAAATGTTTCTCAAACATTATGATAGTACCTGTCTCAACCATTCTGCTAATACCCTTTGTGTAAAAAAAGTTGCCCCTCAGGCTCCAATTAAATCTTTCCCCACTCACCTCATGTCATCTTGTTCTTGGTTCCCCAACTCTGGAAAAAATGATCTGCGCATTTATCCGATCCTTTCCTCTCATGACCTAAAGCTCCTCTAAAAGATCATGCTTCATCCTCCTGTGCTCCAAGGAATGAAGTCCTAGCCTTTCATCAGAGGACGGCGAATCTGTGGAATTCTTTGCCACAGACGGTTGTGGAGGCCAAGTCAGTGGATATTTTTACGGCAGAGATAGATAGATTCTTGGTTAGTACGGGTGTCAGAGGCTATGGGGAGAAGGCAGGAGAATGGGGCTGGGAGGGAGAGATAGATCGTCCAAGATTAAATGGCGGAGTAGACTTGATCGGCCAAATGGCCTAATTCCACATGACCTTATGCTCTCTACCTCCTCGTATAGCTCGGACCCTCGAGTCCTGCCAACCCCCTCATAAATCTTCACGGCTTCCTTTCCAGCTCGTCAGCATCATTTGATCTCAGAAACTCTCTCTCCCCCTGTAGACAAGCCAATGGTTAACAAAGGCTCAGGGAAATCTGTCAGGTTTGGCAATTCTTGCAAAGAACGTCCGGCTAACTTATTCTGAATCCAAGCAGACTTCCTCATCTTGAGGCGTTGAGATATTTTGGGGACTTTTGTAAAGGAACTCATGAAATTATATATGTAATTTTAAAGGGCCTGTTTCCATGCTGTAATTGTTATATGGTTATATGGTTATATGGATGTGTTTGAGTGTAAAACAGTTCCTATTTGGCAACAGGTGGGAAAGTTATTGGGAGTTTTGACACTGCAGTTGTCACACGGTCCCTGCGAAATGGCGGAACTGACATATAATGAAAGAATGGGTCAACTGAGCTTGTATTCACCAGAATTTATAAGGATGATAGGGGATCTTCAAGAGTCAAGAGTGTTTTATTGTCATATGACCCGGATGGGTCATATGACAATTTGGAAGTGGTAGGATAGGGACCCACAATCCTATTTATATCAACGGGACGATGGTGGAAAGGGTCAAGAACTTCAAATGCCTGGGTGTGCATATTTCCGAAGATTTTTCCTGGTCCCAGCACACAGATGCAGATACAGTGGCTTGCAAAAGATTTCATACCCCTTGAAATTTTACACATTTTGTCACGTTACAACCACAAAAGAATGTGAGAGCACCTTTTCTTATTTCTTGTTCCATCTCTTCCCTTACTCTCAGTCTGAAGAAGGGTCTCTGCCTGAAGCAACCACCGAAAGATGCTGCCTGACCTACTGAGTTACTCCAGCATTTAGTGTCCATCCACGGGTCTGACATTTCACTTTAGCTTCCAGACCCTAAATGACTCTCCAAACCCTCTAACCCCCTAACCCCCCACCACACCACCTCCAGGTCCCTCAGATCGTCCGACTTGGGGTTACTGAAAATCCTAGGCTAGGCATAAGCTCAGGGGCGACCAAAATGTGCCTTTGCGGTTGCAGCTCCTAGACTGTGGAACAGCATCCCTCTTCCCATCAGGACTGCCCCCTCCATCGACTCCTTTAAGTCGAGACTTAAAACTAATCTCTACTCCCAAGCCTTTCTTGGCGTCCTCTGAGCGAGGGCTATATGTATGTAGTGATGTTTGTATTTAATCTATGAACCACTGTTGTAAAACGTTAGTACCTCCACCAATGTAAAGCACTTTGGCCAACGAGAGTTGTTTTTTTAAATGTGATATATAAATAAAAGTGACTTGATTTGACTTTACTATAATAATGCTTAAGAAACATTTAGACTGGTCCACGGACAGGATAGTGTGCAAGAAGGAACTGCTGATGCTGGTTTAAACCAAAGATAGACACAAAAAGCTGGAGTAACTCATCGGGGCAGGCAGCATCTCTGGAGTGAAGGAATGGTTGACGTTTCGGGTCGAGACCCTTCTTCAGGCATAGGATATGGGCCAAATGCAGGCAGGTGGGACTAGTGTAGAGTGAGCATGTTGGGCCGCAGGGCCCGTTTTCACGCTGTGTGAAGCTATGACTCCATGGCTCTGATCTGTCTCCTCTGACCAGTTTACTTTCCATTTCCTCTCCGCTCTTTGACACGTTCTCACTGGCCCCCTCCTGTTAATTGTGAACTTCCCCTTTCCCTCACTAATTTGGTTCTACTTTGGATCCACACCCCTCCCCAAGGGTATAACGTAAGAGTTAAAATAAACTGTGTATCAGCTAAAATTGAGTTGTCAGCTAACAGCCATGTGCATGCATTTCAGCTTATAGAACAGGACTGGGCTCGCTTAGATGTTTGGTAAAATGCGTGAGCCTCCCCGTTGGATTGCAACCTTGTCATGGTCGGGGAGCTTGTGTGTCTCAATGACCTCTAGAGCTATGCCATCGGGAGATTCGTCTCCTGTTAGGGTCTCCCGTGCTGGACAGGTCGAAGGGTAGAGAGGCGAGACGAAGAGCGATCCACTGGTCCTCCAGGTTGGGGGTTGAGCACAGGGCTAACAACCCTGCCTCGCAAAACAAATATGTTACGGAAACAGCAACTGAAGGAAACACTCCTGAGTGGAGGACCTCCGTTGCTGCCCTACATGCCAGGAGGCACAATAGGCAGTAAGTAAGTAACTAAAGATACAGTAGATCATAAGGCCACCTGCAAAGCGGTACACTTTAATATAGTTTAGTTTAGTGTCACGTAGGGTTACCAACTGTCCCGGTTTTAGCCAGGACATCCCATATATTGGGCTAAATACTAGGGTAGAGTGCTGATATGGATAGAGAAGTGGTTGGTAAACAGGAAACAAAAAGTAGGGATTAATGGGTCCCTGACAGAACGGTAGGCAGTGACTCGTGGGGTACCGCAAGGCTCCGTGCTGGGAACGCAGCTATTTACAATGTACATCAATGATTTAGATGAAGGGATTCATAGTAACATTAGCAAATTTGCAGATGGCACAAAGCTGGGTGGCAGTGTGAACTGAGAGGAGGATACTATGAGAATGAAGGGTGACTTGGACAAGCTAACTTAGAAGATCCAGGAACTAATGATCAACTGTTGGTATGGACTCAGTCGGTGAGCCGAAGGGCCTGTTTTCATTGGGTCTATCTTTCAATCAATTGATCAATCTCTGCATATTCTAACAGGCAAATCCCACAGCAGAACCAACTGTTGGAAACATTCCCCTTATTGCCACGTGGTCTGGAAACAGGACCCTAGTGAGACCACACCTGGAGTATTGTGTGCAGTTTTGGTCCCCAAATTTGAGGAAGGACATTCTTGCTATTGAGGGAGTGCAGCGTAGGTTCACCAGGTTTATTCCCAGAATGGCGGGACTGTCATAGGCTGAGAGAATAGAGCGGCTGGGCTTGTACACTCTGGAGTGTAGAAGGATGAGAGGAAATCTTATTGAAACATATAAGATTATTAAGCGTTTGGACATGCTAGAGGTAGGAAACATGTTCCCGATGTTGGTGGAGTCGAGAACCAGGGGCCACAGTTTAAGAATAAGGGGTAAGCCATTTAGAAAGGAGATGAGGAAACACACAGAGAGTTGTGAGTCTGTGAATTCTATGCCTTAAAGGGCGGTGGAGGCCGGTTTTCTGGTTACTTTCAAGAGAGCTAGATAGGGCTCTTAAAAATAGCAGAGTCAGGGGATATGGGGAGAAGGCAGGAACCGGGTAATGATTGGGGATTATCAGCCATGATCACATTGAATGGCGGTGCTGGCTCGAAGGGCCGAATGGCCTACTCCTGCACCTATTGTCTATTGTCTATTGAGAGGCTCAGTGGCACAGCGGTAGAGTTGCTGCCTTACATAGAGTCATAGATAGTCATAGAGTAATACAGCGTGGAAACAGGCCCTTCGGCCCAACTCGCCCAGACTGGCCAACAATGCCCCAGCTACCCTACTCCCACTTGCCTTGCGCTTGGACCATAACCCTCCAAACCTTTTCTATCCATGTACCTGTCCAACTGTTTCTTAAATGATGGGATAGTCAAAGCCTCAACTACCTCCTCTGGCAGCTTGTTCCATACACCCACCACCCTCTGTGTGAAAAAGTTACCCCTTGGATTCCTATTAAATCTTTTCCCCTTCACCTTGAACCTGTGTCAAGAGCTAGAGAGGGCTCTTTTGAGAGAGAGCTGTGACAAATAAAACTGACTATTGGGCTCTTAAAGATAGGGCTTTTAAGCCGGTGACCAGTGGGGTGCCTCAGGGATCTGTGTTGGGTCCACTGTTGTTTGTCATGTACATCAATGATCTGGATGATGGGGTGGAAAATTGGATAAGTAAGTGTGCAGATGTTACTAAGATAGGTGGTGTTGTGGATAATGAAGTAGATTTTCAAAGTCTATAGAGAGATTTGGGACATTTGGAAAAGTGGGCTGAAAGATGGCAGATGGAGTTTAATGCTGATAAGTGTGAAGTGCTACATCTTGGCAGGACAAATCAAAATAGGACGTACATGGTAAATAGTAAGGAATTGAGGAATGCTGTGGAACAGAGAGATCTAGGAATAACTGTGCATAGTTCCCTGAAGGTGGAATCGCATGTAGATAGGGTGGTAAAGAAAGCCTTTGGTGTGCTGGCCTTTATAAATGAGAGCATTGAATATAGGAGTAGGGAAGTAATGTTAAAATTGTACAAGGCATTGGTAAGACCAATTCTGGAGTATGGTGTACAATTTTGGTCGCCTAATTATAGGAAGGATGTCACCAAAATAGAGAGAGTACAGAGGAGATTTACTAGAATGTTGCCTGGGTTCCAGCAACTATGTTACAGAGAAAGGTTGAACAAGTTAGGTCTTTATTCTTTGGAGCACAGAAGGTTAAGGGGGGACTTGATTGAGGTCTTTAAAATGATGAAAGGGATAGACAGAGTTGACGTGGATAAGCTTTTCCCATTGAGGGTAGCGAAGAGGGCATGACATGAGAATTAAGGGAGAGAAGTTTAGGGGTAACGCGAGGGGGCACGACGCAGCACCACAGCTCCCGAGAATGTTTGTAGCGAGTGATCTATGACCTGGGCATGCGCAGTTGAAATACCGAACTCGCATATTGTTGGCTGGGGAAGGTGATGTCGAGAGGGATTAACTGAGGAGAGTTGTGGAACTGTTTAAGAAAGAACTGCCAGGCCCGTACGAAGCTTTCCAAAAAGGGGGGTGGCATGACAGGAATACAAAAAATTTAATGCGAAGCGTGAAGTCCCTCGATGCCAGGGTCCTGGGCCCGCTTAAGGGCTCTGCAAGCTCTGGGGTTTTAGATGCTCTCTGATGCATTCTGAACCTTATTTTGGAGCATTTTTGCACCAAATTTATGACCAATATTTCTGAAATTAACAGGAATCTGAGGTAGCTTTTTCACATAAAGGGTGCTGGGTGTATGGAACGAGCTGCCAGAGGAGGTAGTTAAGGCTGGGACTATCCCAATGTTTAAGATACATTTGGACACGTACATGGATAGGACCGATTTAAATGGATATGGTCCAAACGCTGTGAGTGGGACTAGTTTAGATGGGACAAGTTGACGTGGTGTGGGCAAGTTGGGCTGAAGGGCCTGTTTCCAAACTGCATCATTCTATGACTAAAAAGTTAAGAAGAAAAATGCATGTAGATAAGTAGAGCAGATTTGAAAGAGTGAAATGTAAAGGCAGGGAGAGGTTTATGGGTGGAAAGGAACATAGGAAAGGAGGGGGGAGAGTGGGCTTGGGCAGATGGGTGAAGGGAAAATAGACACATAGTGCTGGAGTAACTCAGTGGGTCAGGAAGCATCTGCGGAGAATATGAATAGGCGACGTTTCACAGAGTGCTGGAGTAACTCAGCGGGTCAGGCAGCATCTGTGGAGAACATGGATAGGTGACGTTTCATAGAGTGCTGGAGTAACTCAGCGGGTTAGGCAGCATCTCTGGAGAAAAGGTATAGATTATATTTCGGGTCAAGACCCTTCTTCAGTAATATTCATGATGTGACATGCATAGACATTCCTGAATGTTACCCAAACCATCGTGAGCTACTTTGTTACGGTGCTTGCCCTCTCCTATAACATGTCTGCTGCCTTGGGTGATGCAGGACAGCACACAAGCTTTGGGACACGGTGTGAAGCCGTTGTCGTCTGTCCCAGCCTGATAAAAACCTGGATGGAGTGGATGTGGAGAGGATGTTTCCACTAGTGGGAGAGTCTAGGACTTTTGGCCACAGCCTCGGAATTAAAAGACATTCCTTTAGGGAGGAGATGAGCAGGAATTTCTTCAGTCAGAGGGTGGTGAACTGTGGAATTAATTGCCACAGACAGCAGTGGAGGTCAAGTCAATGGACATTTTTCAGGAGGAGATTGATAGATTCTTGATTGATACGGGTGTCAGAGGTAATGGAGAGAAGGCGGGAGAATGGGTTTGAGAGGGAAAGATAGAGTCATGACTGTGACTGATGAAGGCCAAAGTGCCAAAATACATTTTGACCACCTGATATACCTGCAACACGACCTTCAAGGGACCATGCAACCAACCATTCCTCTGCCCACCTGGCTAATTGATCCAGATCCTGCTGCAATCTTTCACAACCATCTTCACTATATGCAAAACCACTCACTTCTGTATCATCAGCAAACTTGCTAATCTTGCCCTGTTCTGTGACTTTTCACAGAGTGCTGGAGTAACTCAGCGGGTCAGGCTGAGTATAGAGGTCGGGAGGTCATGTTGCAGTTGTATAAGACGTTGGTGAGAACGCATTTAGAATATTGTGTTCAATTCTGGGCACCATGTTATAGGAAAGATGTCAAACTGAAAAGAGTACAGAAATCCCCATCCTGGATCAGTCCAATCAGGGTTGTATCATCCGCAAACTTGAGAAGCTTGACAGAGGTGTCTGTGGAGGTGCAGTCATTGGTGTGGCGAGAGGGGAGAATACGCATCTTGCGGTGCTGTTATGCTGAGCATTTGCGGGTCCGAGATATGCTCTCCCGTCTCACATGCTGCTTCCTGTCTGTTAGAAAGCTGGTGATCCACCGACAGAGGGGTTCAGGCACAGTCAACTCAGAAAGTTTGGAGCATAGTAGCTCTGGCACAATAGTGTTGAATGCAGAGCTAAAATCAACAAACAAAATCCTCACATAGGTCCCCATGTGGTCTAGGTGCTGGAGGATGAAGTGCAGGCCCAGATTGACTGCGTCATCCACAGATCTATTGGCCCAATATGCAAAATGCAGAGGGTCCAGCAGAGGGATTGTGATATTTTTCAGCTTGGCCAGCACAAGCTTTTCAACGGTCTTCATGACTGCAGAGGTCAGTGCGACAAGCCTGTAGTAATTAAGACCAGTAATCCTTAACTTTTTGGGTACAGGGACAATAGTGGAGACTTTGAAGCAGGCAGGTGCAGTACATCTTTGCAGGGATTGGTTAAAAATGAGTAATTGGGTGTGAAGTGTTGGTTGGGGTGGGAAAGGGTCCATTCTTTTCTTGCCTTAAGTAGGTGTGAAGTGGTGAACGGGAAGGAGAGGGTGCAGGGTCCATTGTTTGCAGACTAGGGTCTGGCTGTGTTTGTTGGGGAGGGGGTACCAGGGTTACGTTTCTGATTTTCAAACCTGCAGCAAAACTCATTCAGGTTGTTCGTCAGCTGATTGTCCAAAGAGCGGGGGCTTTCTTCTTATATCTGGTGATATCTTGCATGCCCTTCCAAACTGAAGAAGGGTCACTAGCTGAGAACTTGATCCTCAACTTCTCAGAGTACCTGTCCTTGGCAGCTCTGATTCCTCTTCTCAGCTCTTTATCGATTATGCTATCTTTTAACTCTTTAATGTTCAGGCTATCGGCTTGACGCATATTTGACCCCCCCCCCCCCCACCCTGATCTCGAAATGGAAATGTTACATCTGTATATAATGATCCCATTAAAATGTATATTTATCACAAACTATGGAATTCATATTTTTCAATATTGTTAGCAAGGAAAAGAAAGCAGTTCCAATTGTTTGATATTAATAGAATATTGACTGGCATTGAGGGGGATACGACATATATTGCCTGAAGTAGATTCATATTGCCCGAGTCGAAGACGAGGGCAATATGGATCTAGTGAGGGCAATATATGTCGTATCCCCCGAAAGAGGACAGTCAATATTGTTATTATTACCCATATCAAACATCTAGAGGAAAATCTTCTGTCAAAAGTCGCGAACCTCTTCTCGCAGGAGGCTGCCATTTTGCTTGTTTTGTCGAGAACAAATTCTAAATTTCCCACGCAGCGTCACATTGCCAAGTTCCCGGATGTGAGACCAGGGGAATATAAGACTATATTTATCGCTGTTTTAACACGTAAAGTCCATAGGCGTTCGCAAGAAAGGGGAATACAAGAAAATATTCCCCTGTTAACCCTGCTGGCACTCAAAACGAAGGGAATACAATTTTGTAAAAGCATAGCTCAGATGTGTGATATGGGTAATAATATTTGATATTGTTTAAAATTATTCATATGGAGGAGAAAATATAATTGCACTAAAACTTACCTTAATTTTGCAATCTCACTGAAGATGATCCCCCTTCCCCTCACTCACTCCCCTTCCCTCACTCACTCGCCCTCCCACATTCCCCCCCTTTCTGGCGGAGGGGGGGGTACGAAGATGAAGGTGGCGCGGGCCCAGCAGGGGCCTAGCGGGCGGGGGACGATGAAGGTGGTGTGGGCCCAGCGGGGGTGTCGTGGGCCCAGTGGGGGTGGCGTGGGCCCAGTGGGGGTGGGGCGTGGGCCCCCCCAGTGGGCGTGGGCCAGTGGGGAGGCCGTGGGCCCAGTGGGGGTGGCGTGGGCCCAGTGGGGGGCGTGGGCCCAGTGGGGGTGGGCCCAGCGGGGGTGGGGGGGGTGGCGTGGGCCCAGTGGGGGTGGCCCAGTGGGGGTGGCGTGGGCCCAGTGGGGGGTGGCGTGGGCCCAGCGCCCAGTGGGGGTGGTGGGGCCGTGGGGGTGGGCCCAGTGGGGGGTGGTGTGGGCCCAGTGGGGTGGCGTGGGCCCAGTGGGGGTCCAGGGGGGTGGCGTGGGCCCAGTGGGCCAGTGGGGGTGGCGTGGGCCCAGCGGGGGTGGGCGTGGGCCCAGCGGGGGTGGGGCGTGGGCCCAGCGGGGGTGCCCAGAGGGGCTGGGGGCGGGTGGTGGCGTGGGCCCAGCGGGGGTGGCGTGGGCCCAGTGGGGGTGGGTGGGCGTGGGCCCAGTGGCGTGGGCCAGTGGGGGTGGCGTGGGCCCAGTGGGGGTGGCGTGGGCCCCAGTGGGGGTGGCGTGGGCCCAGTGGGGGTGGCGTGGGCCCAGTGGGGGTGGCGTGGGCCAGTGGGGGTGGCGTGGGCCCAGTGGGGCGGTGGGGCGGGGGTGGCGTGGGCCCAGTGGGGGCTGGCGTGGGCCCAGCGGGGGTGGCGTGGGCCCAGCGGGGGTGGCGTGGGCCCAGCGGGGGTCCAGCGGGCGTGGGGGGAAGATGGCTTGTTCCTCTGCGGCGGGAGGAGGCGAAGGGAGCGGGCCCTGCCGCAATGGCCCAAGCCATCTTCCCCCCACGCCACCCCCGCTGGGCCCGGAGAAATGGGCACTCCCTTATAGCGCTGGCCAGAATAGACCCCCTCATGGGTAGTTTGAACCGAGGATAAAAACCACACACCCCCTCCTGCAATATTCCACTACCTACCTGGAGTAGACAACACTAGGCATCGAGCTCAATGTGTGGAGTGCAAATGGCAGTCTGATCATGCCCAAACCCACTGCGCACGCGCTGAGAGACAGAGTTATTTAACGTCACTTCCCCAACTGCGCAGGTCGCATTTTTTCTCCCAAATGATCCAGCAGCCGGAACCAGAATTTCGGGCGCTTTCCGACAAATTGGAAACGCTGATTTTTTTACGATTTTTTTTTTTCCAAATTTTCTTTTTCGAATTATTATTTTTTTTCCAACGTTTTTTCTCTCTTGGGATTTTTTCTTACTCCGGGCAAAAAAAGGGGGGTGCGGTTGCACCCAACGCATCCCCCTTCGGACGGCCATGACTGCAGATGCTGGAAAAATTGAAGGTACACAAAAATGCTGGAGAAACTCAGTAGGTGAGGCAGCATCTATGGAGCGAAGGAATAGGTGACATTTCGGCTCGAGACCATTCTTCAGACTGATGTGGAGTCTGGCTGTGGAACTGGTAATCGACAAGGGTGGAGGAAGGAGGCAAGGGGGCCATACCTTCGCCGATCCAGCATACCAGAGGACTGGGAGAAATTCAGAGTCCAGCAGAGGAGGACAAAGGGCTTAATTAGGAAAGGAAAAATAGATTATGAAAGAAAACTGGCAGGGAACATAAAAACTGACTGCAAAAGTTTTTATAGATATGTGAAGAGAAAGAGATTAGTTAAAACAAATGTAGGTCCCTTGCAGTCAGAAACAGGTGATCATGGGGAACAAGGATATGGCGGACCAATTGAATAACTACTTTGGTTCCGTCTTCACTAAGGAAGACATAAATAATCTGCCGGAAATAGCAGGGGACCGCGGGTCAAAGGAGGAATTGAGTGAAATCCAGGTTAGTCGGGAAGTGGTGTTGGGTAAATTGAATGGATTAAAGGCCGATAAATCCCCAGGGCCAGATAGGCTGCATCCCAGAGTACTTAAGGAAGTAGCTCAGGAAATAGTGGATGCATTAGTGATAATCTTTCAAAAACTCTTTAGATTCTGGAGCAGTTCCTGAGGATTGGCGGGTAGCAAACGTAACCCCTCTTTTTAAGAAGGGAGGGAGAGGGAAAAACGGGAAATTACAGACCAGTTAGTCTAGCATCGGTAGTGGGGAAACTGCTAGAGTCAGTTATTAAAGATGGGATAGCAGCACATTTGGAAAGTGGTGAAATCATTGGACAAAGTCAGCATGGATTTACGAAAGGTGAATCATGTCTGACGAAGTGGGGTACCGCAGGGCTCAGTGCTGGGACCCCAGCTATTTACAATATATATTAATGATCTGGATGAGGGAATTGAAGGCAATATCTCCAAGTTTGCGGATGACACTAAGCTGGGGGGCAGTGTTAGCTGTGAGGAGGATGCTAGGAGACTGCAAGGTGACTTGGATCGGCTGGGTGAGTGGGCAAATGTTTGGCAGATGCAGTATAATGTGGATAAATGTGAGGTTATCCACTTTGGTGGCAAAAACAGGAAAGCAGACTATTATCTTAAGGATAAGGGGGAAATCCTCTAAGACCGAGATGAGAAAGACTTTTTTCACACAGAGAGTGGTGAGTCTCTGGAACTCTCTGCCACAGAGGGTAGTTGAGGCCAGTTCATTGGCTATATTTAAGAGGGTTAGATGTGGCCGTTGTGGCTAAGGGGGTCAGAGGGTATGGAGAGAAGGCAGGTACGGGATACTGAGTTGGATGATCAGCCATGATCATATTGAATGGCGGTGCAGGCTCGAAGGGCCGAATGGCCTACTCCTGCACCTAATTTCTATGTTTCTATGTTCCTCCAGCACTTTGGTGTTTTTTTTGCTCAATATTTCAATGGCCTGCAGCTTCATGTCTGCACAGTTGTTGCAGTTCCGCTTGCGACCACATGGTGGTGACCATGAGCCGTACCAGGGTTGGTGCAGTTTCTCAACTCCTATGGTTGGCGACCGGGGAGAGAATGAAGAAACCGAACGTTGCCACTCCACGCCAAGTTTAATATAGAAGATTTTCATAATGGAGATATCAAAGAATCGAGGAGCGAGCTGTAAGAAGTTTAAAGGATAGACACGAATTCAGCGGGCCAGGCAGCATCACTGGAGAGAAGGAATGGGTGATGTTTCCGGGTCGAAACCCTTCTTCAGACGTTTAAAGGAGATGTGCCGGCCAAGATATTACTGAAAGCAGAAAGTGGTGGGTTCCTGGAATGCGCTGCCAGGGGTGGTCGTTGAAGCATACAACGGTGGTGTTCTAAATAGGCACAAGGATATGCAGGGGATGGAGGGATATGGATCATGTGAAGGCAATGATGATCAACTTGGCGTCTTGTCCAGTACAGACATTGTGGGCCAAAGGGCCTGTTCCTGTCCTGTGTACATGCTCTATGTTCCAGTTTCTTGTGGATGATAAATGACATAAAGCAACGTCGACATTCAAATTGGATTACATTTTTAATATTATTTTCATACATATTATTCCTCAAAGGATAGAAAAACAGTTTCAAATGTAATGCACAATACTTTATACGGTGAAACAACAAATGGCTGCAAAAATACAAATAATTGTTAGGATCCCTCTGTTACAAATGCAGAGAGACAGTACACATGTAAATCTTAAATTTTGATTGAAAAAATATGACTGAATTTCGATAACAGCGATTTTCAGCGATAAACAATGCAGAGAAAGACGCATCAATTTGACATACTGTTGTGTTAAAGAAGGAACTGCAGATGTTGGAGAATCGAGGGTACACAAAAGGCTGGAGAAACTCAGCGGGTGCAGCAGCATCTAAGGAGCGAAGGAGATAGGCGACGTTTCGGGTATCATTTTGAAATTTAAAAATATATACAAGATTCATATTTTAAATGGATTTTTTAATTTTTATTGAAAAATTTTTAATTGTATGAGGTTTTTTTTAATAAGCAGAATAATTGAACATTCACTGCTTCAGACTGACAGTCGGGGAAAGGGAAACGAGAAATATAGCAGAAAAAATTGAATAAAAAATATGCAAAAAGCAATGATAATCAGGGAAAGGGGTAATCAGGTGAAACTGGTACGATGACTATGGTGGGGGAGGGATGGGGAGAGAGGAGACACAAGGGTTACGTGAAGTTATTTGGACACTCCCTCATCAGTTGTATCTGTCTGATGGACCTTTGTTGAATTACCTTAACGTGAATCTATTGAACCTTAACGTACATCTTTCGACTCCAGGCTGAGTTTCTCCAGCATTTCTGTCTACATGTGACAAAAGAGTTTTCATTCATTTGTTCATTAAAGCATTTAAGGAAGGTATTTGCCAATAAAGTGAAGAATTAGCAATACTGAAACATTTAACCCAGGCTGCTGCTCAGCCATGCATGTTAAGACTGCTCTGTTAAGAATCTTTGGCAGGCGATTCCAAGGGGCAGATTTTCAACATTTTGTTGACATGGGATGTGTGAAAACATGGGTAGACCTTATCAGTGAACTTGCACTCAGTGAATGTGTGGAGAAAAGACTTACTGTTTGCAATGAAAAATGAAATGGCCCGAGTGTCATAATCCAGGTAAACTCCAATCTTCCTGGGAAACTCATGATAGGTAATGTCCAATGGTTCGGCAAGGTTTGCTTGGATTTTCTTCTCAAATTGCCCGATGGTCCAGACTGTGTTCTCCTGTTTCAAATCAAGGCCGCCTTCGTTCTTCACCATCTCCGCGACAACTCCTAGAGTCCACTTGCGATTCCCCGCAACTTCCACTTCCCAGTACTTTTTCCCCGAGGAAAATCCCTCGGTTCCCAGCGCACATTCCGAGGCTTTAACCATGGCGTAATGTTCTGGCGGCTTCTTTTCCATCTCAGTCGCTGTCACGCTCTTCCCATCCTTGGACACCGTCAGCTGGGCGAGCCCTGCTTCAGTGTCGAGCTGTATGGAGACTGGGGGGGAAAAAAGAGAAAATAAAGTTAATAACAGCTGATTATGGATAAATTTCAAATCAAAAATCCAATCAGTTTTCGAATGTTGTTAATATGAATCTGATCCCTGACTCAAAGTTAATAATATTGGGAATATTAGAAACAGATCAATTAATAACAACAAATCAAAGAATTTTTATTAATTACACTTTAATAATTGGGAAAAAATTAATATTGAAATTCTGGAAAGGTTCTACATCCCCCACACTCAAAATGTGGATAATATTACGAATGTATGTGAGAAGTATATTCTATTAATATGTACTTACGTCTAATAAAAATATTTAACAAAAAAACAAAAAAAAAATCCAATCAGTTGTGGTTGCAGCCCAGACCATTACACACAGCATCCTTGACTCCATCTGCACTTCACGCAGCCTCGGCAAGGCAACCAGCATAATCTTTGTTACTCATAAATGCCTCCTCCCCATATCCCCTGACTCCCCTATCTTTAAAAGCCCTATGTTTAAGAGCCCAATAGTCAATTTTATTTGTCACAGCTCTCTCTCGAAAGAGCCCTCTCTAGCTCTTGACCCAGGTTCAAGGTGAAGGGGAAAAGATTTAATAGGAATCCGAGGGGTAACAAATTTTTTTAATTGGTGGGTGTATGGAACAAGCTGGCAGAGGAGGTAGTTGAGGCTGGGACTATCCCATCGTTTAAGAAACAGTTAGACAGGTACATGGATAGAAAAGGTTTGGAGGGTTATGGTCCAAACACAGGCAAGTGGGAGTAGGGTAGCTGGGACATTGTTGGCCAGTGTGGGCGAGTTGGGCCGAAGGGCCTGTTTCCACGCGGTATTAATCTATGACTCTATCTAAGGCAGCAACTCTACCGCTGTGCCACTGAGCCTATCAAGAGACAACAGACAATAGGTGCAGGAGTAGGCTATTCGTCCCTTCGAACCAGCACCGCCATTCAATGTGATCATGGCTGATCATCCCCAATCAGTACCCCGTTCCTGCCTTTTCCCCATGACCCCTGACTCCGCTATTTTTAAGAACCCTATGAAGCTCTCTCTTGAAAGTATCCAGAGAACCGGCCTCCACCGCCCACTGAGGCAGAGAATTCCACAGACTCGCAGCTCTCTGTGTGAAAAACTCCATTCAAAATGCCTTACCCCTTATTCTTTAACTGTGACCCCTGGTTCTGGACTCCACCAAGGGCCACTCACCCCGGTCACTCCCTCTTCTCCCCTCTCCCATCATGGCAAGAGGTAAAGAAATGTGAAAACGCACACACCTCCAGATTCAGGGATAGTTTCTTCCCCGCTGTTATCCGACAACTGAACCATCCTATCAACAACTAGAAAGTGGTCCTGCGCAACTGTCTACCTCACTAGAATCCGTTCAACTGTCTTTCATCGGAGGCCATTTAGAGATGTGGAAACAATTTTTCACACAGAGAGTTGTGAATCTGTGGAATGCTCTGCCTCAGAAGGCAGTGGAGGTCTATGAAAGCTGGATGCTTTCATAGAAACATAGAAAATAGGTGCAGGAGGAGGCTATTCGGCCCTTCGAGCCAGCACCGCCATTCATTGTGATCATGGCTGATCTTCCCCTATCAATAACCCGTGCCTGCCTTCTCCCCATATCCCTTGACTCCACTAGCCCCTAGAGCTCTATCCAATTCTCTCTTAAATCCATCCAGTGATTTGGCCTCCACTGCTCACTGTGGCAGGGAATTCCATAAATTCACAACTCTCTGGGTAAAAACGTTTTTTTCTCACCTCAGTCTTAAATGACCTCCCCTTTATTCTAAGACTGTGGCCCCTGGTTCTGGACTCACCCAACATTGGGAACATTTTTCCTGCATCTAGCTTGTCCAGTGCTTTTGTATTGGGTAGGCTAATGGGACTGAAGGATGATAAATCCCCTGGGCCTGATGGTCTGCATCCCAGGGTCCTCATGGAGGTGGCTATAGAAATAGTGGACGCATTGGTGATCATTTTCCAATGTTCAATAGATTCAGGATCAGTTCCTGTGGATTGGAGGATAGCTAATGTTATCCCACTTTTCAAGAAAGGAGCGAGATGGAAAACGGGGATTTACAGACCAGTTAGCCTGATTTCGGTGGTGGGAAAGATGCTGGAGTCAATTATTAAAGAGGTAATAAAGGGGCATTTGGATAGCAGTAAAAGGATTAGTCCAAGTCAACATGGATTTATGAAAGGGAAATCATGCTTGACTAATCTTCTGGATTTTTTGAGGATGTGACAAGTAAAATGAATGAAGGGGTGCCAGTGGATGTAGTGTATCTCGACTTTAAGAAAGCCTTTGATAAGGTCCCGCTCGGGAGACTAAAATTAGGGCACATGGTATTGGGGGGTAGAGTGTTGACATGGACAGAAAATTGGTTGGCAGACCGGAAGGAAAGAGTGAACGGGTCCTTTTCAGAATGGCAGGCAGTGGCGAGTGGAGTGCCGCAAGGCTCGGTTTTGGGGCCGCAACTGTTTACCATATAAATATTAATGTTTTGGAAGAGGGAATTAGGAGCAACACTAGCAGGTTTGTGGATGACACAAAGCTGGGTGGCAGTGTGAACTGTGAAGAGGATGTTAGGAGGTTGCAGGGTGACCTGGACGGGTTGAGTGAGTGGGAGATGCGTGGCAGATGCAGTATAATATAGATAAATGTGAGGTCATCCACTTTGGCGGCAAAAGCAAGGGGGCAGATTATTATCTCAATGGGGCTAGGTTAGGTGAGGGGGAGGTACAGCGAGGCCTGGGATTCCTTGTACACCGATCACTGAAAGTTGGCGTGCGGGTACAGCAGGCAGTGAAGAAAGCTAATGGAATGTTGGCCTTCATAACAAGAGGATTTCAGTACAGTGGTAAAGAGGTTCTTCTGCAGTTGTATAGGGCTCTGGTGAGACCACATATGGAGTATTGTGTACAGTTTTGGTCTCCTAATTTGAGGAAGGACATCCTTGTGATTTAGGCAGTGCAGCTTAGTTTCACGGGATTGATCCCTGGGATGGCAGGACTGTCATTTAAGGAAAGATTAAAAAGGACTAGGTTTGTATTCACTAGAGTTTAGAAGGATGAGGGGGGATCTTATAGAAACATATACAATTATAAAAGGACTGGACAAGCTAGATGCAGTAAAAATGTTCCCAATGTTGGGCGAGTCCAGAACCAGGGGCCACAGTCTTAGAATAAAGGGGAGGTCATTTAAGACTGAGGTGAGAAAAGACTTTTTCACCCAGAGAGTTGTGAATTCATGGAATTCCCTGCCACAGAGCGCAGTGGATGCCAAGTCACTGGATGGATTTAAGAGAGAGTAAAATAGAGTTCTAGGGGCTAGTGGAGTCAAGGGGTATGGGGAGAAGGCAGGCATGGGTTATTGATAGCCATGATCACAATGAATGGCGGTGCAGGCTCGAAGGGCCGAATGGCCTCCTCCTGCAACTATTTTCCATGTTTCTATGTTTCTATGACGCGGGGTGTTTATTTCAAATGTCGCAACATTTTTTTTGTCGCAGCTGGATTTTGAAATGTTCAGAACTTTTCGGTGACACTGATTTGATGCCGGCAGTCGCCGAAAAAAATCGCTAAGTGGAACAGGCCCTTAAGATAATTCAGATATAATTCGCCAATGTAATAATCCACCAGATCTTACCGTTATTTTTATACATGGTCTCCCAATCTGGAAACAAAGAAGAGCCAGTTAGATGGGAGAAATACTCCATGCACACGATCATTATTCTATCATAGAAACATAGACAATAGGTGTTTAATTTAATCTTCGTAATTCTATCACACACTATTTAATGGTCAATGGACTGGAGCTATACGTGACGGATTCACGTTGGAGTCGGATCATAGAAACAGAAACATAGACAATAGGTGCAGGAGCAGGCCATTTGGCCCTTCGAGCTTGCACCGCCATTCGATATGATCATGGCTGATCATCCAACTCAGTATCCTGTACCTGCCTTCTCTCCATACCCCCTGATCCCTTTAGCCACAAGGGCCACATCTAACTCCCTCTTAAATATAGCCAACGAACTGGCCTCAACCACCTCCTGTGCCAGAGAATTCCAGAGACTCACCACTCTCTGTGTGAAAAATGTTTTCCTCATCTCGGTCCTAAAGGAATTCCCCCTTATCCATAGACTGTGACCCCTTGTTCTGGACTTCCCCATCATTGGGAACAATCTTCCTGCATCTAGCCTGTCCAACCCTTTAAGAATTGTGTAAGATTCTATAAGATCCCCATTCAGTCTTTGCACTTTATATTTGCACTTTTATTTTAATCAAAAATCATAAGCCCCAACTAAATTGGAATCTTGGATACAATAGACAACAGACAATAGGTGACTGGTTACAGTTATAACATACTGAGTTAAGCTGAATGGCTACGACACCGCATATACTTCATAAGTCCAGAGAGTAGGGAGCGGCCCAGTGCCGTCAGATACCCATCATATGTTAACCCACTCATTCCCGTAAACCTCCTCTGGACCCTCTCCAGTGCTAGTACATACTTCCTCAGATACGGGGCTCAAAGTTGCTCACAATACTATCATGTTCTAGTCTTGGTAACATCCCCCCTTCCCTTCACCGTCTTTTCTGAATGCACTCTAATGATGTCCTGCATTGCTAATTCTAAAGGGCCTGTCCCACTTGGCGATCTTTTCGGCGACTGCCGGCATCATCGACTGACGTATCAGGTCACCGGAAAATTTGCAGCGTGATAACATATTGACGCGCGGTTTTATTTTCAAGTGTCGCAAGATTTTTTTTGTCGCCGCTGGATTTTGAAAATGTTAAAAATCTTTTGGCGACACTGATATGATGCTGGCGGTCGCCGGAAAAAAAAACCCAAGTTGGACAGGCCCTTAACTATCACCATTCCATTATTTTCCATGACTTTTTTGTTAACTATACGAGGGGTTCCAATTTTCTTGGTGCATTAAATAAGACACAATTCTAAAACATTTCTTGAAAAGAGGATATCTTACCGGATTTAACAAGGGGTTCCCACTTGTCTAAAAGGTGAAAACAAGAAAAATACATGTCAATAATCTTATTGCACAATTATCGATAACTTAACCATATTTGAATATAGACAATAGACAATAGACAATAGGTGCAGGAGTAGAGATTCGGCCCTTGTGATCATGGCTGATCATCCACAATCAGTACCCCGTTCCTGCCTTCGCCCCATATCCCCTGACTCTGCTATTTTTAAGAGTCCTATCTAGCTCTCTCTTGAAAGCATCCAGAGAACCGACCTCCACCGTCCTCTGAGGCACAGAATTCCACGTTCTAAATGGCTTACTCCTTATTCTTAAACTGTGGCCCCTGGTTCTGGACTCCCCCAACATCGGGAACATATTTCCTGCCTCTAGTGTGTCCAAGCTCTTAACAATCTTATATGTTTCAATGAGATCCCCTCTCATCCTTCTAAACTCCAGAGTGTACAAGCCCAGCTGCTCCATTCTCTCAGCATATGACAGTCCCACCCTGGTTCTGGACTCCCCCAACATCGGGAACATGTTTCCTGCCGCCCATCCTTCTGAACTCCAGAGTATACAAGCTCAGACGCTCCATTCTATCACCAAGGAGAAGGATATTGAACTCTGTGAGGTAAGGGAAAAAAGTAGAGTAGCTATGGAAACTATGAGATTCAAAGAGGAGGAAGTACTGACACTTTTGAAAAATATAAAGGTGGATAAGTCTCCAGGTCCTGACAGGATATTCCCTAGGACATTGAGGGAAGTTAGTGTAGAAATAGCAGGAGCTATGACAGAAATATTTCAAATGTCATTAGAAACGGGAATAGTGCCGGAGGATTGGCGTACTGCGCATGTTGTTCCATTGTTTAAAAAGGGTTCAAAGAATAAACCTAGCAATTATAGACCTATTAGTTTGACGTCAGTGGTGGGCAAATTAATGGAAAGGATACTTAGAGATAATATATATAAGCATCTGGATAAACAGGGTCTGATCAGGAACAGTCAACATGGATTTGTGCCTGGAAGGTCATGTTTGACAAACCTTCTTGAATTTTTTGAAGCGTAACTAGGGAAATTGATGAGGGTAAAGCAGTGGATGTTGTCTATATGGATTTCAGTAAGGCCTTTGACAAGGTTCCCCATGGAAGGTTGGTTAAGAAGGTTCAATCTTTGGGTGTTAATGGCGGAGTAGCAAGATGGATTCAACAGTGGCTGAATGGGAGATGTCAGAGAGTAATGGTGGATGGCTGTTTGTCAGGTTGGAAGCCGGTGACCAGTGGGGTGCCTCAGGGATCTGTGTTGGGTCCACTGTTGTTTGTCATGTACATCAATGATCTGGATGATGGGGTGGAAAATTGGATAAGTAAGTATGCAGATGATACTAAGATAGGTGGTATTGTGGATAATGAAGTAGATTCTCAAAGTCTACAGAGAGATTTGGGCCATTTGGAAAAGTGGGCTGAAAGATGGCAGATGGAGTTTAATGCTGATAAGTGTGAAGTGCTACATCTTGGCAGGACAAATCAAAATAGGACGTACATGGTAAATGGTAGGGAATTGAGGAATGCTGTGGAACAGAGGGATCTAGGAATAACTGTGCATAGTTCCCTGAAGGTGGAATCGCATGTAGATAGGGTGGTAAAGAAAGCCTTTGGTGTGCTGGCCTTTATAAATCAGAGCATTGAATATAGGAGTAGGGAAGTAATGTTAAAATTGTACAAGGCATTGGTAAGACCAATTCTGGAGTATGGTGTACAATTTTGGTTGCCTAGTTATAGGAAGGATGTCAACAAAATAGAGAGAGTACAGAGGAGATTTACTAGAATGTTGCCAGGGTTCCAGCAACTATGTTACAGAGAAAGGTTGAACAAGTTAGGTCTTTATTCTTTGGAGCGCAGAAGGTTAAGGGGGGACTTGATTGAGGTCTTTAAAATGATGAAAGGGATAGACAGAGTTGACGTGGATAAGCTTTTCCCATTGAGGGTAGGGAAGATTCAAACAAGAGGGCATGACATGAGAATTAAGGGACAGAAGTTTAGGGGTAACGTGAGGGGGAACTTCTTTACTCAGAGGGTGGTGGCTGTGTGGAATGAGCTTCCAGCAGAGGTGGTGGAGGCAGGATCGATTTTAACATTTAAAAGTAAAGTGGATAGGTATATGGACGTGAAGGGAATGGAGGGGTATGGTCTGAGTGCAGGTAGATGGGACTAGGGGAAAACAAATGGTCGGCACGGACTGGAAGGGCCGAGAGGGCCTGTCTCCGTGCTGTAATTGTTATATGGTTATATGGTTATATGGTTATATGACAGGTTTGCACTTTGATATTTCTGTGCAAGCATTTGTTCAAAGGGTATAAGCTGCACCTCACAGTTAGAGGGGATGAATCTAATGACTCATATGCAAGTGTTGACATTATATCAATCAGGACCGAATGTGGTGCTCCATTTATGAACGAGCTGGCTTTTAAATGAAGCACAAGCTAAAATTCTCTCATCCAGACCTTTGGGACTCGACGAAAGAAATTGTTTCGTGAGCAGGAGAACTATATATTTTTTCAAATATAGACATTCTCCAGGTCATGTAAGGGAACTGGTCTTTGGAACGGCACAGTGGCGCAGCTGGTAGAGCTGCTGCCTCACAACGCCAGAGACACGGGTTCGATACAGACGACGATGCTGTCTGTGTAGAGTTTGTACATTCTCAGTGTGACCGCGTGGGTTTCCTCCGGGTGCTCCGGTTTCCTCCCACACTTCAAAGACGTACAGGTTTGTAGGTTAATTGGCTTCTGTAAATTACCCATTGTGTTTTGGATAGTGCCAGTGTATGGGGTGATCGGTGGTCTGGGGCAGACTCGGCGGGCCGAAGGAACTGTTGCCACGTATTTCCAAAGTCTAAAGTCTAAATAGTAGGTTGTTCTTTCTTTATATAACCGCAAGGAAAAGATGTTTAGCAGAATGCTGTCTGGATTAGAGGCTTTAAGCCAGGGGTCGGCAACCTACGGCCCACGGGCCGGATCTGGCACGTGATCCGAAATCATCCGGCCCGCAGGCGTATTTTTTAAAATTCGTTTTCGCGACCTGGGAACTGCAGCCAGTCCCGGGGCAGGCGAGCCGACCTGGGCACTACAGCCAGTCCCGGGGCAGGTGAGCCGAGTTTAAGAGAGAGTGTGGATAGACTTGGATTGTTTTCTCTGGAACGTCAGAGGTACAGATGATTCATGAGAGGAGTATATAAAATTATGAGAGGCATAGATATGGTAGACAGTCAGAACCTTTTTCCCAGGTTGGAAATCCAGATTATCCACAACACTGTTCAGCTGGATGGTGATGGGGCAATGAGTTTTGCTCTGTTTTATTAATTGTTTTAAAGGTTTGTTATTTGTTAGTTGTTATTAACCCGTGTTTAACATAGAAACATAGAAATTAGGGGCAGGAGCAGGCCATTCGGCCCTTCGAGCCTGCACCGCCATTCAATATGATCATGGCTGATCATCCAACTCAGTATCCCGTACCTCCCTTCTCTTCATACCCCCTGATCCCTTCAGCCACAAGGGCCACATCCAACTCCCTCTTAAATATGGCTCAACTACCTTCTGTGGCAGAGAATTCCACAGATTCACCACTCTCTGTGTGAAAAACAATTTTCTCATCTCGGTCCTAAAAGACTTCTCCCTTATCCTTAAGCTGTGACCCCTTGTCCTGGACTTCCCCAATATCGGGAACAATCTTCCTGCACATAGCCTGTCCAACCCCTTAAGAATTTTGTAAGTCTCTATGAGATCACCCCTCAATCTTCTAAATTCCAGCGAGTACAAGCCGAGTCTATCCAGTCTTTCTTCATATGGAAGTCGTGCCATCCCAGGAATCAGTCTGGTGAACCTTCTCTGTACTCCCTCTATGGCAAGAATGTCTTTCCTCAGATTAGGAGACCAAAACTGTACGCAATACTCCAGGTGTGGCCTCACCAAGACCCTGTACAACTGCAGTAGAACTGCAGTTTAACAGCCTTTCATGGGGGTCAAGGAAAGAGCGTTCCCGTCGCGGCCCTGTTTTCACCAATCTTTCCACCACCGCCCACAAGAAGCACAAGACAGACGCCATTGTGGTTTGCAGATGCCGAGAAGTGGGTTCAGCTCTGGCTGAACAACTTCTAATCTTGTGTGTGGACTCGATAAGAAGAAGAACAGCCTTTCATTACAACTTCAGCACATTAATACAAAAGACAATAGGTGCAGGAGTAGGCCATTTGGCCCGCCAAGCCAGCACCGCCATTCAATGTGATCATGGCTGATCATCCCCAATTAGTACCCCGTTCCTGCCTTCTCCCCATATCCCCCGACTCCGCTATTTTTAAGAGCCCTATCTAGCTCTCTCTTGCAAGCATCCAGAGAACCTGCCTCCACTGCCCTCTGAGGCAGAGAATTCCACAGACTCACCACTCTCTGTGAGAAAAAGTGTTTCCTTGTCACCATTCTAAATGGCTTACTCCTTATTCTTAAACTGTGGCCCCTGGTTCTGGACTCCCCCAACATCGGGAACATGTTTCCTGCCTCTAGCGTGTCCAAGCTCTTAACAATCTTATATGTTTCAATGAGATCTCCTCTCATCCTTCCAAACTCCAGAGTGTACAAGCCCAGCTGCTCCATTCTCTCAGCATATGACAGTCCCGCCATCCCGGGAATTAACCTTGTAAGCCTAATACCTCTTAATATGGCCAGCCACCTGGACCTGGTAGGTTTGCAATGTGGATAGTTACGAATTTATGCACTTACCGTACTGTTGGACTGACTTGTCTTTTTCTAGTTCTGGAAAAGTCAACAATTTAATTCTAATTAGTATCAAAAACAGTAGCTGATGTAATCATATATATTTTCACTTGCTGGAATGAGTAGCGGTCCTGGCCTCCATTCCACCTCAGTGGAGACCTCTGCACTATCTTTCAGAGGTATCGACCAGAGAAGGGGCAGTGCTGGACCTCCTGTTAAGAAATGAGGTAGGTCAGGTGACGGAGGTATGCGTTGGTGAGCACTTCGGGACCAGTGATCACAATACCATTAGTTTCAATATAATTATGGAGAGAGTCAGAACTTAATCCAACAATATTGTAGCTTGCAATGAATGCTTGATTATTCAGCAGCGGGGGCTAGAGAGTACCCCTGTGACTGTACACCTGGAAAATAGGTGTACACCTGGAAAATAGAATGCTTGATTATTCAGAGGCAGGGGCTAGAGAGTACCCCTGTGAATGTACACCTGGAAAATAGGTACTCGGGTTTGAGTACGATTGGAGGGGACAGCCTACCTGGGGGCAGCAACAGCGGCCGGGTCTCCGGCACAGAGACCGGCCCTGATGCTCAGAAGGGTAGCAAAAAGAGGAGGGCAATTGTAATAGGGGACTCTATAGTTAGGGGGTCGGATGGGCGATTCTGTGGACGCAGTCGGGAGACCCTGATGGTAGTTTGCCTCCCTGGTGCCAGGGTCTCGCATGTGTCGGAACGTGTCCAAAGATTCTGAAAAGGGAGGGAGAGGAGCCTGATGTTGTGGTACACATAGGTACCAATGACATAGGCAGAAAAAGAGACGAGGTCCTGAAAGGAGAATTTAGGGAGTTGGGGGGGAAAGTTAAGGAGAAGGACCAAAAGAGTAACGATTTCAGGATTACTGCCTGTGCCGCGTGACAGTGAGAGTAGGAATGGAATGAGGTGGAGGATAAATGCATGGCTGAGGGACTGGTGCAGTGGGCAGGGATTCAAGTTTCATAATCATTGGGACCTCTTTTGGGGAAGGCATGATCTGTACAAAAAGGACGGGTTGAACTTGAACCCGAGGGGGACCAATATCCTGGCAGGGAGATTTGCAAAGGCTACTGGGCAGACTTTAAACAAGAAAGGCTGGGGGAAGGGACTCGGGTAGAGGGGGCTAGAGTACAGGGCGTGGGGCGAGAGGCAGAGAAGGGAAGCACCCGGACCCAAAATGTAGGCGAGAAAGAGGAAAAAGATAATAGACAGAGAATAAGGGATGGTGGGTTTCTAAAATGTGTATATTTTAATGCTAAGTTCATTGTAAGAAAGGTGGATGAACTTAGAGCCTGGATTGACACATGGAAATATAATGTTGTGGCAATCAGTGAAACATGGTTGCAGGACGGCTGTGATTGGAAACTAAATATTCCAGGATTTTGTTGCTTCAGGTGTGATAGAATTGGAGGGACCAGAGGTGGAGGTGTTGCATTGCTTGTCAGAGAGGATATTACAGCAGTGCTTTGGCAGGATAGATTAGAGGGCTCGTCTAGGGAGGCTATTTGGGTGGAACTGAGAAGTGGGAACGGTGTAGCAACACTTTTAGGGGTGTATTATAGACCGTCAAATGGGGAGCGAGAATTGGAAGAGCAAATATGCAAGGAGATAGCAGATATTAGTAGTAAGCACAAGGTAGTGATTGTGGGAGATTTCAATTTTCCAAAAATAGACTGGGAAACACATTCTGTAAATGGGCTGGATGGTTTGGAGTTTGTAAAATGTGTGCAGGATAGTTTTTTGCAGCAGTACATAGAGGTATCGACCAGAGAAGGGGCAGTGCTGGACCTCCTGTTAGGAAATGAGGCAGGTCAGGTGACGGAGGTATGCGTTGGTGAGCACTTCGGGACCAGTGATCACAATACCATTAGTTTTAATATAATTATGGAGAGAGTCAGAACTGGACATAGGGTGGAGATTTTTGATTGGAGAAAGGCTAACTTTGAGGGAATGCGTAAGGATTTAAAAGGAGTGAATTGGGACACTTTGTTTCATGGGAAGGATGTAGAAGAGAAATGGAGGACATTTAAAGGGGAAATTGTACGAGTACAGAATCTTTATGTCCCTGTTAGGTTGAAAGGAAATAGTGAAAATTGGAAAGAGCCATGGTTTTCAAGGGAATTCGGACACGTTTCGAAAAAAGAGAGGTATCTACAATAATTATAGGAGGCATGGAGTAAATGAGATGCTAGAGGAGTATAAAGAATGTAAAAAGAATCTTAAGAAAGAAATTAGGAAGGTTAAAAGAAGATATGAGGTTGCTTTGGCAAGAAAGGTGAAAGTAAATCCAAAGGGTTTCTACAGCTATATTAATAGCAAAAGGATAATGAGGAATAAAATTGGACCATTAGAGAGCCAGAATGGACAGCTATCTGCAGAGCCAAAAGAGATGGGGGAGATATTGAACAATTTATTTTCTTCGGTATTCACCAAGGAGAAGGATATTGAACTCTGTGAGGTATGGAAAAAAAAATAGAGTAGCTATGGAAACTATGAGATTCAAAGAGGAGGAAGTACTGACACTTTTGAAAAATATAAAAGTGGATAAGTCTCCAGGTCCTGACAGGATATTCCCTAGGACATTGAGGGAAGTTAGTGTAGAAATAGCAGGAGCTATGACAGAAATATTTCAAATGTCATTAGAAACGGGAATAGTGCCAGAGGATTGGCATACTGCGCATTGTTCCATTGTTTAAAAAGGGTTCAAAGAATAAACTTAGCAATTATAGACCTGTTAGTTTGACGTCAGTGGTGGGCAAATTAATGGAAAGGATACTTAGAGATAATATATATAAGCATCTGGATAAACAGGGTCTGATCAGGAACAGTCAACATGGATTTGTGCCTGGAAGGTCTTGTTTGACAAACCTTCTTGAATTTTTTGAAGAGGTTACTAGGGAAATTGATGAGGGTAAAGCAGTGGATGTTGTCTATATGGATTTCAGTAAGACCTTTGACAAGGTTCCCCATGGAAGGTTGGTTAAGAAGGTTCAATCTTTCGGTGTTAATGGCAAAGTAGCAAGATGGATTCAACAGTGGCTGAATGGGAGATGTCAGATAGTGGATGGCTGTTTGTCAGGTTGGAAGCCGGTGACCAGTGGGGTGCCTCAGGGATCTGTGTTGGGTCCACTGTTGTTTGTCATGTACATCAATGATCTGGATGATGGGGTGGAAAATTGGATAAGTAAGTCTGCAGATGATACTAAGATAGGTGGTGTTGTGGATAATGAAGTAGATTTTCAAAGACTAGAGAGATTTGGGCCATTTGGAAAAGTGGGCTGAAAGATGGCAGATGGAGTTTAATGCTGATAAGTGTGAAGTGCTACATCTTGGCAGGACAAATCAAAATAGGACATACATAGTAAATGATAGGGAATTGAGGAATGCTGTGGAACAGAGAGATCTAGGAATAACTGTGCATAGTTCACTGAAGGTGGAATCGCATGTAGATAGGGTGGTAAAGAAAGCCTTTGGTGTGCTGCCCTTTATAAATCAGAGCATTGAATATAGGAGTAGGGAAGTAATGTTAAAATTGTACAAGGCATTGGTAAGACAAATTCTGGAGTATGGTGTACAATTTTGGTCGCCTAATTATAGGAAGAATGTCAACAAAATAGAGAGAGTACAGAGGAGATTTACTAGAATGTTGCCTGGGTTCCAGCAACTATGTTACAGAGAAAGGTTGAACAAGTTAGGTCTTTATTCTTTGGAGCGCAGAAGGTTAAGGGGGGACTTGATTGAGGTCTTTAAAATGATGAAAGGGATAGACAGAGTTGACGTGGTTAAGCTTTTCCCATTGAGGGTAGGGAAGATTCAAACAAGAGGGCATGACATGAGAATTAAGGGACAGAAGTTTAGGGGTAACGTGAGGGGGAACTTCTTTACTCAGAGGGTGGTGGCTGTGTGGAATGTGCTTCCAGCAGAAGTGGTGGAGGCAGGATCGATTTTAACATTTAAAAGTAAAGTGGATAGGTATATGGACGGGAAGGGAATGGAGGGGTATGGTCTGAGTGCAGGTAGATGGGACTAGGGGAAAACAAATGGTCGGCACGGACTGGAAGGGCCGAGAGGGCCTGTTTCTGTGCTGTAATTGTTATATGGTTATATTATATTTTTATACGCAATTTAGTTTGTATTTTAAATACCATCGCCCTCCACCAGTTTAGTCAAAGAACGAGAAAAATATACTCAATGTTAGGCAACCTAGAACCAGAGGATACAAAAGTTTGTGTCTATCTTTAGTACAAAAACCAGCATCTGCAGTTCCTTGTTTCCAAGATAGACACAAAATGCTGGAGTAACTCAGCGGGACAGGCAGCATCTCTGGGGAGAAGGAATGGGTGACGTTTCAGGTCGAGACCCTTCTTCAGACTGGTTAGGGGTAAGGGAAACGAGAGATATAGAGATACAGGTGATGTGGAGAGATAAAGAACAAAGAAATGAAAGATACGTAAAACAGTAACGATAATAAAAGATGTAAGAAAGAACTGCAGATGCGGTTTAAAATCGAAGGTAGACACAAAATGCTGAAGTAACTCTGTGGGTGAAGCAACAACTCTGGAGAGAAGGAATGGGTGATGTTTGGTGTCGAGACCCTTCTTCAGACTAAATTAAACTCTAAACTTGAATGCTTCAGTCTGAAGAAGGTTCTCGACCCTAAATGTCACCCATTCCTTCTCTCCAGAGATGCTGCCTGACCCGCTGAGTTTCTCCAGCATTTTGTGCCTACCTGCAATGATAAAAAATACAGGCCATTGTTAGCTGTTTGCAAGAGCGGAACTCGCTATCCAAACATGGAGGGGACCGGGGGACAGGGACACACACCATTTTTTGGCGGCCGCGTGCGCATGCGCACGCGCACACTCATGCGGGAGGCTTCGGAGGCTCAATCCAGCGCTAAATGCAGCTCAACTGTCTGTCTCGCCGGGTTAACTACAGCCCTGCCTGGACTGACAGGACACAGGCGCTGCTTCTCCGTGCTGGCCATATTTCCCGCAAGCCCAGGCAGGTTCACCAGACAGAGTTGAGCTGGGTTTAGCGCTGCTTCTCTGCGTTGGCTGTGGGCCTGGGGGTACAGCTCGCGTCTGACGCCCGACCTCTCTGGCTACCCATGGCTGGGTGGGGGGCACTCGAGTGGGGACGGGACAACGCTGGAGATGAGGCTGTGGATGAGGCGCAGGTCTGTGCCTCGTCTCCCTCCTCCCATCACCGCGCTCTATCCTCAGTCCCAACCCCCTCCCTACTCCTCCCTCCTCCAATCATCGCGCTGAATCATCATGTCCCGCCCCCCTTGCCTGCTGACCGACGTCTCTCTCGTCCAATCGGCGCCCTCGATCGGCAGTCCCACCTCCACTGTCTCGCGGAAAGCGGAGATTTTAAAATCCTGATTACATAAATTTGGGGGGGGGGGGGGGATGTCCCCCACCTCTCAAAACATGGGGAGGATGTGTCCCCTCTGGCCCCCCTGGGTTTTCCGTCCCTGGCTGTTTCTAAGGTGAAAACGAGAACTAGCGTTAATGGTTGACCGATGGTTGGCGTGGACGAAGTGGGCCGAAGGGCTACTTTCTACTCTGTACCTCTAAACTAAACTCAAAATGTGATTGCTATCGTTTCCGTTCATTCTTAGCGATGAAAGAGTAACATGAGTTTCTAAAATTGTACAAGGCATTGGTAAGACCAATTCTGGAGTATGGTGTACAATTTTGGTCGCCTAGTTATAGGAAGGATGTCAACAAAATAGAGAGAGTACAGAGGAGATTTACTAGAATGTTGCCAGGGTTCCAGCAACTATGTTACAGAGAAAGGTTGAACAAGTTAGGTCTTTATTCTTTGGAGCGCAGAAGGTTAAGGGGGGACTTGATTGAGGTCTTTAAAATGATGAAAGGGATAGACAGAGTTGACGTGGATACGTTTTTCCCATTGAGGGTAAGGAAGATTCAAACAAGAGGGCATGACATGAGAATTAAGGGACAGAAGTTTAGGGGTAACGTGAGGGGGAACTTCTTTACTCAGAGGGTGGTGGCTGTGTGGAATGAGCTTCCAGCAGAAGTGGTGGAGGCAGGATCGATTTTAACATTTAAGAGTAAAGTGGATAGGTATATGGACGTGAACGGAATGGAGGGGTATAGTCTGAGTGCAGGTAGATGGGACTAGGGGAAAACAAATGGTCGGCATGGACCGGAAGGGCCGAGAGGGCCTGTTTCCGTGCTGTAATTGTTATATGGTTATATGGTTTTCCATTTTATGTTGAAAGCTGACGGATAATTGCCCAGTGGCAGTGGTAGATTAGACGGTACCTTTCATGTGATTACGTCTTCTTACAGTCCAAAAAATAGCTAAACCAAGCGCGATCAACAGAAGACAAAGAGCCAGGCATAAGAACACCAGCCAGCCTGAAACAACTGGGAAGAAGATATCTGCAATAGAAATGTCAGTGATTAGACAATGTTGCGTGGAAAATATTCATGTTCATAAGTTCTAGGGGCAGAATTAGGCCATTCAGCCCCTCTGGTCTACTCCACCATTCAATCATGCCTGATCTATCGTTCCCTCTCAACCCCATTCTCCTGCCTTGTCCCCATAACACCCGTACTGCCAATACCCATCTTAAAAATATCAATAGACTTGGCCTCTACAGCCATCTGTGGCAATGAATTCCACAGATTCATCACCCTCTGACTGAAGAAATTGTTCCACACAAATCAATCCTTTGCACATTTACTGAAAGAAAAACACGGTTAATATTCATAGGCGTAAAATGGTGGAGTAACTCAGCAGGTCAGGCAGCATCACTGGAGATAAGGAATAGGTGACATTTCAGATCAAGACCCTTCTTCTTGGTGCAGTGGTAGAGTTGCTACCTTACGGCACCAGAGACCTGGGTTCGATCCTGATTACGGGTGCTATCTGTATGGAGTTTGCATGTTCTCCCTGTGACCAGGTGGGTTTTCTCCGGATTCCTCCCACACTCAAAAGACGTTCAGGCACGTAGGTTAATTGGCTTCTGTAGATTGTGCCTGGTGTGTAGGATAGCGCTAGTGTACGGGGTGATTGCTGGTTGGTGTGGGCTCGGTAGCTCGAAGGGCCTGTCTCCGCGCTGTATCCCTAAAACTCATCAGGCACAACCAAGATGGTTCGGCAGGTGGCCACTCTGAGATTTCAGGAAGGACATCCTTGCAATTGAGGGAGTGCAGCGTAGGTTCACGAGATTAATCCCCGGGATGGCGGGACTGTCATATGAAGAAAGATTGGAAAGACTGGGCTTGTATTCACTGGAGTTTAGAAGAATGAGAGGGGATCTTATGGAAACATATAAGATTATTATGGGTTATAAAAATTATAAAAGGACTGGACAAACTAGTTGCAGGAAAAGGGTTCCCAATGATGGGGGAGTCCAGAACCAGGGGCCACAGTCTAAGAATAAAGGGGAGGCCATTTAAAACTGAGATGAGAAAAAACGTTTTCACCCAGAGAGTTGTGAATTTGTGGAATTCCATGCCAAAGGCAGTGGAGGCCAATTCACTAGATTAATTTAAAAGAGAGTTAGACAGAGCTTTAGGGACTAGTGGAATCAAGGGATATGGGGAGAAGGCAGGCACTGGTTACTGATTGTGGATGATCAGCCATGACCACAATGAATGACGGAGCTGGCTGGAAGGGCCGAATGGCTTCCTCCTGCACCTATTGTCTATGTTTCTATTACCTCGAGATGATATTATTTTATTATTCCTCTCATCTGACATGTGCCGGAATTTACATCGCAAGTCAACCTATTTTAACTGCAGTTGACAATATACAAGTAGAGATAAAATGCTGTAGAAACTCAGCGGGTGAGGCGGCATCTATGGAGAAAAGGAGTAGGTGACGTTTAGGGTCGAGACCCAACTTCAGACTGATGTGGGGGGGAGGGGGGAAAGAAAGGAAGAGGCGGAGACAGTAGTCTATGAGGGAGAGCTGGGAAGGGAAGGGGAAGGAGGGAGAAAGCAAGGACTACCTGAAATTAGAGAAGTCAATGTTCATACCACTGGGGTGTAAACTACCCAAGCGAAATATGAGGTACTGCTCCTCCAATTTGCGCTGGGCCTCACTCTGTCAATGGAGGAGGCCCAGGACAGAAAGATCAGATTGGGAATGGGAGGGGGAGTTGAAGTGCTGGGCCACCGGGTGATCAGGTTGGTCTGTACAGACCGAGCGGAGGTGTTGGGCGAAGCGATCGCCGAGCCTGCGCTTAGTCTCACCGATGTAGAGAAGGTGACACCTAGAGCAGTGGATGCAGTAGATGAGGTTGGAGGAGGTGCCGGTGAACCTCTGCCTCACCTGGAAAGATATTGACAATATACAAACCTGCGATCTCAATAATGGCTTCCTGTTCTTTCGCCAATACTCGATTCCATAAAATACAGCTGAACTTGTTTGTCGAACCTTGTGATACAGTTACTTTGCTCTGGGCATTAATAAGTTGTTTCGAATCCTGCTGATAATTTATATCAGATTTTAAAGTTAAATTCTCTTTCTCGCCACGAATCCATTGTATCGATGGTGCGGGATACCAGCCAGTAGACTCACAGACCAGCTGAATTCCACTTTTCTCATATCCTCTGATGTAGATCCAGTGGTCATGACCCAAACCTATAAAGATTAACAAGGATCAAGTATACTTAGAATGTAGCAACAAGTTCATAAGTTCATAATTCATAGGAGCAGGTTTAGGATATTTGGCCCATCGAGTCAATAGACAATAGTTGCAGGAGTAGGCCATTCGGCCCTTCGAACCAGCACCGCCATTCACTGTGATCATGGCTGTTCATCCACAATCAGTACCCCGTTCCTGCCTTCTCCCCATATCCCATGACTTGGGAGATATGGGAGATCCCAATATATAGATAGGGGTCTTAAAGATAGCGGAGTCAGGGGATACGGGGAGAAGGCAGGAACGGGGTACTGCTTGTGGATGATCAGCCATGACCACAGTGATCGCTGGAATTTAGAAGATTGAGGGGGGATCTTATAGAGACTTACAAAATTCTTAAGGGGTTGGACAGGCTAGATGCAGGAAGATTGTTCCCGATGTTGGGGAACTCCAGAACAAGGGGTCACAGTTTAAGGATAAGGGGGAAGTCTTTTAGGGCAGAGATGAGAAAATAATTTTTCACACAGCGAGTGGTGAGTCTGTGGAATTCTCTGCCACAGAAGGTAGTTGAGGCCAGTTCATTGACTATATTTAAGAGGGAGTTAGATGTGGCCCTTGTGGCTAAGGGGATCAGGGGGGTATGGAGAGAAGGCAGGTACAGGATACTGAGTTGGATGATCAGCCATGATCATATTGAATGGCGGTGCAGGCTCGAATGGCCTACTCCTGCACCTATTTTCTATGATTCTATGAATGGTGGTGCTGGCTCGAAGTGTCGAATGGCCGACTCCTGCACCTATTGTCTAGTGATCCCGCCATCTTTAAAAGCTCTATCTAAATTTCTCTTGAAAGCATTCAGAGAATTGGCCCCCAATGCTTCTGAGGCAGAGAATTCCACAGATTCACAATTCTCTGGGTGAAAAAGTTTTTCCTCATCACAGTCCTAAATGGCTTGCCTACCCCTTGTTCTGAAACTGTGACCCCTGGTTCTGGACTCCCCCAACATCTAGCCCGTCCAATCCTTGAAGAACTGTATATGCTTCTATAAGATTCCCCCTCATCCTTCTAAATTCCAGTGAATACAAGCCCAGTCGACCTTTATTTCATCATATGTCAGTCCCGCCATTCCGGGAATTAACCAGGTGAACCTATTAATTCCTATACTCAACTCCCTCAATAGCAATAATGCCTTCCTCAAATTAGGAGACCTAATTTGCACACAATACTCCAGGTGCGGTCTCACTAGGGCCATGTACAACTGCAGAAGGACCTCTTTGCTCCTATACTCAACTCCTCTTGTTATGAAGACCAACATGCCATTCGGTTTCTTCACTGCCTACTGTACCTGCACGTCCAATCGTTTAAGACTGTTATATGTTTCTATAAGATCCCCTCTCGTCCTTCTAAATTCCAGTGAATACAAGCCCAGTCAACCCATTCTTTCATGGAAGTCCTTTGAACTTTCTTTACTGAGACTTTATTGGACTTAATAATCTACTCTTTATCATTTTCTTTGCCCAGTGGACAGCTTGATTGTTTTCATGTAGTCTTTTACTTGCTTTATAGCATAAGTGCTTTTCACTGTACCTCAGCACATGTGACAATGATAAACTAATCTAGGTGACATTACGGGTCGGGACACATCTTCAGACTGAATGAATGAATGAATGGATAAGTTTATTGGCCAACCATATTCACATACAAGGAATTTGCCTTGGTGCTCCGCCCAAAAGTGACAACATGACAAGACAGTGACAGTAAGGAATGACACAAAACATTAAGCATTAATAATAAAACATTATCGATTAAACATGTGAATTAAATAAAATATTAGAGCAAAAGGAGGCTACAGATTTTTGGTTATTGAGTAGAGATACTACTGTTTTTATGTCTGGCTGTGGCAGCTTTGACAGTCCGGAGTCGCCTTCCAGAGGGAAGTGATTCAAAGAGTTTGTGGCCAGGGTGAGAGGGGTCAGAGATGATCTTACCCGCTCGCTTCCTGGCCCTTGCAGTGTACAGTTCGTCAATGGAGGGAAGGCTGCAGCCAATAACCTTCTCAGCTGGTCGGACGATTCGCTGCAGCCTCCGGATGTCGTGCTGGGTGGCTGAGCCAAACCAGACCATGATGGAGAAGTTGAGGACAGACTCTACGATGGCCGTGTAGAAGTGGACCATCATTGCCTGTGGCAGATTGTGCTTCCTCAGCTGCCACAGGAAGTACATCCTCTGCGGTGCCTTTTTCACTGTGGAGTCGATGGTGTCCCTCCCGCGCCCGCCCCCCCCCCCCCCCCCCCCCCCCCCATTTAAGACCCTCGGAGATGATGGTTCCCAGGAACTTAAAAGACTCCACAGATGTGACTGTGATGTTGATGGTGTTTAAGAAGGAACTGCAGATGCTGGAAAATCGAAGGTAGAAAAAAAATGCTGGAGAAGCTCAGCAGGTGAGGCAGCATCTATGGAGCAAAGGAATAGGCGACATTTCAGGTCGAGATGCCTGAAGAAGGGACTCGACCCGAAACGTCACCTGTTCCTTCGCTCCGTTGATGCTGCCTCACCCGCTGAGTTTCTCCAGCAATTATGTCTGCCTAAGATTCCTTCGCTGACGCTTTTTAACGCCCAGTCCACCTTAGCCCTTGTGATCAGCCGGTTGGCAAACATTTCAACTCCCCTTCCCATTCCCGTACTGACCTTTCTGTCCCGGGTCTCCTCCACTGTCAGAGTGAGGCCACATGCAAATTGGAGGAACAATATCTCATATTTCGCTTGGGCACCTTACAACCCAGGTTGATTTTGAACATTGATTCTTCAAATTCAGGTAACCCTTGAATTCCCCCTCCCCCCCCCCCCCACTATTCCTTCGCTCCGTAGATGCTGCCTCACCCGTGGCGTTTCTCCAGCATTTTTCTCCACCACAGATATGAATGTGGTTTTATTGATGGTGAATGGGGTGAGGGAATGGGGGGGGGTTGCCCCAAAGTCTACTATCAATTCGTCAGACAATGACCAATGTAATATGTTTGTCTATTAATAACGTGTGCACTAACCTCCAACTTTCAAGTCAATTGGAGTTTCTTCAAAGACAACCCCATTGTCAACTGAGCAAATATAGTTCCCCTCATCGGTAACTTTGATGTCCTTTATCCTGAGGGATGCGTTTCCTTCCACCATTTGGTCCTTGAACAGCTCGGTCCGTCCTCTGTAATCATCGTCTTGCGTATTGGTCACGTCCTTGCCGTTTCTGAACATGTGAACCGCAAAGTCGAGGTCTGACTTTAGCCACCGGACGGTCATCTTGTCAATCGGTTCCTTGGGCTCGAGGTGACATTCCAGTGTCACTGTTTCGCCCACGACTCCTACAACGGGCCGGTCTGGGCCAACGATTGTGAACTTGACTGCTGCGCACGGTTTTAAAAAAAGCGAAATGTCAGGAAATGTTCACGTCACAGGAGCAGAATTAGGCCATTCGGCCCATCGAGTCTACCCCGCCATACATCATAGACAATAGATGTAGAATTAGGCCATTCAGCCCATCGAGTCTACCCCACCATACATCATAGACAATAGATAATAGATGTAGAATTAGGCCATTCAGCCCATCGAGTCTACCCTGCCATACATCATAGACAATAGATAATAGGTGCAGAATTAAGCCATTCGGCCCATCGAGTCTACCCCGCCATACATTATAGACAATAGATAATGGGTGCAGAATTAGGCCATTCAGCCCATCGGGTCTACCCCGCCATACATCAATAGACAATAGGTGCAGGAGTAGGCCATTCGGCCCTTCGAGCCAGCACCGCCATTCAATGTGATCATGGCTGATCATCCACAATCAGTACCCCGTTAGTGCCTTCTCCCCATATCCCCTGTCTTCAATAGCCCTATCTAGCTTTCTCTTGAAAGTATCCAGAAAACCGGCCTCCACCGCCCTCTGAGGCAGAGAATTCCACAGACTCACCACTCTCTGTGTGAAAAAGTGTTTCCTCGTCTTCGTTCTAAATGGCTTACCCCTTATTCTGAAACTGCGACCCGTGATTAAGGGTCTGGACACGCTAGAGTTAGGATACATATTCCCAATGTTGAGGGAGTCCAGAACCAGGGGCCACAGTTTAAGGCTCCAATGGCCAAATGGCCTACTCCTACACCTATTGATTTCTGGGATGCCAGGACTTTCAGGAAAGACTGGATAGACTCGGCTTGAATTTAGAAGACTGAGGGGGGATCTTATTGAAACGTACAAAATTCTTAAGGGGTTGGATAGGCGAGATGCAGGAAGAATGTTCCCGATGTTGGGGAGGTCCAGAACAAGGGGTCACAGTCTAAGGATAAGGGGGAATTCCTTTAGGACCTAGATGAGGAAAACATTTCTCACACAGAGAGTGGTGAGTCTCTGGAATTCTCTGCCACAGAAGGTAGTTGAGGCCAATTCATTAGCTATATTTAAGAGGGAGTTAGATGTGGCCCTTGTGGCTAAAGGGATCAGGGGGTATGGAGAGAAGGCAGGTACAGGATACTGAGTTGGATGATCAGCCATGATCATATTTAATGGCGGTGCAGGCTCGAAGGGCCGAATCTCCTGCTCCTGCACCTAATTTCTATGTTTCTATATTTCTATTGTCTATTAACAACAAACAGAGACAGCAGCAGAAGCAGAAGCCCTAATGCAACCGCAGTCACCGCAGCTTGGTGCCAACCCAGAGCATGCACCCTTCTTAGGTCGGCTCCTACGGATGTCCAACCGGATGACATCACCCTGAAGAAGCAGAATGCAGAAGGCCTCACCACTTCTTCTGCCTCAAACGCAAGAAGAAGAACAGTTTCACACCCTCTGACTAATTAAATTCCCCTTCATCTCCTTTCTAAGTTTATGTTCGTTTTTAGTTGAGATATTCTGCAAGGAACTACGGTGAATAATTAAATAATTTTGACGCATTAGTTTAGTTCAGTTTAGTTTAGAGATACATCATGGAAACAGGCCCTATGCCCCAGCGAGTCTGCTCTGACCAGCGAATACCCCATACACTAGTTCTATGCTACACGGTGGGGACAATTTACAGAAGCCACTTAACCTACAAACCCGCGCGTCGCACGTCCTTGGAAAGTGGAAGGAAACCAGAGCACCCGGATGAAGACCCACGCAATTGCAGGGAGAATGTGCAAACTCCGTACAGACAGCAGCCATTTTGTTAAAGTATTGCTTGAAATCTGAGACCTGCTCAACTATTCAAATATTCCTTCAACACAACAGATTTCAGATTCTGAATCTTTGCTGAACCTGAAAAACTTGTTCAGATGTTGTTTTTCCCTGTACCGTTGCTAACGTATGGCCTGTCCCACTGTACGAGTTAATTCAAGTGCTCTCCCGAGTTTCAAAAAAAAATCAAACTCGCGGTAAGCACGGAGAATGACCATAGCGGGTACGTCGGAGCTCGGGGACGTCTCTTTGCGGCTCGTAACGCTAACGGCAGGTACTTGGGAAGATTCGCTAACGGCAGGTAAGCTCGGGAAGACTCGTGAAGATTTTTCTCGTGAAGAAAAATGTCCACGAGAGCCCCGAGTACTTACGAGCGGCCATTACCGTAAATTTCCGAGTTTGAATCAGGGCAAACTCGGGGAGAACTCTTGAATGAACTCGTACAGTGGGACAGGGCTTTTACATTCTAAGTGCTCTTCCGTTGATAGCTCACTGCTCAAGTATAAGTTCACATTCTCAAACATTATTTATTTATTAATTAAAAAATATAAATGCCAGTGTTGCTTACCATTTGCTGGAAACAGAATTCCAGGAAGTAAAAGCAGAGGGAGATAATATTCTTTCATGTCTGTCAGACCTGTGTAGAATAGCCACGAACGAAACAAGGAAAAAAAATACATGGTTCTGAATATTTATCCCACGTCATAGCCCAGACCATCACGCAAACCAACCTCCCTCCCGTCGACTCCATCTGCACTTCACACTGCCTCAGCAAGGCACATCTGCCATATTGCCAGATATGAGTTACTGTGTGGAGATATGGGGTAACTCTTACAAAACCAACCTACAGCCATTATGCACATTACAAAAAAGAGCCATAAGAATCATCAATAACGTTGGATATATGGACCATTCCAATTTATTATTGTTAAAGTCACATACCCTGAAGTTCACCGATATGGTTAAATTTAAGACTGCACAAATCATGTGCAAAGCAAGAAATCATTTACTTCCGGGAAATATACAAAAACTGTTTATGGAAAGACAGGGCAGGTATAATTTGAGAGGGGAACTTAATTTTAAAAAACTCAATGTCAGAACAACTCTTAAAAGTATGTGCATAGCAATCTGTGGGGTGAATTTGTGGAATGGTCTGGAACAGGAGATAAAACTTAGCACAAACATAATTCAGTTAAAAAAGATGTGCAAAAACACTTTTTTAAAAGGATATTGGGATGAGGATACGTGATTGTAAGTGGCATATTTGTTATGCTGATTGTATTGGGAAGGGTGATTATAGGGTGATGGGTATGACTAAGAGATACTGTATAGTACATGAGGGGTTTTTTTTCAATTTTTTTTCTATCTTTTTTTGAATAATGGGTGGGAATTAATAAGCTTTGGCTTATTCCTGCTCCTTTTTGGACACATTCAATTCATTTATTTATAAATATTGTTTATGACACTTTAAAGAAAAGGCCAGCAGCATAATCAAGGACCAGTCTCACCCCCAGTCACTCCCTCTTCTCCCCTCTCCCATTAGGCAAGAAGCGTGAAGACGCACACCTCCAGTTTCAGGGACAGTTTCCTCCCAGCTGTTATCAGGCAACTGAACCATCCTCTCACCAACTAGAGAGCAGTCCCCAACACCCATCTACATCCCTGGAGAAACTCAGCGGGTGAGGCAGCATCTATGGAGCGAAGGAATAGGTGACGTTTCGGGGCTAGACTCTTCTTCAGATAAAGGTCACCTATTCCTTCCCTCCATACATGCTGCCTCACCTGCTGAGTTTCTCCAGCATTTTTTGACTAGCTTTGATTTTTTCAGCATCTGCAGTTCTTTCTTAAACATCTACATCCCTGAATCGTCACAGAAAGTAGCATTTCAGGTACGGCAGGCAGTGAAGAAAGCAAATGGCACGTTGGCCTTCATAACAAGAGGAGTTGAGAATAGGAGCAAAGAGGTCCTTCTGCAGGTGTACAGGGCCCTAGTGAGACCACACCTGGAGTATTGTGTGCAGTTTTGGTCTCCAAATTTGAGGAAGGACATTCTTGCTATTGAGGGAGTGCAGGGTAGGTTCAACAAGGTTAATTCCCGGGATGGCGGGTCTATCATTATGTTGAGAGAATGGAGTGGTGGGCTTGTATACTCTGGAGTTTAGAAGGATGAGAGGGACTCTTATTGAAACATATAAGATTATTAAGGGATTGGACACACTAGGGGCAGGAAACATGCTCCCGATGTTGGGGGAGTCCAGAACCAGGGGCCACAGTTTAGGAACAAGGGGTAAGCCATTAAGAACGGAGATGAGGAAATACCTTTTCACGCAGAGAGTTGTGAGTCTGTGGAATTACATCAATGATCTGGATGATGGGGTGGAAAATTGGATAAGTAAGTATGCAGATGATACTAAGATAGGTGGTGTTGTGGATAATGAAGTAGATTTTCAAAGTCGACAGAGAGATTTGGGCCATTTGGAAAAGTGGGGCTGAAAGATGGCAGATGGAGTTTAATGCTGTTAAGTGTGAAGTGTACATCTTGGCAGGACAAATCAAAATAGGACATACATGGTAAATGGTAGGGAATTGAGGAATGCTGTGGAACAGAGGGATCTAGGAATAATTGTGCATAGTTCCCTGAAGGTGGAATCGCATGTAGATAGGGTGGTTAAAGAAAGCCTTTGGTGTGCTGGCCTTTATAAATCAGAGCATTGAATATAGGAGTAGGGAAGTAATGTGTTAAAATTGTACAAGGCATTGGTAAGACCAATTCTGGAGTATGGTGTACAATTTTGGTCGCCTAATTATAGGAAGGATGTCAACAAAATAGAGAGAGTACAGAGGAGATTTACTAGAATGTTGCCTGGGTTCCAGCAACTATGTTACAGAGAAAGGTTGAACAAGTTAGGTCTTTATTCTTTGGAGCGCAGAAGGTTAAGTGGGGACTTGATTGAGGTCTTTAAAATGATGAAAGGGATAGACAGAGTTGATGTGGATAAGCTTCTCCATTGAGGGTAGGGAAGATTCAAACAAGAGGGCATGACATGAGAATTAAGGGACAGAAGTTTAGGGGTAACGTGAGGGGGAACTTCTTTACTCAGAGGGTGGTGGCTGTGTGGAATGAGCTTCCAGCAGAAGTGGTGGAGGCAGGATCGATTTTAACATTTAAAAGTAAAGTGGATAGGTATATGGATGTGAAGGGAATGGAGGGGTATGGTCTGAGTGCAGGTAGTGCATGGGACTAGGGGAAAACAAATGGTCGGCATGGACTGGAAGGGCCGAGAGGGCCTGTTTCTGTGCTGTAATTGTTATATGGTTAGTCGGAATTCTCTGCCTCACATGGCAGTGGAGGCCGGTCCTCTCTATGCTTTCAAGGGAGAGTTAGAAAGACCTCTTAAAAATAGCGGAGTCAGGGGATATGGGGAGAAGGCAGGAACGGGGTACTGATTGGGGATGATCAGCCATGATCACATTGAATGGCGGTGCTGGCTTGAAGGGCTGAATGGCCTGCTCCTGCACCTATTGTCTATTGTCACCTATCCATGTTCAGAGATGCTGCCTGATCCGCTGAGATACACCAGCACTTTGTGTCCTTTTGTTTATTTAACCAGCATCTGCAGTTCCTTGTTTCTACAAGCAATGGGGGTAACTCAGCTGATCTGAAGAAGGGTCTTGATCCGAAAACATCAACTGTCCATTCCCTCCACAGATGCTACCTGACCTATTTTATAGGTGTATAAAATCATGAGAGGAATTGATCGGGTAAATGCACAGAGTCTCTTGCCCAGGCTAGGTAAATCGAAGACCTGAGGACATAGGTTTAAGGTGAACATAGAAACATAGAAGGTAGACAAAAATGCTGGAGAAACTCAGCGGGTGAGGCAGCATCTATGGAGCGAAGGAAATAGGCAACGTTTTGGGTCGAGACCCTTCTTTCGACCAGAAACGTTGCCTATTTCCTTCGCTCCATAGATGCTGCCTCACCCGCTGATCATCCACAATCAGTAACCCGTGCCTGCCTTCTCCCCATATCCCTTGATTCCAATAGCCCCTGGAGCTATATCTAACTCCCTTTTAAATTCATCCAGTGAATCGGCCTCTACTGCCTACCGCGACAGAAAAGTTCCACAAATTCACAACTCTCTGGGAGAAAATGTTTTTTCGCATCTCAGTTTTAAATGGCCTCCCCTTTATTCTTAAGAAAGAACTGCAGATGCTGGAAAATCGAAGGTAGACATAAATGCTGGAGAAACTCAGCGGGTGAGGCAGCATCTATGGAGAGGTGACATTTCGGGTCAGTCTGAAGAATGGCCTCGACCCGAAACGTCGCCTATTTCCTTCGCTCCATAGATGCTGCCTCACCCGCTGAGTTTCTCCAGCATTTTTGTCTACTTTCCTCTTTATTCTTAGTCTGTGGCCCCTAGTTCTGGACTCCCCCAACATTGGGAACGTTTTTCTTCCTGCATCTAGCGTGTCCAGTTGAAGGGGAAAGATTTAATAGGATTCTGAGGGGTAACTTTTCCACACAAAGGGTGGTGGGTGGGTGCATGGAACAAGCTGCCAGAGGAGGTAGTTGAGGCTGGGACTATTGCATCGTTTAAGAAACAGTTGGACAGGTACATGGATAGGGCAGGTTTGGAGGGACATGGGCCAAACCTGTCCAAGGCAGGTCACCAGGTGGGACTAGTGTAGCTGGGACAAGTTGGCCGGTGTGGGCAAGTTAGACCGAGGAGTCTGTTTCCACGCGGTGTCACTCTACGACCCTCCGAGTTGCCCTTCGGCACTTTTCCTGGTTACTAGCGCCTGCAGTTCCTAGTGCCGCTCCCAGGTCCACCACTGCTCCGCCCAGAATTTCAGAACATGCACCAGGAAGTTTTACCCCCTTATGTCAAATCGACGGCCTCGCAGCGAAAATCTGCTTGTCGGAGATTGGAAACGGGTGGGTGCCTGGGAATAAATAAAGAAATACGTCCCACCACTTCTCCCGATCAGTCAGTCAGTCACCGACTGCCGCCTTAACTCCCTGAACCGCACCAACCCGGACTTCGGACCCGAACGGCGCCCCGGGGGTTTCCCTTTTAACGACTCTCGCTGGCAAACCGAGGAGCGCTTTCAGCCCCTGAAACTCACCTCACTCCCCCGATCAATGCCCTGGCGCGGCCGCTAAACCCACCCCCCCCGGGCCCGAGACCCGGTTGACTCAGGGATCCCCCGCCCAAAAAAAAGCCGTTTCACCAAAAAGTTAAGTATAAATGGGTGGGACGGGCAAAGGGAAACTAATCATGGGATTGGCAAGCAATGATCATATGATCTTTGTCGGCAAGAGAACAGGGCTATTAGATTGCAACGGTCAGCACCAAGTGCTTGAATGGGCCTGTCCCACTTAGGCGACTGCCAGGGACTAATTTTAATGGAATTCACCCACAACCTACGACAGCAGAAATTGTCGCCACTGTCGCCGAGAAATTTTCAACATGTTGAAAACTTTGTGGCAGGCGCCTGTTGACACAAAAAAAATCGCCTAAGTGGGACAGGCCCATAACTCAGTGGGTCAGGCAGCATCTCTGGAGACAAGGGATGGGTGAGGTTTCGGGTCGGGATACTTCTCCAGACGGGTCCCAAGTTAACGCGAAAGGTGAGTCCGAAGAAGGGTCCCGACCCGAAATGTCGCCCACCCATCCCTTTTTTCCAGAGATGCTGCCTGGCCCGCGCAGTCACTCCAGAGCTTTGTGTCTGACTTTAGTACAAAAAACAGCACCTGCAGTTCCTTGCTTCAGTGTGTCATGGAGGGGGTGAGCTGTATTATCTAAGATGCTCCGCAGTTTGAGGAGCATCCTCCCCTCCGAGACCACCTCCCGTGAATCCAACTCCGCCCCCAGGACGGAGCCGGCCTTACTGATGAGCTTGTTAATCCTGTTGGCATCTGCGGCGTTTGCCCTGCTGCCCCAGCACACACGACAGAGAAGAGTGGCCACCACTGAATGGTAGAGTGTCTGCAGCATCTTACTGCAGACGTTGAAGGAGCAGAGCCTCCTGAGGAAGTATAGATGGCTCTGTCCCTTCTCGTACAGGGCCTCACCATTCTTGGACCAGTCCAGTTTACTATCCAGGTACACTCCAAGGTACTTGGACTCAATAGATAATAGGTGCAGAGGAGTAGGCCATTCGGCCCTTCAAGCCAGCACCGCCATTCAATGTGATCAAGGCCGACATCCACAATCAGTACCCCGTTCCTGCCTTCTCCCCATATCCCTTGACTCCGCTATATTCAAGAGCCCTATCTAGCTCTCTCTTGAAAGTTTCCAGAGAACCGGCGTCCATTGCCCTCTGAGGCAGAGAACTCCACAGAGTCACAACTCTCTGTTTGAAAATGCGGTTCCTCATCTCCGTTCTAAATGGCATAAGGGCCTGTCCCGCGTGATGATTTTTTCGGCGACTGCCGACATCATTAACTGACGTTCACCGAAAAATAAGCGGCGTGACGCGGCGATGATGTGGCGTGATGGCGTTTTGACGCGCGGTGTTTTTTCAAGTGTAGCAACATTTTTTTTGTCGCCCGCTGGATTTTGAAATGTTCAAATCTTTTGGAGACCCTGATATGACGCCGGCTATCGCCAAAAAAAATCGGCAAGTGGAACAGACCCTTTACCTCTTCATCTTAAACTGTGGCCCCTAGTTCTGAACTCCCCGAACATTGGGAAACATGTTACCTGCTCTAGCGTGTCCAAACACTTAATAATCTTATACGTTTCAATGATATGATCAAATCTCAGCTGTAAGCTCAGATACTGAATTCTATCAAAATTATATTGACAAATTATACTGCAAATGGCAGTTGCTGCCTCACAGAACCAGAGACCCGGGTTCACTCCTGACCTCAGGTGCTGCCTGTGTGTGTGTGGAGTTTGCACATTCTCCCTGAGAATGTGGAAGTTCATCATTATTTAAAAATACAAAATGGAGTCCGCTGAAATGATGACAAGTTTTAACCTTCCTCTATCGAATTGCTAAGCTAGCAAAACAAGTGCTAACCCTTGCCTCCAGTACTTAACAAGGACAGCAGACTGGCGATGTTCCTCTTTCTAATAACATAAGCGAGATAACACGCATAAGTTTCTCTAATGTCTCCTTTGTAACAGAAACATAGGAGAAAATTCAGACTGACTAGATTACGATGTACGTCATTCGGAGAAAAAACCAAAATGCTTGTTCTGCAGAAATGTAACCTTCTCATATATCCATATATGAATAACCCTTCCTCTATCAGAATAACCTGTCACTCTTCTGTCAATCTTGCGATGCTGTCCATCTTAAGGATCTGTCCATCTTAAGAAGCAAGAGGCTGAACTAACCTTATAGATAACGTATTGCTGAATCGTCAAATATTGGGATATATATCTACATGTAGTGAAATCATTGTCTGTGTGTGTGGGGGATTTCCCTATAGTCTGTTATTAGCGTAGTGTAAAGGGATTTGTACTACACCCGCCTGGCAGGTTAAAGATTACTGCTAATTACTGATTTTATTTGCCTGTCCTTTTAAGCATATTTTGGGCCACGACAAGACCACATGGGGTTTCTCAGGATGCTCCGGTTTCCTCTCACACATCCCAAAGACGTGCAGGTTTTGTACGTTGACTGGTCCTCTGTAAATTGCCCCTGGCGTGTAGGTGGAGGATGAGTAATGGCCCTGTCCCACGATGCGAGTTCATTCAAGAGCTCTCCCGAGTTAAAAAAAAAAAATCAAACTCCTGCTAGCATGGAGAATGAACGTAGCGGGTACTTCGGAGCTCGGGGACGTCTCTCAGCGCTAATGGCAGGTACTCGGGAAGGCTCGCTAACGGCGGGTAGGCTCGGGAAGACTCGTGAAGATTTTTCGACATGTTGAAAATGTCCACGAGAATCCCGAGTACCGACGAGCGGCCATTACCGTATATCTCCGAGTTCGAATCAGGGCAAACTCGGGAGAACTCTTCGAATGAACTCGTACAGTGGGACAGGGCTTCAAGTGTGATAACAGAATTAGTGTGAATGGGTTGCTGATGGTTTGGCATGGATTCAGTGGGCCGATGGGCCTGTTTCCATGCTGTGCCTCCAAATTACTTCAAAATATTCTGTATGTCAAAGACGCAAAAAAGAATGCAGATCAAAAAATATTCAGGATACCAAGCGGTAGAGTTGCTGCCTTACACGAATGCAGCGCCGGAGGCCCGGGTTCCATCCCAACTCTCGGTGAGAATAGACAATAGACAATTTTCTGATGCTGTCTGTACGGAGTTTGCACGTTCTCACCGCGACCTGCGTGGGTTTTCTCCGAGATCTTTGGTTTCCTCCCACACTCTAAAGAGGTACAGGTTTGTAGGTTAATTGGCTTGGTAATCAGTAAATGCCCATTAATCTCCTATGTGGGACCTTATCAAAGGCTTTCTCAAAGTCCAGGTACACTGGCTCTCCACTTGTCTGTTTTCCTAGTTACATCCTCAAAAAATTCCAGAAGATAAGTCAAGCATGAATTTCCCTACGTAAATCGAAGCTGACTCGGGCCGACACTGTTACTGCTATCCAGTTATACTCGGGAGGCAGTTGCTCTGTTGCTGCGACTCTGTGTCAACCGAAGGTGGAAAGATCTCTGACCTACCTGATATCTGAAGGTGAGCCTTTCGTGTTTGCCTCAGTAAGTGACTTTGCATGAAACAGGAATACCTGTTCACGGCATCGCCCCTGACAAAGAGGTAGCTGTGGACAGTGATCAGCCCGCTGGAGTCCTCGGTGAACCAAGTGTCAGACCGCGCAGTCACATCCCGTCTACTCCCATCCAGCCACCATAACTCCGGCTCGGGAAACCACCCATCGGACGTGCACACAACAACCACTCCTTGCTCGGTGCGTTCTTCCAAGCGGATCAAGGGCTGGAGTCCAAAACCTACTCAGAGTCACAGGGAGATGAGGTTCAGAGACACGTAGAGACATGGATTCATCGGGTCATAGAGGCAGAGAAACAGAGACAGAGGCAGGGCGACCACGGTGGCGCAGTGGTAGAGTTGCTGCCTTACAGCGAATGCAATGGCGGAGACCCGGGTTCGATCCTGACTATGGGTGCTGTCTGTATGGAGTTTGTACGTACTCCCCATGACTAGCGTGGGTTTTCTCTGAGATCTTCCATTTCCTCCCACACTCCAAAGAGGTTAGGTGGCTTGGTAAATGTTAAAAAAATGTCCCTAGTGGGTGTAGGATGGAGTTAGTGTGCTGGGATCGCTGGTCGGCATGGACCCGGTGGGCCGAAGGGCCTGTTTCCGCGCTGTGTCTCTAAAACTAAACTAAAGACTGAGGCAGAGAGACAAAAAGACACAAAGATACCGACACAGAAACACAGCAACAGAGACACAAAATCTCCTGAGGATTAACAAATTCATAATTTATAGGAGCAGAATTAAGCACGTTTATGAGAATGATCTCCGGAATGATTGGGTTAACATACAATGAGCGTTTGATGTAGGGTTGACAACTTTCTCACTCCCAAATAAGGGACAAAAGGTCAAAATACGGGACAAATTCCTGACGGCAATTCGTTGACCGACTCGGCCATGGCTGAGTGAATGATGAGTTGGCCCTGTGCTGGACTGCAGGGGAGGTTTGGACTGATGGGGTAGGCGGGGGGGGGGGAGAAAGGAAAAAGGAGGAGGAGGAGCCCGAGGGCTGAGGGAGAGGTTTGGAAGTGCACAAGACAGCAAGGATCAACAGAATTGAGAGAATTCAATGTTCTCTCCAAGAGGATGCAGACTCCCCAAGCGGAATATGAGGTGCTGTTCCTCCAATTTGCGGTGCTGCTCACTCTGGCCGTGGAGGAGGCCCAGGACAGAGAGGTCGGATGCTGAATGGGAGGGGGAGTTGAAGTGCTGAGCCACCGGGAGGTCGGATTGGTTATTGCAGACCGAGCGGAGGTGTTCGGCGAAACGATAGCAGTCACGTACAGGACAAGGGCGGTCCCGTACGGGACAAACCAATTTAGCCCAATATATGGGATGTCCCGACTAAACCGGGACAGTTGGCGACCCTATGGGGCCCAAAAAGGTTTTCCACAGGTGGGACTTACTTTCAACATCCAGATACAGTGCCATCTGCAGGTGGGAGGTTTTGGTCCTGGTGGAGCAGGTGTAGATGCCAATGTCTGAGAATTTAATCCACTTCAGTTTAAGTGAGGCATTTCCGCGGTGAAACTCTTCCTGAAAGAGTTCTGTCCTCCCTCGATAAGCCTCGTCCTGCGCGTCCAGTCGATCCTGCCCGCCGGTGTATAAATGTACCAGCGACCCTGATGTAAACCATCTCACCTCCAATTCCTTCAGGGCTGTAACTGGCCTCAACCTGCACTCCAGGAGGATATCACCACCCACTACGCTGGTGACAAAACTTCTTGACGAAATAACATCGGGATTCTCTGGAGAAAGGCAACATATTAAACAAAGAGTGAAGGAAAGATCTGGCTTACACCGAAGATAGACACAAAACACTGTAGTGACCAAACGGGTCTGGGGGAAAAGGAGCCTGAAGAAGGCTCTCGACCCGAAACGTCAATCATTCCTATCCTCCAGAGATGCTGCCTGTCCTGCTGAGTTACTCCACCATTTGTGCCTATCCTCCGTATTAAGCGGAGGACTCAGCAGCGGGCACGGTGGCCAGCCTTAGAGTTTCTGACTCACAGCACCAGAGACCCGGGTTCGATCCTGACTATGGGTGCTGCCTATAGGGGCCTAGCCCTTGATTCCTCAAAGAATCCTTGATTCATCAAGGAATCTCCTAAGGTTCCCTTAAGGAATCAAGGGATATGGGGGGAAAAGCAGGAAGGGGGTATTGATTTTAGATGATCAGCCATGATCATATTACTCCTGCACCTATTATCTATGCTTCTGTGCACAACTCCTCCCCCTTCTGTCGTGGGGTAGACTGAGACTGACTCCTCTCTCCCCCCCCTCCCCCCCCTCCCCCCCTCTCCTCCCCCTCTCCCCCCCACACCTCACCAATCTTTGCACATCCCCAATCCTTTCCACTCGTCACTTTATTTCCCGATGTTGGGGGAGTCCAGAACCAGGGGCCAGTTTCAGAATAAGGGGTAAGCCATTTAGAACGGAGACGAGGAAACATTTTTTCACACAGAGAGTTTGTGAGTCTGTGGAATTCTCTGCCTCAGAGGTGGTGGAGGCCGGTTCTCTGGATACTTTCAAGAGAGAGCTAGATAGGGCTCTTAGAGATAGCAGAGTCAGGGGATATGGGGAGAAGGCAGGTACGGGGTACTGATTGGGGATGATCAGCCATGATCACATTGAATGGCGGTGTTTGCTCGAAGGGCCGAATGGCCACTCCTGCACCTATTGTCTATTTTCATGTTTAATATATTTTGTGCTTATAGAACTGTTGACAGATCAATTCCCCTCCTGAGGTAAATAAAGTTCTATCGTATCGTATCTGAGATTAGGATTTAAATTAAGGTAATTATACTCGAGAGGCAGTTTTACTGAGTTATACTGAGGAGCAGCACCTCATATTTCACTTGAGCAGTTTGCACCCCAGCAGTATGAACATTGATTTCTCCAATTTCATGTAGTCCCTGCTTTCTCCTCCCCTTCCCAGCTCTCAGTCAGCCCACTGTCTCCGCCTTTTCCTTTCTTCTTCCCGCCCCCCACCCTCACATCAGTCTGAAGAAGGGTCTTGACCCGAAACGCCGCCTATTTCCTTTCCCTCCATAGATGCTGCCTCACCCGCTGAGTTTCTCCAGCATTTTTGTCTACCCTCGAGAGGCAGTTGCTCTGTGTTGCGATTCTGTGTCAACCGAAGGTGGAATGATTTCCAGCAGGCACGTGCCGTCAGGGTAGGCAAGGTAGACACTGCCTACCCTGATTAAGATTATGAAATGGCAATTATTAAATATAAATAGTAAAGGCATGGGAGAATTATGCCTATCTAAGAGATGGATCTCTTAGGTAGGTATAATTTTCCGTGCCTTTTGTCCGCAGCGCTTGTAACACGGGAAGGACTGTGCAGCCCACGGGCCGTCAGCGCTGCCTGAGACGTCAGTTTCAAGGGGAGCTGAAGGCAGCAGAAATTCTGCCTTTGCAGCACTGCGCATGCCCAGCGCGAGTTTCTTGGCGGGATTTTCGAATATGGATTGCCATTATTTTAATAGTTTCTCAGGAAACAAAAAGTGAAGAATGGACTTAATGTACCAATAACGTGGTAAGTGCATTTCTTGATGCTTAATTTTTATAAATGCTGTATTTCCCGGGGTGGGGGGGGGGGGGGGGGGGGAGAGCTCCGTTCACAGTGTTTGGGGAGTCTGGCGTTGTGAAGGAGAGGTTCGGGGTCAGTAACCTTGCCACGCTCCGGTCTGAATGCAGGTAGATGGGACTAGGTGAGAGTAAGTGTGTGACATGGAGTAAAAGGACGGAGATGGCCTGTTTCCGTGCTGTAATTGCTATATGGTTTTATTGTGGCCGGGGAGTGAATTAGCTTGGGTGGCTGCCGCAGCGCTCCGGGCACGGACAGCACAACTGGCCGCCACTTCTGAGGAAGGAAGCAGCTCGGGTGACTGACTTTGAGCGGCCGCCGGGACCCTGCCATTTCAGCCACTTCAGCCCCGTCTGCTAGTCCCCGTCTCCTCTGGCTGTGCTTTCCGTCTGAACATCTCTCACCTGCCGCTCGCCGGCCGGCATCCCGCAAATCTTTAAATTCCGATAGCGGGTTCACGGGACCAGTTGAGGTTACTCAGCTGTGGGAATTTAAGGATTTGCGGGATGTGGTTGACATGAGCGAAGCCGGCGAGCGGCAGGTGAGAGATGTTCAGACGAAGAGCACTGCCAGAGGTGAGCCGGCTGGCAGAAGGCGCTGAAGTGGCAGCCGGTTCTGTTGTCGGGTCCCGGCGGCCGCTCGCACCCGAGCTGCTTCTATCCCCGGAAGTGGCGGGCAGTTCTGCTGTCCGTGCCCGGAGCGCTGCGGCAGCGGTGAGTGAGTCTGACATGATCTCTGACCCCCTCCTTTTCAACACTCCTGCCCTCCCCGCATCTTTAACCCCTGGCACAGACTCTCCACGCGCTGTGAAGAACTCTCCCTCCAAATGGACCCTTGAATTAGTATTGTCATTCAATAAGATGACAACTGATTCAACGTCCCGGTGTGCTCCCGTTTTTCCCACCATCTCTCCACCTGCCTTCATCCTCCGTCCCCCACCCATTCAGTGATTAGAAAATGAAGGAGATTGAGAAGCCTTGGTAAAATTGAATTGTTACTTATTTTTTATTTTTTACGAAGAGAACAATCTGCGCATGCGCGGTTTAAGATTTTTAAAAAGCCGACTGACTGCCTACCCGAGTAATTACTCACGGCACGTGCCTGATTTCCAGTCACTGACGTACCTGATATCTGAAGATGGGCCTCTTTTGTCCACCATGAGCGACTTCCCACGAAACAGGAATACCTGTTCACGGAATCGCTCCTGACATCGATGTGGACTGTGGACAGTGATCAGCCCGCTGAAGTCCTCGATGAACCGAGTTTCAGACCGCACGATCACATCCTGTCCACTCCATCCTGCCACCATATCCCCGTCTGGGGAAACCATCCATCGGACGTGCACACCTTGTGCAATTCTTGCTCGGTGCTTTTTTCCAGGCGGATCCGGGGCTGGAGTTCAAAACCTACTCAGAGTGACAGGGACATCACACGCTGCCATACTGGTGAGTAAGGCAAGGCAGCGCCTTTACCACCTCAGGCAGCTGAGGAAATTCAGAGTCTCTCTTAGGATCCTTCAGTCCTTCTACTCTGGGGCTGTAGAAAGCATCTTGTCCGGCAACATCACAATCTGGTTTGGGAACTGCTCTGCCCAGGACAGGAAGGCTCTGCAGAGAGTAGTGCGTTCGGCCGAACACACTATGGGAACTACACTCACACCCCTGCAGGACCTATACACCAGGAGGTGCAGATCCACAGCCAGCAACATTATGGGGGACCCCTACCCCCCCCAGCAACGGACTGTTCCAGCTGCTACGGTCAGGCAAACACCTCCGCTGTCACGCTGTGAAAACAGAGAGGATGAGACGGAGTTTCTTCCCACAGGCCATTAGGACTGTAAACTCTGATCTCACCAAGGAGTAAATACTATTGCGTCTTATTTTTTTAATGTCAATACTCATTCTGTTCTGTTCTGTAGTTTTTACACAATCCCGCAGGCATTGCCACTTTCCCTGTACATCTTGTATGTGAATGTGACAAATAAAGTGGACTTGGCTTGACTTGAGGATTAATAAATTCATAACTTATAGGAGCAGAATTAAGCCACCTGGCCCATCAAGTCTACTCCGCCATTCAATCACGGCTGATCTATCGCTCCCTCTCAACTCCATTCTCCTGCCTTCTCCGCATAACGCCTGGCACTCTTACTAATCAAGAATCTGGCAATCTCTGCCTTATAAATATCCAATGACTTGACCTTCGACTATTATTGTTATTATTGCTCTATTGTATTTTATTTGCGTGTACATATGTGTGCGTGAGTGTGTCCATATATATATATATATTATATATATATATATATATATATATGATCTATATATATGTGTATTTGTGAGTATGTGTATATATACACACACTGAACTGTCATATTGTTATTTGTATTCTATTGTTCACAGTGGACATTGTTCACATACTCTGTTGTATATATATATATATATATATATATATATATATATATATATATATGATCTATATATATGTGTATTTGTGAGTATGTGTATATATACACACACTGAACTGTCATATTGTTATTTGTATTCTATTGTTCACAGTGGACATTGTTCACATACTCTGTTGTGCTGCAGCAAGTGAGAATTTAATTGTTCTGTGAAATATGACAAAAAAACACTCTTGACTCTTGAAACTTGGGAAAAGGGGAAATACAATAGGATCTGGGGGTCCTTGTTCACCAGTAAGCATTCAGGTACAGCAGGCAGTGAAGAAAACGAATGGCATGTTGGCCTTCTTAACAATAGGAGTTGAGTAGCAGAGCAAAGAGGTCCTTCTGCCGTTGTACTGGGCCCTAATGAGACCACACCTGAAGTATTGTGTGCAGTTTTGGTCCCCTAATTTGAGGTAGGACAGTATTGCTATTGATGGAGTGCAGCGTAGGTTTACATGGTTAATTCCTGGGATGGCCGGGCTGTCATGTGCTGAGAGAATGTGCTGGGCTTGTATACTCTGGCGTTTAGAAGGATGAGAGGGGATCTTATTGAAACATATAAGATTATTCAGGGTTTGGACATACTAGAGGTAGGAGACATGTTTCCGATGTTGGGGGAGTCCAGAACCAGGGGCCACACAGTTTAAGAAGGACTAAGCCATTTAGAATAAAGATGAGGAAACACTTTTTCACACAAAGAGTTTTGAGTCTGTGGAATTCTCTACCTCAGAGGGGGGTGGAGGCTGGTTCTCTGGATGCTTTCAAGAGAGAGCTAGATAGATTTTTATAGATAGCAGAGTTAAGGGATATGGGAAGAAGGCAAGAACGGGGTACTGATTGTGGATGATCAGCTATGATCACAATGGTGGTGCTGGCTCAAAGGGCCGAATGGCCTACTCAGTGCATCTATTGTCTATTGTCTATTGACTCTCTCTTGACCTCCACAGCCATCTGTAGCAATCAATTCCACAGATTCACCACCCTCTGACAAAATAAATTCCTCCTCTTCTACTTTCTGAAGGTACGTCCTTTCATTCTCACGCTGTGCATCTGGCTCTAGACTCGCCCGCTAGCGTAAGTTCGGCAAGTTTCAATGAGGTACCCCCTCATCCTTCTGAAACTCCAGCAAGTGGAAGCCCAGTGCCATCAAACGCTCATCGTACGTTAACACAATTATTCCGGGGATCATTCTCGTAAATCCCCCCTGGACTCCCGTAAGGGACTGCCCTTGTCCCGTATTTGACTGCTACTACTCGGGTCGAAGGGACTGTCGGGTTGGAGCGCCGCATCCGGTCCCGCCTCACCTCTCACGACGTAGTGCAGCCCATGGAGTGCAGCAGCAGCAGCAGCAGCGCCTCGCCCGTGGCGGTCCGGCACGGCCAACTGTCCGACCTTCGCTTATAGCCGACATCCCCACCGCCCCTCCTTCTCATCAGTTCATGAGTTGGATGGGGTACCGGACTTTGCTTGCGGCCTGGGCCAAAACCTATCAGCTGGCCCGCCGGCTGGGCTTTGTGTGCAGTCCAACACCCGGGCCAACTCATCATTCACCCAGCCACGGCCGAGTCGGTCAACAAATTGCTGTCGGGAATTTGTCCCGTATTTTGAACTTTCGTCCCTTATTTGGGAGTGAGAAAGTTGGCAACCCTACGTCAAACGCTCATCGTACATTAACCCAATCATTGAAACATAGAAACATAGAAAATAGGTGCAGGAGGAGACCATTCGGCCCTTCGAGCCAGCACCGCCATTCATTGTGATCATGGCTGATCGTCCCCTACCAATAACCCGTGCCTGCCTTCTCCCCATATCCCTTGATTCCACTAGCCCCTAGAGTTCTATCTAACTCTCTCTTAAATCCATCCAGTGATTTGGCCTCCGCTGCCCTCTGTGGCAGGGAATTCCATAAATTCACAACTCTCTGGGTGAAAAAGTTTTTTCTCACCTCAGTCTTAAATGACCTCCCCTTTATTCTCAGACTGTGGCCCCTGGTTCTGGACTCGCTCAACATTGGGAAATTTTTTCCCGCACCTAGTTTGTCCAGTCCTTTTATATTTTTTTCAGTTTCCATAAGATCCCCCCTCACCCTTCTAAACTCCAGTGAATGCAAGCCTGGTCTTTTCAATCTGTCCTCATATGACAGTCCCGCCATCCCAGGGATCAATCTCGTGAACCTACGCTGCACTGTCCTTCCTCAAATTAGGAGATCATTCTCGTTAACCCCCCCCGGACCCTGTTCAACACCAGCACACCTTTCCTCAGGTATGAGGCCCAAAATAGTTTCCCACAGGTGGGACTCACCTTCAACGGCCAGATACAGCCCCATCTGCAGATAGGTGGTGTTGGTCCTGGTGGAACAGGTGTACATGCCATTGTCTGAGGCTTTAATCCACTTCAGTTTAAGTGAGGCATTTCCGAGGTGAAACTCTTTGGGAAAGAGTTCCGTCCTCCCTCGATAAGCCTTGTTCTGCACATCCAGTCGATCCTGACCGCCAGAGTACAAATGTACCAGCTTTGTTGACTTAAACCATCGCACCTCCAATTCCTTCAGGGCTGTAACTGGTCTCAACCAGCACCCCAAGATGACATCGCCACCCACTACGCCGTAGAAGGGACTTTCAGGCGAAATATAATGGGCTTCCCCTGGTGAAAGGCAACATATTAAACAAAGTGTGTAGGAAGGAACTGGCTTACACCGAAGATAGACACAAAACACAGTATTAACAGGCAGCGTCTCAGGAGAACAAGGAGTCAGAAGAAACATTATCTTATTGAAACATATAAGATTATTACTTGGACACAGGTTTGGACACGTTAGAGGCAGGAAACACGTTCCCGATGTTGAGGGAGTCCGGACCCAAGGGCCACACAGTTTGAGAATAAGGGGTAAGCCATTTAGAACGGAGATGAGGAACCACTTTTTCACACAGAGAGTTGTGAGTCTGTGGAATTCTCTGCCTCAGAGGGCGGTGGAGGCCGGTGGAGGCCGGTGGAGGCCGGTTCTCTGGATACTTTCAAAAGAGAGCTAGATAGGGCTCTTAAAGATAGTGGAGTTAAGAGATATGGAGAGAAGGCAGGAACAGGTACTGATTGGGGATGATCAGCCATGATCACATTATGGCGGTGCTGGCTCGAAGGGCCGAATGGTCTACTCATGCACATACAGTCTATTGACCTGAAATGTCACACATTCCTTCTCTCCAGAGATGCTGCCTGTCCCGCTGAGTTACTCCAGCATTTTGTGTCTATCTTCCGTATTAACCAGAGTACTTAGGTGCAGGCACAATGGCGCAGCGGTAGATTTGTTGCCGCACAGTGCCAAAAACCCAGAGTTCGATCCTGACTACGGGTGCTGCCTGTACGGAGTTTGTAACTCCTCCTCGCAACCGTGTTGTTTTTCTCCGGGAGCTCCGGATTCCTCCCACACGGCAAAGATGTACAGGTTTGTAGGTCAGCTGGCTTGGTGACATTGTAAATTGTCCCTGGTGTGTATAGGATAGTGTGAGAGTGTGGGCCAAAGGGCAATTTTGAATTCCGTTCAAAATTAAACCAAACTAATTCAATTTTTAGAGTTCTCTAGAGATGCTGCCTGACATGTTAAGTTACCCCAGCACTCAGTGTCCTTTTTTATATTAACCAGCATCTGCAGTTCCTCTTTTCTGCATTTTGGGCGGCATGGTGGCACAGTGGGGCTGTTGTTGCCTTGGAGCGCCAGAGATCTGGGTTCGATCCTAACTGCGGGTGGTGTCGATACCGAGTTTGCGCCTGCACCTCTTTAGAATGTGTCAGGAAACCTGGAGCACCTGCAGAAAACCCACACAGTATTGGGGAGAACGTACAAACTCCGCCTCCGTGGTCAGGATCGAACCCAGGTCTCTGGCGCTGTGAGGCGGCAAACACTACTACGCGACTGCACTAACTCCGTGCTGCTGGGGTGGCCACGTTGGCGTAGCGGTACAGTTGCTGCTTTGCAGCGCCGGAGACCCGGGTTCGATCCCGACTATGGGCGCTGTCTGTACCGAGTTCTCCGTGCAAACTGCATGGGTTTTCTCCGAGATCTTCGGCTTGTGCAGGTTTGTAGATTACTGTCTCTAGTGGGTGTAGGATAGTGTTAATGTGCGGGGATTTGTGCGGACTCAGCGCACAGTTTCTCCAAACTAAACTAAACAGAACTATTAACAATTTATTTGCTTACCCATCATAACTGCTTGAACAAGTACAAACACAAGACAACAACAGCAGCATCTTCCCTTCATCACTGGAATGAAATAATTGAACTGTTTCACCTGCAAAGAGAATATATATTTATATTTTAGAGCATCTTTTAACGACAGCACAATCGAGCAGCTGGTAAATCCACTACCTCACATCACCAGGGACAAGCTTTGATCCTGATGTCAGGTGCTGTCTGTGTGTGTAGAGTTTCTCCCTGGGACCACGTGGATTTCCACCAGGTGCTCCGGTTTCCTCCCACATCCCCAAAACATACGGATTTGTCGGTTAAGTGGCCCTCGGTAAATTGTCCCTAGTGATTTAGTTCTCAGGGCTAAAGGAATCAAGGGATATAGACAATAGTCAATAGGTGCAGGAGGAGGCCACTCGGTCCATTGAGCCGGCACCGTCATTCAATGTGATCATGGCTGATCATCCCTGTTCCTGCCTTCGACCCATAATCCCCGACTCCGCTGGAAAGTAACTTTGAAGGTATGAGACGTGAATTGGCCAAGATAGACTGGCAATTGATTCTTACAGGGTTGACAGTGGATGTGCAATGGAAGGCATGGATGAACTACAACAATTGTTCATCCCAGTTTGGCAAAAGAACAAATCAGGGAAGGTAGTGCATTCTGGATAACAAGGGAAATGAGGGATAGTATCAAAACAAAAGACGAAGCATACAAATTAGCCAGAAAAAGCAACCTACCAGAGGACTGGGAGACATTCAGAGTCCAGCAGAGGAGGACAATGGGCTTAATTAGGAAAGGGAAAATAGATTATGAAAGAAAACTGGCAGGGAACATAAAAACTGACTGCAAAAGTTTTTATAGATATGTGAAGAGAAAAAGATTAGTTGAAACAAATGTAGGTCCCTTGCAGTCAGAAACAGGTGAGTTGATCATGGGAAACAAGGACATTGCAGACCAATTGAATAACTACTTTGGTTCTGTCTTCACTAAGGAAGACATAAATAATCTGCCGGAAATAGCAGGGGACCGGGGGTCAAATGAGATGGAGGAACTGAGTGAAATCCAGGTTAGCCGGGAAGTGGTGTTGGGTAAATTGAATGGATTAAAGGCCGATAAATCCCCAGGGCCAGATAGTCTGCATCCCAGAGTACTCAAGGAAGTAGCCACAGATATAGTGGATGCATCAGTGATCATTTTTCAAAACTCTTTAGATTCTGGAGTAGTTGCTGAGGATTGGAGGGTAGCTAATGTAACCCCACTTTTAAAAAAAGGAGGGAGAGAGAAAATGGGGAATTACAGACAAGTTAGTCTAACATCGGTAGTGGGGGAAATGCTAGAGTCAGTTATTAACGATGAAATAGCAGCACATTTGGAAAGTGGTGAAATAATTGGACAAAGTCAGCATGGATTTACGAAAGGTAAATCATGTCTGACGAATCTTATAGAATTTTTCGAGGATGTAACTAGTAGAGTGGATAAGGGAGAACCAGTGGATGTGTTATATCTATTTCAGAAGGCTTTTGACAAGGTCCCACATAAGAGATTAGTATGCAAACTTAAAGCACATGGTATTGGGGGTTCAGTATTGATGTGGATAGAGAACTGGCTGGCAGACAGGAAGCAAAGTGTAGGAGTGAACGGGTCCTTTTCAGAATGGCAGGCAGTGACTAATGGGGTACCGCAAGGCTCAGTGCTGGTACCCCAGCTATTTACAATATATATTAATGATTTGGACGAGGGAATTGAATGCAACATCTCCAGGTTTGCAGGTGACATGATGCTGGGGGGCAGTGTTAGGTGTGAGGAGGATGCTAGGAGGCTGCAAGGTGACTTGGATAGGCTGGGCGAGTGGGCAAATGCATGGCAGATGCAGTATAATGTGGATAAATATGAGGTTATCCACTTCGGTGGCAAAACCAGGAAGGTAGACTGTTATCTGAATGGTGGCCAATTAGGAAAAGGGGAGATGTAACGAGACCTGGGTGTTATGGTACACCAGTCATTGAAAGTAGGCATGCAGGTGCAGCAGGCCGTGAAGAAAGCGAATGGTATGTTGGCATTCATAGCAAAAGGTTTTAAGTACAGGAGCAGGGAGGTTCTACTGCAGTTGTACAGGGTTTTGGTGAGACCACACGTGGAGTATTGCGTACAGTTTTGGTCTCCAAATCTGAGGAAATACATTCTTGCCATTGAGGGGGTACAGAGAAGGTTCACCAGACTGATTCCTGGGATGTCAGGACTTTCATATGAGGAAAGACTGGATAGACTCGGCTTGTAGCCACTAGACTTTAGAAGATTGAGGGGGGATCTTATAGAAACTTACAAAATTCTTAAGGAGTTGGACAGGCTAGATGCAGGAAGATTGTTCCCGATGTTGGGGAACTCCAGAACAAGGGCTCACAGTTTAAGGATAAGGGGGAAGTCTTTTAGGACCGAGATGAGAAAAACATTTTTCACACAGAGAGTGGTGAGTCTCTGGAATTCTCTGACAGAGAAGGTAGTTGAGGCCAGTTCATTGGCTATATTGAAGAGGGAGTTAGATGTGGCCCTTGTGGCTAAAGGGATCAGGGGGTATGGAGCAAAGACAGGTACAGGATACGGAGTTGAATGATCAGCCATGATCATATTGAATGGCGGTGCAGTCTCGAAGGGCCGAATGGCCTACTCCTGCACGTATTTTCTATGTTTCTATTCTTCTATCTTTAAGAGCCCGATCTAGCTCTCTCTTGAAAGTATCCAGAGAACCTGCCTCCACCGCCCTCTGAGGCAAAGAATTCCACTGACTCACAACTCTCTGTGCGAAAAAGTGTTTCCTCATCTCCGTTCTAAATGTCTTACCCCTTATTCTTAAACTGTGGCCCCTGGTTCGGGACTCCCCCAACAATCGGGAACATGTGTCCTGCCTCTAGCGTGTCCAAACCCTTAAAGTTTAAGAGCTGCAGATGCTGGAAAAATTGAAAGAAGACAAAAATGCTGGAGAAACTCAGCGGGTGAGGCAGCATCTATGGAGCGAAGGAACAGGTGACGTTTCGGGTCGAGACCCTTCTTCAGACCCTTAACAATCTTATATGTTTCAATAAGATCCCCTCCCAACCTTCTAAATATGGGGAAAAAGCAGCCATGCAGCCAGCAGCCAAAATCATATTGAACGGCAGTGCTGGCCCCAGGGGCTGAATGGCCTACTCCTATTTTCTAAGTTTCTATTTTACTCCAGCACTCTGTTTTTTTTTGTGTGTTAAACAGCATCTGCAGTTCCTTGTTTTGACAAAACAATATTCGTAGAGATACGCCTCAGGCTCCAACCACACAGACAGTGTGTCTGCTACAAGTCTCTGCTCGCCTGATTTAATTCATCCCACCCCAGTCAAAACCTTCCTCCTGCTCTCTCGCCCTTGGGCTTTTTCTAGATTTCTCTTAAATGCACGGAGATTGTCCAGCACATCCAAGTCCTGTTCTCCTGCCAGCCTCTGGATAAAGTCATTGGATCGATCAGTGAATCTGGCCAGTGGAGTCCAATTCACTGGATGTTTTTTAGAGAAAATTAGATTTAGCTCTCAGCGCCTAAAAGAATCAAGGGATATGGGGAGAAGGCAGGAATGGGCTACCGATTTTGGATGATCAGCCATGATCATATTGAATGGCGGTGCTGGCTCGAAGGGCCGAATGGCCTACTCCTATTTTCTATGTTTCTATGTATAGGTGGAGGATAAATAAGTGGGATACCATAATACTGGTGTGAATGGGTGATCAGTGGTCAGCGTGGACTCGATGGGCCGAAGGGCCTGTTTCCACACTGTATCTCTCAACTCTCTCCAAACACTGAGTTAATTGTAGGAAGGAACTGCAGATGCTGGTTTACACCGAAGATAGACACAAAATGCTGGAGTAACACAGCGGGACAGGCAGCGTCCCTGGAGAGAAGGAATGGGTGAGATTTCAGGTCGAGGCATTTCTTCAGACTGATGGATCTTGAAAATGCAGAGTCTGAAGAAGTGTCTCGACTAGAAACGACCCCCACTCTTTCTCTCCAAAGATGCTGCCTGCCTGTCCCGCCGAGAGTTACTCCAGCAGTTTGTGCCGGTCTGTGGGAATGAGAAGGGAATTTAATATTTTCTTTGCATGGTCGGACTCGCAGCTACATTCCCGGCCGAGAGCGCTGTGAACGAACATGTCTTTTCCACACAGATGGTGTTGGGTGTGTGGAACAAGCTGCCGGAGGAGGTAGTTGAGGCTGGGACTATCCCAACGTTGAAATACAGGTAGATGGATAGGACATGTTTGGAGGGATGTGGACCAAGCGCAGGCAGGTGGGACTAGTGTAGATGGGGCACGTTGGGCCGAAGGGCCTGTTTACACGCTGTATGACGATCCCAGTGAACGGACCAACTCTCCCGGCCGCCGCCTAGACCTTCCCTGACCCGCACCGGCCCCCACGCTCTCCCGAGCGGGCAAACTGGCCACTCCGGCCCCGGGAAACCAACCCTGGTCTCGGTCCCAGCCTCATCCCGGGGGGGGGGGGGGGGGGGGGGGACAGCGGGGTGTCCCCTTCCACCTTCTAGCGAAGTCTCCGCTAAGTTGCAAAGAAGGTGGAGCGATCGCTTTGTCCCAGCGGCTGAGAGATGTCCAGGGTCTCACTCACCTCTTGAGTCGTCCCCACCTCCCGGGCCCGCTCCTCCGTGCCCGAGTTAAAAAATCGGAACAGCAGCCACTCACTCCTGCAAAGACAAGCCCTTTTCCAAATTGGACGAGGAATTGGACGATTTTAGTTTCGCTTATTGTTCGTTGAGTCATGGAGTGATAACTGTGTGGCAACAGGCCCTTCGTCCCAACTTGCCCACACCAGCCAACAATGTTCCAGCAACATTAGTCCCACATGCCTGCGCTTGGTCCATATCCTCCAAATGTCCTGTTAAACTGTTTCTTAAACGATTGGATAGTCCCAGCCTCAACTACCTCCTCCGGCAACTTGTTCCATACACCCACCACCCTCTGTGTGAAAAAGTTACCCCTCGGATTCCTATTCTATCGTTTCCCCTTCACCTTGAACCTATGCCCTCTGGTCCTCGATTCCCCTACTCTGGGTAAGAGACTCGAAGGAAAACACACTTAGTTCAGTCTGAAGAAGGGTCTCGACACGAAACGTCACCTATTCCTTCGCTCCATAGATGCTGCCTCACCTGCTGAGTTTCTCCAGCATTTTTGTCTACCTTCGATTTTTCCAGCATCGGCAGTTCTTTCTTAAAGATTGGGTAAAAGACTATGCATCTAGCAGATCTATTCCTCTCATGATTTTGTACACCTCTGTGAGATCTCCCCTCATACTCCTACGCTCCATGGAATAGAGACCCAGCCTACTCAACCTCACCCTATAGCTGGCACCCTAGAGTCCAAACAAGTCTTATTGTTATGAATACCAAGCTGCAATGAAAAGCTAAATAGTTTGTGTGCTGTCCATTCAAAGGAAAGAGTAGGAAGGAACTACAGATGCTGGTTTAATTGGGAACATATTTCCTGCATCTAGCTTGTCCAGTCCTTTTATAATTGCATATGTTTCTATAAGATCACCCCTCATCCTTCTAAACTCTACTGCATACAAGCCTTGTCTTTTCAATCTTTCCTCGTAGAACAGTCCCGCCATCCCAGGGATCAATCTCGTGATCCTACGTTGCACTGCCTCAATTTGATGTGGATAGAGAACTGGCTGGCAGACAGGAAGCAAAGTGTAGGAGTAAACGGGTCCTTTTCAGAATGGCAGGCAGTGACTAATGGGGTACCGCAAGGCTCAGTGCTGGGACCCCAGCTATTTACAATATATATTAATGATTTGGACGAGGGAATTGAATGCAACATCTCCAGGTTTGCAGGTGACATGATGCTGGGGGGCAGTGTTAGGTGTGAGGAGGATGCTAGGAGGCTGCAAGGTGACTTGGATAGGCTGGGCGAGTGGGCAAATGCATGGCAGGTGCAGTATAATGTGGATAAATGTGAGGTTATCCACTTTGGTGGCAAAAACAGGAAAGTAGACTGTTATCTGAATGGTGGCCAATTAGGAAAAGGGGAGATGTAACGAGACCTGGGTGTTATGGTACACCAGTCATTGAAAGTAGGCATGCAGGTGCAGCAGTCCGTGAAGAAAGCAAATGGTATGTTGGCATTCATAGCAAAAGGTTTTAAGTATAGGAGCAGGGAGGTTCTACTGCAGTTGTACAGGGTTTTGGTGAGACCACACCCGGAGTATTGCGTACAGTTTTGGTCTCCTAATCTGAGGAAAGACATTCTTGCCATTGAGGGGGTACAGAGAAGGTTCACCAGACTGATTCCTGGGATGTCAGGACTTTCATATGAGGAAAGACTGGATAGACTCGGCTTGTAGCCACTAGACTTTAGAAGATTGAGGGGGGATCTTATAGAAACTTACAAAGTTCTTAAGGGGTTGGACAGGCTAGATGCAGGAAGATTGTTCCCGATGTTGGGGAACTCCAGAACAAGGGGTCACAGTTTAAGGATAAGGGGGAAGTCTTTTAGGACCGAGATGAGAAAAACCTTTTTCACACAGAGAGTGGTGAGTCTCTGGAATTCTCTGACATAGAAGGTAGTTGAGGCCAGTTCATTGGCTATTTTTAAGAGGGAGTTAGATGTGGCCCTTGTGGCTAAAGGGATCAGGGGGTATGGAGCAAAGACAGGTACAGGATACGGAGTTGAACGATCAGCCATGATCATATTGAATGGCGGTGCAGGCTCGAAGGGCCGAATGGCTTACGCCTGCACGTATTTTCTATGTTTCTATTCTTCTATCTTTAAGAGCCCGATCTAGCTCTCTCTTGAAAGTATCCAGAGAACCTGCCTCCACCGCCCTCTGAGGCAAAGAATTCCATTGACTCACAACTCTCTGTGCGAAAAAGTGTTTCCTCATCTCCGTTCTAAATGTCTTACCCCTTATTCTTAAACTGTGGCCCCTGGTTAGGGACTCCCCCAACAATCAGGAACATGTTTCCTGCCTCTAGCGAGTCCAAACCCTTAAAGTTTAAGAGCTGCAGATGCTGGAAAAATTGAAAGAAGACAAAAATGCTGGAGAAACTCAGCGGGTGAGGCAGCATCTATTGAGCGAAGGAACAGGTGACGTTTCGGGTCGAGACCCTTCTTCAGACCCTTAACAATCTTATATGTTTCAATAAGATCCCCTCCCAACCTTCTAAATATGGGGAAAAACAGCCATGCAGCCAGCAGCCAAAATCATATTGAATGGCGGTGCTGGCCCCAGGGGCTGAATGGCCTACTCCTATTTTCTATGTTTCTATTTTACTCCAGCAATCTGTGTTTTTTTTGTGTGTTAAACAGCATCTGCAGTTCCTTGTTTTGACAAAACAATATTCGTAGAGATACGCCTCAGACTCCTACGGGGTGTCCCCTTCCACCTTCCAGCGAGTCTCCGCTAAGTTGCAAAGAAGGTGGAGCGATCGCTTTGTCCCAGCGGCTGAGAGATGTCCAGGGGTCTCACTCACCTGTTGAGTCGTCCCCACCTCCCCGGGCCCGCTCCTCCGTGCCCGAGTTAAAAATCGGAACAGCAGCCACTCACTCCTGCAAAGACAAACCCTTTTCCAAATTGGACGAGGAATTGGACGATTTTAGTTTCGCTTATTGTTCGTTGAGTCATGGAGTGATAACTGTGTGGCAACAGGCCCTTCGTCCCAACTTGCCCACACCAGCCAACAATGTCCCAGCAACATTAGTCCCACCTGCCTGCGCTTGGTCCATATCCCTCCAAACCTGTCCCATCCATGCACCGGTCCAACTGTTTCTTAAACGATTGGATAGTCCCAGCCTCAACTAACTCCTCCGGCAACTTGTTCCATACACCCTCTGTGTGAAAAAGTTACCCCTCGGATTCCTATTCTATCGTTTCCCCTTCACCTTGAACCTATGTCCTCTGGTCCTCGATTCCCCTACTCTGGGTAAGAGACTCGAAGGAAGACACACTTAGTTCAGTCTGAAGAAGGGTCTCGACCCGAAACGTCACCTATTCCTTCGCTCCATAGGTGCTGCCTCACCCGCTGAGTTTCTCCAGCATTTTTGTCTACCTTCGATTTTTCCGGCATCGGCAGTTTCTTTCTTAAAGATTGGGTAAAAGGACTGTGCATCTAGCAGATCTATTCCTCTCATGATTTTGTACACCTCTGTGAGATCTCCCCTCATCCTCTACGCTCCATGGAATAGAGACCCAGCCGACTCAACCTCACCCTATAGGCTGGCACCCTAGAGTCCTAAACAAGTCTTATTGTTATTGAATACCAAGCTGCAATGAAAAGCTAAATAGTTTGTGTGCTGTCCATTCAAAGGAAATAGTAGGAAGGAACTACAGATGCTGGTTTAGACCGAAGATAGACACAATAGGCTGGAGTAACTCAGCCGGAGTTACATTACATTTTGGTCTCCTAATTTGAGGAAGGACATGCTTGTGATTGAGGCAGTGCAACGTAGGATCACGAGATTAATCCCTGGGATGGCGGGACTGTTCAACGAGGAAAGATTGAAAAGACAAGGCTTGTATGCACTAGAGTTTAGAAGGATGAAGGGTGATCTTATAGAAACATATGCAATTATAAAAGGACTGGACAAGCTAGATGCAGGAAATATGTTACCAATGTTGGGCGAGTCCAAAGCTAGGGGCCACAGTCTTAGAATAAAGGGGAGGTCATTTAAGACTGAGGTGAGAAAATACATTTTCAGCCAAAGAGTTGTGAATTTATGGAATTCCCTGCCACAGAGGGCAGTGGAGGCCAAGTCAATGGATGGATTTAAGAGAGCGTTAGATAGAGCTCTAGGGGTTAGTGGAATCAAGGGGTATGGGGAGAAGGCAGGCACGGGTTATTGATAGGGGAAGATCAACCATGATCACAATGAATGGTGGTTCTAGCTCGAAGGGCGAAATGGCCTCCTCCTGCACCTATTTTCTATGTTTCTATGGGACAGCAGCATTTCTGGAGAGAAGGAATGTGTGATGTTTCGGGTCGAGACACTTCTTCAGACTGATTTGGGACAAAGGAAACGAGAGGTGTAGACGATGATGTGAAGAGATGAAGAACAATAAATATGGTTGCAATCCAGCCGTCCACAGCAGTGTTTCGCAACCGGGGTTCCCCGGAACGCGAGGGTTCCACGAGAGGTCATGAGAGAAATAGTGATCAATAGGCTAATCATATGTAAATGCATTTGTGTTCAATTTAATCTTCGTAATTCTATTACACACTATTTAGTGGTCAGTGTACGTGACGGATTCATGTTGGAGTAGAATCATAGAAACAGAAACATAGACAATAGGTGCAGGAGTAGGCCATTCGGCCCTTCGAGCCTGCACCGCCATTCAATATGATTATGGCTGATCATACAACTCAGTATCCTGTACCTGCCTTCTCTCCATACCCCCTGATCCCTTTAGCCACAAGGGCCACATCTAACTCCCTCTTAAATATAGCCAATGAACTGGCCTCAACTACCTTCTGTGGCAGAGAATTCCACAGACTCACCACTCTCTGTGTGAAAAAAGATCTTCTCATCTCGGTCCTAAAAGACTTCCCCCTTATCCTTAAACTGTGACCCCTTGTTCTAGAGTTCCCCAACATCGGGGACAATCTTCCTGCATCTAGCCTGTCCAACCCCTTAAGAATTTTGTAAGTCTCTATAAGATCCCCCCTCAATCTCCTAAATTCCAGCGAGTACAAGCCGAGTCTATCCAGTCTCTCTTCGTATGGAAGTCCTGCCATCCCAGGAATCAGTCTGGTGAACCTTCTCTGTACTCCCTCTATGGCAAGAATGTCGTTTCTCAGATTAGGAGACCAAAACTGTATGCAATACTCCAGGTGTGGCATCACCAAGACCCTGTACAACTGCAGTAGAACCTCCCTGTTCTTGTACTCAAATCCTTTTGCTATGAATGCCAACATACCATTCGCTTTCTTCACAGCCTGCTGCACCTGCATGCCTACTTTCAATGACTGGTGTACCATGACACCCAGGTCTCGTTGCATCTCCCCTTTTCCTAATCAGCCACCATTCAGAAAATAGTCTACCCTCCTGTTTTTGCCGCCAAAGTGGATAACCTCACATTTATCCACATTATACTGCATCTGCCATGCATTTGCCCACACATCCAACCTATCCAAGTCACCTTGCAGCCCCCTAACAGCTAACACTGCTCCCCAGCTTCGTGTCATCCGTAAACTTGGAGATGTTGCATTCAATTCCCTCATCCAGATCATTAATATATATTGTAAATAGCTGGGGTTCCAGCACTGAGCCTTGCGGTACCCCACTAGTCACTGCCTGTCATTCTGAAAATGACCCGTTTACTCCTACTCTTTGCTTCCTGTCTGCCAGCCAGTTCTCTACCCACATCAATACTGAACCCCCAATACCGTGTGCTTTAAGTTTGTATGCTAATCTCTTATCGCCTTCTGAAAGTTCAGATATAACACATCTACAGGTTCTCCCTTATACACTCTACTAGTTACATCCTCGAAAAATTCTATAAGATTTGTCAGACATGATTTACCTTTCGTAAATCCATGCTGACTTTGTCCAATGATTTCACCACTTTCCAAATGTGCTGCTATCCCATCTTTAATAACTGACTTTAGCATTTTCCCCACTACCGATGTTAGACTAACTGGTCTGTAATTCCCTGTTTTCTCTCTCCCTCCCTTTTTAAAAAGATACACAAGAAACCAAGGAGTCGGAGTCCGAGTCGGGTGTTTTGGGAAACGACTCCACAGAAACGAGCATTTATCTTCAGTGGCCGCAGCTGAAAGACCAAGCTCGTTAAGTAAGATTCACAGGCACCAGACTTGCTCTTGTCCTTTAAAATAACTTTATTGGACAATAACAGCATGATGCAACGTTGAAATAATGTACAAAACATTCCTCGAAAAAGTCAAAACAAACGATAACTCGTGACGCAGAAGCTGACTTGTTTGGCAATTGTCACATGTGGTTGTATTATTATTTTTTTAATACCTGTCTGCCCAGACTCAATATCTCACCGCACATTATCCTTTCTGCTGGAGATAATGGTGACCCCACTCCATACATTCTTCCACCTGGTCACAGTTGGTCTTGTGCAAGCAACAGGCACAACCCATCACCAATAGAGTCAAACTAATCCCGTCTGGGGAAGTCATGAAGTCATCGTCGATAGATAGATGTCACAGCTATACCAAACCTCTCATTACATTTGGAGGTCATCTTGCTTTGATACTGATTTAGGTCATACTCAAAATCAATAAATTAAATACACAAGATTTTATTTTCTATCCCTTATTTGTACACGCCAGTTTCATTATCCAAAAATATTTTATTAAGTTCTGAGTGCAGGCATTCCCTCTGTTAATATTAGTTTAGAGATACAGCGTGGAAACAGGCACTTTGGCCCACTGAGTCCACGCTGACCAATAACCACCCGTATACTAGGTCTATCCTACACACCAGGGACAATTTAGAGGAAGCCAGTTAATCTACAAGCTCGCACGTCTTCAGAATGCAATGTTCCCGATGTTGGGCGAGTCCAGAACCAGGGGCCACAGATTAAGAATAAGGGGTAAGCTATTTAGAACGGAGACAAGGAAACACTTTTTCTCACAGAGAGTTCAGAGTCTGTGGAATTCTCTGTCTCAGGGCGGTGGAGGCCGGTTCTCTGGATACTTTCAAGAGCGAGCTAGATAGCGGAGTCAGGGGATATGGGGAGAAGGCAGGAACGGGATACTGATTGGGAATGATCAGCCATGATCACATTAAAGGCCATTTGGCTCGAAGGGCTGAATGGCCTACTCCTGCTCCGATTGACTATTGAGTGTGGGAGGAAACCGGAGGACCCAGGGGAAACCCACGCAGGTCGCAGGGTGAAGGTGCAAGCTCCGTACAGACAGCACCCCTGGTCAGGATCGAACCCGGGTCCCTGGAGCTGTGAGGCAGCAACTCTGCCGCTGCACCACCGTGAGCTTGGGTAAGAACATGCCCAGGGTTGCTGGGCAAGAGGTAGGCAGTGTGATTTGGACAGGTTGGGCGAGTGGGCAGATGTAGTATAATAATGTAGATAAATGTGAAGTTATCCACTTTGGCAGCAAGAACAAGGACGCAGATTATTATCTCAATGTTGTCAGATGAGGAGAAAGGAAAGTTGAATGAGACCTGGGTGTCCTTGTACACCAGTCACTGAAAGTAAACGTGCAGGTACAGCAGGCAGTGAAAAAAGCTAATGGCATGTTGGCCTTCATAACGAGAAGGTTTGAGTAGAGGAGTAAAGAGGTCCTTTATGTAGTTGTACAGGGCCCTGGTGAGACCACATCTGGCGTATTGTGTGCAGTTTTATTCTCCTAATTTGAGGAAGAACATCCTTGCTATTGAGGCAGTGCAGTGTAGGTTCTATTGTCTATTGACACAAAGTGCTAGAGTTACGCAGCATCTCTGGAGAACATGGATTGGTGATGTTTTGAGAGCAAAACAAGCTATCTACACGAATCGTCACCCATCCATGTTCCCCAGAGATGCTGCCTGTCCCGCTGAGTTACTCCGGCACTGGGTGTCTTTTTTGGAACTGCAGATGCTGGTTTACCAAACAAGAAAAAGACAAAATGCTGAAGTACATCAGCGGGTCAGGCAGCATACCTGGAGAAGTGACTTTTCAGGTCAAAAGCAGCTATCTCGACCCAAAGTGACGGCCATGCATGTTCTCCAGAGATGCTGCCTGGCCCTTTGTGTTACTCCAGCACTGAGTATTTTTTTTATTTTCGTTATAAACCAGCATCTGCAGTTCCTTGTAGTCGAGGTGAAGATACGTCCTGGCATACAAATATACGCCCGACGAGGGATTAACGGAGCAAATTCCCAGTATTATTCAAGGGGGAAAACCAAAAGAGTGACAGAATCCCACCCGGTACAATTCCGAGAGATTGGAGAGAAACCAGAAGGAAACACTGCAAAAGAAAAAAAAATCCCATTATCCGTGAGAATTTCACTCCTTGCTAACGATACAAAGCAGAGGGGAAACTTTCTTAACTGATTCGCACCTTATTTTTTTTCTCTTCCAAAAAATAGACCTGGATATTTTCTTCTGGAATTTCCAGTAACAGCTGGGGTCGGCAATGGAACCTCTGGTCCATCATCCTCACCCTGCCAATGCCGTGGGTTTGCCTGGGAGAAATGAACTCCTGTTCAATTCCCACTGCCTCCCTTCCGAACGGAGACAATTCCACAATTCCCTCCCCCCCCCCCCCATCTCCAAAACCCACTGCCTCTCATTCCTGAGGTATATATCATGACGTTTACTGCCTAAAATTGTCCCATCTTGAATAGTATTATTATTATTTCTCCATATAAAAGGCAACAGTCACAAATATTTCATCCTTAAAAACTCACTCATTCCTCCAAAATTATTACTTTGAATATGATTTTAAAAGCTTTGATATAGAAAACATCTTTTCTTCCCTTCAAAAGTTCCCTTGGAAATTATTAAACACTGTGTTAGAAAAAGAGGGGGGTTCAAGTCAGAGCAGAACCGAACCAAACTCGTTCAACCATGGGCGGAAATCGCTTTTAAAACGAGGGGGTGGGGGGACAGACAAAGCCAGGGGTCGGCAACCTATGGCCCACAGGCCAGATCCGGCCCATAACCCGAAATCGTCCGGCCTGCAGGAGTATTGTTTTTTCAATTAGCTTTTGCGACCTGGGAACTGCAGCTAGTCCCGGGGCAGGCGAGCTGACCTGGAACTGGCTGTAGCTCCCAGATCACAAAACATGGGCGGGAGGGGATGGGGGATTGTCCCCCCCACTCTCAAAACTTTGGGGGGATTACAGGTCCCCCCCTGAATCCCCGCCAGGATTTCCGCCCAGGCGTTCAACGGGGAAGAAGGAAAATCTGAAGGTTTGCATTCACGGTGCAGGTCTCAGAGATGGGTCGGGGAGGGATAGGACCAGTCTTGGAGTAATGGACAGGAGGTGTCAGGGGAGTATTTACTAGACGCCGCCAATCGGATGACTAGTCCACGGGAGTCTGGCTTGGATGGAGCTTGGAGAAGTACCTGCGAGTGATTAATTATCAACACAAGTCACAGATAGAGACTGAAAGCTGGAGTAACTCAGCAGGGACAGGTAGCATCTCTGGGGAGAAGGGACGGGTGACGTTTCGGGTCGAGACAACTTCTTCAGACCTTCGTCCCCCATTCGAGGTCGAAGAAGTAGTCTCGATCCGAAAAGTCACCCATCCCTTCTCTCCAGAGGTGCTGCCTGTCTGAGTTACTCCAGCTTTTTGTGTCTATCTTCACCTTGAAACCAGCATCTGCAGTTCCTTCTTGCAGTTCTTCAACACAAGTCAGTCCCGAAACGTCACCTGTCCATGTTCTCCTGACCCGCTGAGTTATGCCAGCACTTTGTGCCTTTTTTCCCCAGCACAAGTCAGTTTTAGCTTCCAGTTAGTTTCGTTTAGCGATTCAGCATGGAAACAGGTCCTACCGCCTACCGAGTCCGTGCAGACCCCGTGCACACGTTCTAACTAACACCGTGGGGACAATTCACAGAAGCCAATTAACCCACAAATTTGTACGTCTTTGGAATGTGGGAGGAAACCAGAGCACCTGGATGAAACCCACGCGGTCACGGGGAGAATGTGCAAACTCCACATGCAGACAGCACCCGAGGTCAGGATCGAACCCGGGTCTCTGGTGCTACAAGGAAGCAGCCCTATCGCTTCACTGCCCATTGTGTCTCTCGAGAACGTGGACAGGTGACGTTTCGGGTCGGGGCCCTGTCTTCAGGGAAGGTCTCCTGCTTTGCAGTTCTCTCTTCCCACCTGCAGAGGGCAGTGCATTGGGGGGGTTGGGTTGGGTGGGGTGGGGTTGGGTAGGGTTGAGTTTGGTTTGGGAGTTGCTCTGGAGCCTTGGACCTCCCTCCATCCCTCTCTCCCGCCCGTGGTATCTACGTGAGCCACTGGACGATGCACTTCTCAAACACGGTCTTGTTGCAGTGCCATTCTGTGTGATGTACGTTGGTCACCGTGAAGGTGGTGATCGCCTTGCGGGCATCCATCGTCTTCAGGCCAAACGTGTCCTTGCGGTAAATCTTGGTGGGAAGAAGGGAACAATCATAATCATAATCATACTTTATTCACCAAGTATGTTTTGCAACACACGAGGATGTTACATAGAAACATAGAAAATTCGGCCCTTCGAGCCAGCACCGCCATTCATTGCGATCACCCCCAATCAATAACCCGTGCCTGCCTTCTCCCCATATCTCTTGATTCCACTAGTCCCTAGAGCTCTAACTCTCTCTTAAATCCATCCAGTGACTTGGCCTCCACTGCCCTCCATGGCAGGGAATTCCACAAATTCACAACTCTCTGGGTGAAAAGGTTTTTACTCACTTGAGTCTTAAATGGCCTCCCATTTATTCTAAGATTTTGATTTGCTATACAGTCATACCATTAAAAGGCAACCGAACACACAAAATACATTTTAACATAAACATCCACCACAGTGACTCCTCCACATTCCTCACTGTGATGGAAAGCAAAAAAAAGTTCAATTTCTTCCCTTCTTTGTCCTCCAGCCATTGGTGGCCTTGAAACTTCCGTTGACGGGACTATCTCACTCCTGTAACTGGAGGCGGGCCAACTCGTCAGGGTGATCAAGCTCCTGCATCCGGGGGGGGGGGGGGAAATCTCAGCTCCCCCGTGCCAGGGATTTACCCTGGGTCGGGGCTAATCGAACGCTGTACGGCTTTTGGGGCTCCCGACATCGGTCTCTACCCCAGACTGCGAGCTCCTCGATGGTGAAATCCATAGGCAGGGGATCGGCTCCAATGGTAAGTCCACGTCCCTATGGTGGGGCTCAAAATCAGTCAATAGACAATAGGTGCAGGAGTTGGCCAGAACTAGGGGCCACAGTTTAAGAATAAGGGGTAAGCCATTTAGAACGCAGAGGAAACTCTTTTTCTCAGAGAGAGTGGCGAGTCTGTGGAATTCTCTGCCTTAGAAGGCGGTGGAGGCCGGTTCTCTGGATGCTTTCAAGAGAGAGCTAGATAGGGCTCTTAAAGATAGCGGAGTCAGGGGATGTGGGGAGAAGGCAGGAACGGGGTACCGATTGGGGATGATCAGCCATGATCACATTGAATGGCGGAGCAGGCTCGAAGGGCCGAATGGCCTATTCCTGCACCTATTGTCTATGAAGTCTGTTTCTAGATAATTTAACAGTTTTTTTTCCCGCTATTGTTAGGTATTTCATGAACGAAAGTCACCCATTTGCCTGGAAAGTTTAACTGAAATTCCCAGTGAGGAAAATTAAATGAGCTTCACGACCCGCAAGCAGGGGGTGGAATAGCGCCTCGAATCTCACGGTGAACACAATGGGGAAACAGAGAACTGCAGGTGTTGGTTTATACCAAAGATAGACACAAAGTGCTGGAGTAACTCAGCGGGTCAGGCAGCATCTGTGGAGAACATGGATAGGTGACGTTTTGGGTCGGGGCCCTGCTTCAGGCAGATCAGTCTGGAGAAGGGTCTCGACCTGAAACATCACCCATTCCTTCTCTCCAGAGATGCTGGGATTAGGAACAGGAATATTGCATTGTCACATGAAAGACTAGACACATTCAGTTCGAGACCGGCCATTATTGATGGCTGATCATCAACTCAGTATCCCTAATCCCCTTTAACAACATCCACAAATATAGCAATGCCCTCAACTACCTGCAGGTTCCAGAGACTGTAAGAAAGAAAAAAGGATTTCCCCCTTATCCTTAAGCTGACACTTCTCCTCGCATCTATGTTCCTCTTAATCTCCTAAATCCAGAGAGTATAAACCGAGTTCTGTCACAGTGGAATCCGCACGTGAGATTATTTGCTTGGCCCCAAACAATGCAGCATTTTTGTACGTCCCAAAATCCTGGGGCGGTGCGCGGCACCGCGCGTCACTGCCTACCTCACCACGCACCGTGTGTGCATCACGCGCGAGTTGCGACGCGTAAATGATGTTGCGAAAATTACGCATAAATGGCGCCCAAGTGGGGCAAGCCCTTCACAAAACACGCTGGCTCCGCCTTTTGTCCCCCCTCCCTCATCCCCCCCACCCCCCATCACAGCGGTTCCCCCACGCCGACTCCTCCATCGTTCCCCCCACCCCCCCCCCACCGTGCTTCTCCACGTTCTCATCGACCACCGCCGTCTAGATGGTGTCAAGTTGGGGAAAGGGGAAGTCTTTGAGTTGCTGCCTTACAGCTAATGCAGCGCCACAGACCCGGGTTCGATCCCGACTGCGGGCGCTGTCTGTACGGAGTTTGCACGTTGTCCCCGTGACCTGCGTGGGCTTTCTGCAAAATCTTTGGCTTCCTCCCACACTCCAAAGATGCGCAGGTTTGTAGGTTAATTAGCTTGGTAAATGTAAAAATTGAACCCTAGTGGGTGTGGGATAGTGTTAGTGTGCGGGGATCGCTGGTGGGCGCGGACCTCATGTCTTCGGAGTGTGGGAGGAAACTGAAGATCTTGCAGAAAACCCACGCAGGTTACGGGGCAAGCGTACAGACAGCACCCGCAGTCGAGATCGAACCCGGGTCTCCCGCGCTGCATTCGCTGTAAGGCAGCAACTCTACCGCTCCGTCACCGTGACTGAGCTGGCTGGTCCCAGGGAAAGAGGAAAATTCCCCAATTTCTGTTATCAGGCAACTGAACCGTCGGGGATTTCACTTTCACCAGCTAGCCCCCCCCCCCCCCCCCACCACTGAGGACAAGAACTCACCAGTTGCTTCCTCATCTCCAACACCGTCTCATTCTCGTTATAAAACCCAAAGTGGCTGGAAAAGGGGAGAGAGAGTGAGATAGAGTCAGGGAGAGGGTGAGACAGAGACGGACAGCGGGGAGGGAGAGACGGGGGTGGGGGGGAGGGAGAGAGGGGGTGGGGGGAGAGGCGGGGTGGGGGGAGAGGCGGGGTGGGGGGAGGCGGGGGGGGGAGGTGGGGGGGGGGGAGGGCGGGGTGGGGGGAGAGGCGGGGTGGGGGGAGAGGGGGTGGCGGGGTGGGGGGAGAGGCGGGGTGAGGCGGGGTGGGGGAGGGCGGGGTGGGGGGAGAGGCGGGGTGGGGGGAGGCGGGGTGGGGGGAGGCGGGGGTGGGGGGAGAGGCGGGGTGGGGGGAGAGGCGGGGTGGGGGAGAGGCGGGGTGGGGGGAGGCGGGGTGGGGGGAGGCGGGGTGGGGGGGGAGAGGCGGGGTGGGGGGAGAGGCGGGGTGGGGGGAGAGGCGGGGTGGGGGGAGGAGGCGGGGTGGGGGGAGAGGCGGGGTGGGGAGAGGCGGGGAGGTGGGGGGAGGCGGGGTGGGGGAGGCGGGGTGGGGGGAGGCGGGGGTGGGGAGGGCGGGTGTGGGGGGGCTGGTGGGGGGAGGCGGGGGGGGGAGGCGGGAGGCGGGGTGGGGGGAGAGGCGGGGTGGGGGGAGAGGCGGGGTGGGGGGAGAGGCGGGGTGGGGGGAGAGGCGGGGTGGGGGGAGAGGCGGGGTGGGGGGAGAGGCGGGGTGGGGGGAGAGAAGGCGGGGTGGGGGGGAGAGGCGGGGTGGGGGGAGGGGGGGGTGGGGGGAGAGGCGGGGTGGGGGGAGAGAGGCGGGGTGGGGGGAGAGGCGGGGTGGGGGGAGAGAGCGGGGTGGGGGGAGAGGCGGGGTGGGGGGAGAGGCGGGGTGGGGGGAGAGGCGGGGTGGGGGGAGCGGGGTGGGGGGAGAGGCGGGGGGGGGGAGCGGGGTGGGGGGAGAGAGGCGGGGTGGGGGGAGAGGCGGGGTGGGGGGAGAGGCGGGGTGGGGGGAGAGGGGTGGGGGGAGAGGCGGGGTGGGGGGAGAGGCGGGGTGGGGGGAGAGGCGGGGTGGGGGGAGAGGCGGGGTGGGGGGAGAGGCGGGGTGGGGAGAGAGAGGCGGGGTGGGGGGAGAGGCGGGGTGGGGGGAGAGGCGGGGTGGGGGGGGAGAGGCGGGGTGGGGGGAGAGGCGGGGTGGGGGGAGAGGCGGGGTGGGGTGGGGGGAGAGGCGGGGTGGGGGGAGAGGCGGGGTGGGGGGAGAGGCCGGGTGGGGGGAGGCGGGGTGGGGGGAGAGGCGGGTGGGGGGAGGCGGGGTGGGGGAGAGGAGGCGGGGTGGGGGGAGAGCGGGGGGGGAGAGGCGGGGTGGGGAGAGGCGGGGTGGGGAGAGGCGGGGTCGGGGTGGGGAGAGGCGGGGTTGGGAGAGGCGGTGTAATTCCTACCTTGACTGCCAGGGGGTGATCACACCATCGTCGGGCCCACCGATGAGAACCAGTTGACGGAGCCTGAGGAAATTGTTCTTCCAGTCTGGCGAAGAGTAGAACAATAGATGTCACGAGGGGGGTGGGCGGGTATTGGTCGGAGATTCTACACGCACTCTGGGACAATTTACAATTCTTATCCGAAGCCAATCAGCCGACAAACCCAGCATGTCTTTGGAATGCAAGGGGAAACCAGGGAACCTGGAGAAAACCCACAGGGCGGAGAGCACGTGCAAACTCCGCGCCAACAAGCACTCCGGCACTGTGAGGCAGCAACTCTAGCGCTGCGCCACTTAGCTGGGTGTTGGGCCACAGTCCTCGACCTCGCCTATGCAGAGAGTCAGCCACAGTTACCCTCCCCCCCTCTTATTTCCGAAACAGTGAGATGCTACTAGGGACATCCCGTATTTTGGGCTAAATTGGTTTGTCCCGCACGGGACTGCCCTTGTCCCGTATTTGACTGCTACTACGCGGGTCGAGGGGACTGTCGGGTCGGAGCGCCACGTCCTGCCCCGCCTCACCGGTCCCGACGTAGTGCAGCCCATGGAGTGCAGCAGCAGCGCCTTGCCCGTGGCCCCGTCGGTCGGTCGGCAGCCCGGCCAGCTGTCCGAACTTTGGACCTTTGCCTACCGATGGAGTGCAGCAGCTGTGGCTCGCCTGCAGTCCGTTTGTCTTTTCTTTTTTTGTTTTCTTTTGTTCCGTTGTTTCAGTTTATTTCGGTTTATTTTAGTTGTGCATGTGTGTGTGGGGGGTGTTGGTGAAATATGTTTTTTGACTCTTTCTTCGGGGGGATGCGACCTTTCTTGCCGTATCCCCCATCTCCATCTCCGCTGAGGCCTATCGCGGAGCTGGCGGCCTCCAACTGGGACCGTCCTCGAGCCAGGACTTACCAACGCGGGGCTGGCCGACTTCGGGGCTGCGGCTTCGGAGCCTCGGAGGCTTGGCCTCGGGCCCAGTGGATGACATCAACGTCGGGAGCTCGCGGGTCACGGGTTGGTGACCTGTTTTTCCGGAGCTCGCGCAACAACAGCTGCATCCGCTGGACTGGAGGGCGGCAGCTTCGACCGCCCCGGGCCGCGGAGTTTGAACCGGCCCGTTCGCGGAGCTCGGATTCAGCCGCGGGACTTACTTGCCATCACCCGGCGGGGTCACAACATCGGAGGCCTGGATCGCCTCAGTGCAGAGGGAGAACAAGGAGGGAAGAGACAAAGACTTAAGACTTTTGCCTTCCAGCACAGTGAGGAGGTGCCTGGTGGACTCACCGTGGTGGATGTAAAAACTGTGTTGAGTGTGTGTTTTGTTATTTATTCTATGTTATGACTGCAGACTAAACCATTTTGTTGTACTGAAAAGTGCAATGACAATAAATTGAATCAAATCAAACCACTGACACCAGCACCACCCATCCTCATGGACGATCATCGGTTCATGAGTTATAACCATATAACCATATAACAATTACATCACGGAAACAGGCCATCGCGGCCCTTTTAGTCCGTGCCACACTTTTTCTCCCCTAGTCCCATCTCCCTGCACTCAGACCATAACCCTCCATTCCTTTCCCGTCCATATACCTATCCAATTTAGTTTTAAATGATAAAATTGAACCTGCCTCCACCACTTCCACAGGAAGCTCATTCCACACAGCTACCACTCTCTGAGTAAAGAAGTTCCCCCTCACGTTACCCCTAAACTTCTGTCCCTTAATTCTCAAATCATGCCCTCTTGTTTGAATCTTCCCTACTCTCAATGGAAAAAGCTTATCCACGTCAACTCTGTCTATCCCTCTCATCATTTTAAAGACCTCTATCAAGTCCCCCCTTAGCGTTCTGCGCTCCAAAGAATAAAGACCTGTCTTGTTCAAGCTTTCTCTGTAACTTAGGTGCTGAAACCCAGGCAACATTGGAGTTGGATGGGGTGCCAGGCGAAAACTCCTCAGCTGATCCACCGGTTGGGCTTTGTGTGCAGTCCAGCACCCGGGCCAACTCATCATTCACCCAGCCACGGCCGAGTCGGTCAACGAATTGCCTTCGGGAATTTGTCCCATATTTTGACCCTTTGTCCCTTATTTGGGAGTGGGAGAGTTGGCAAGCCTAGTGCCGCTCATCCTCATTCTCGCCGGGCAGTGACAGCTACATGGATAGGACAGGTTTGGAGAGATATGGACCAAGTGCAGGCAGGCGTGACTAGTGCAGCTGGGACATGTTGGGCAGGTTGGGCCGAAGGGCCTGTTTACCCGCTGTACCACACTGCGACTGTGTCTATGCGGTGTACGGTGTATGGGGTAGTGAGGAGTCCTTTCTCTGCGTTACCTGTGGCGTTGGGATTGTCCCTCTCGTTGTTGAGGAAGGCCAGGTAGTTATTGGAGCTGAGGTACAGGTCGTGATGGTGCGGGTCTGTAACAGGCGGAGAGCGAGGTCAAGGCAGGTACAGTAATAGAACACACACACACACCTGAAACACAGACGCACACACACACACACTGAAACACAGACACACACACACACACCTGAAACACAGACACACACACACACACACCTGAAACACAGACACACACACACACACCTGAAACACAGGCACACACACACACACCTGAAACACAGACACACACTCACACCTGAAACACAGACACACACACACACACACCTGAAACACAGACACACACCTGAAACACAGACACACACACACACACCTGAAACACAGACACACACTCACACACCTGAAACACAGACACACACCTGAAACACAGACACACACACACACACCCCTGAAACACAGGCACACACATACACCTGAAACATCACACACACACACACACCTGAAACACAGATGCCCACACAGACACATACACACACCTGAAACACAGTTGCCCACACAGACACACACACGAAACACAGATGCCCACACACATACACGCACCTGAAACAGACGCACACTGACAGGGAGAGACACACATGCACACACAGACTCTCACACATACAGGTTACAGACACACGCACATACACACACACCTGAAACACAGATGCACACCGACACAGACACCGACACACACACACACACACACACGCACGCACACCTGAAACACAGATGTACACACACACACAGAAACAATAGGTGCAGGAGTAGGCCATTCGGCCCTTCTAGCCAGCACCGCCATTCAATATGATCATGGCTGATCATCCCGAATCAGTACCCCGTTCTTGCCATCTCTCCATACCCCCTGATCCCTTTAGCCACAAGGGCCACATCTAACTTCCTTTTAAATATCGCCAATGAACTGGCCTCAACTACCTTCTGTCGCAGAGAATTCCAGAGACTCACCACTCTCTGTGTGAAAAATGTTTTCCTAATCTCGGTCCTAATGGAATTCCGTCTTATCCTTAGACTGTGACCTCTTGTTCTGGATCTCCCCAACATCGGGAACAATCTTCCTGCATCTAGCCTGTCCAACCCCTTAAGAATTTTGTAAGTTTCCATAAGATTCCCCCCTCAATCTGCTAAAATTCTAGCGAGACTTTAAGAAACAGTTAGACAGGTAAATGGATAGGCCAGGTTTGGAGGGATAGGGTCTAAATGCAGGCAAGTGAGACTAGGGCAGCTGGGACATGTTGGCCGGCTGTGGGCGAGTTGGGCTGAAGGGCCTGTTTCTACACTGTATCAATCTGTGACATTCACAGCAACAGACACGCTGATACACACTGGCACACACACGCACGTACACACACGCATGTACACGCACATACACAGTATCGTGCGCATACTCAGACACGCATATAGACAGACAAAGACACGTACCCGCACACAAACAGACACAGGCATGCACACAGACACACTAACACACACACTGATAAACACAGTGACACACACTGACACATAGTGACGCACACACAGATACCCCCTCACACACACACAGAGATGCATACACACACAGATACATACTGACACATGCAGAGATACACACACACACAGATACACACACTGACACGCATACTGACACACGCACACACAGAGATGCATACACACAGATTCATACTGACACACGCAGAGATACACACAGTGACACACGCTGACACGCATACTGACACACACACACACACAGATGCACACACACACACAGATGCACACTCACACACACACAGAGATACACGCTGACACACACTGACACACACACACTTGCGCACAGACCCAGGCACACACTGACACACACTGACAGTGTGAATCTCAAGCTGTCCGTGACGTGTCACACACACCGAGCCTCACGCCGCCCGCGGTGGTGAAACGGACGCTGGCGCCTCTCACCGTTCCAGTAGTTACAGATTGAGACGTGCTGTCCGATCTGCGTGTAGCAGAAGTGATAGAGATTGGTCTTCACGTACTTTGGGAAAAGCCACTTCAGGTAATCCGTGTCTGTCGGGAGAGAAGGATACTTGGTCACCGGATGGAGCATCCCCCACAGACCCCACCGACCAGAGACCCCCCCGACCCCCAGTGTACTTGGCGGGACTGACGTACGCTGAGAGAATGGAGCGGCAGGGCTTGTATACACTGGAGTTTAGATGGATGAGAGGGGATCTTATTGAAACATATAAGATTATTAAGGGTTTGGACACGCAAGAGGCAGGAAACATGTTCCCGATGTTGGGGGAGTCCAGAACCAGGGGCCACAGCTTAAGAATCAGGGGTAAGCCATTTAGAACAGAAATGAGGAAAAACATTTTCACCCGGAGAATTGTGAATCTGTGGAATTCTCTGCCTCAGAGGGCGGTGGAAGCTGGTTCTCTGAATGCTTTCAAGAGATCTAGATAGGGCTCTTAAAGATAGTGGAGTCAGGGGATATGGGGAGAAGGCAGGAGCGGGGTACTGATTGGGGATGATCAGCCACGATCACATCGAATGGCGGTGCTGGCTCGAAGGGCCGAATGGCCTACTCCTGCACCTATGGTCTATTGTGAACCCAACACATAGGGCGGCACAGTGGTAGAGTTGCTGCCTCACAGCGCCAGAGACCCGGGTTCGATCCTGACCTACGGGTGCTGTCTGTGTGGAGTTTGCACGTTCTCCCCGTGACCGCGAGGGTTTTCCCCCCGGTCTGTACGTCTGCGGCGTATGGGACGAAACCGGGGCAAAAGCCACGCAGGTCACGGGGAGTACGTACAAACTCCACACAGACCGCACCCCTAGTCAGGATCGAACCCGGGTTTGTGGGTCAGCAACTCTACCGCAGGGCCTACGTGACGCCTCTCCATGCCCGTCATATGACACAGAGAGCCTCCTCCCCCGGTGTAAATGGCTCCACGGATGGGGAAGGGTCTGCTTCCTCCGCTCCCCTCCACCCCCACCTCCAACCCTGCGGGGTCCGGAACTCACCTCCGTACTGGCCCAGCAGAGGGGCGGACAGAGATATCCAGGGTATCCACGTTGTGGTTGGGCATGGTGGAGATGATTCCCCGGCAGATCAGGCCACCTGCGGAATCATAGAGTCACGGGGTAATACAGCGCGTAAAACAGGCCCTTCGGCCCAACTCCCCCAAACCGGCCAACAATGTCACAGCTACACTTGTCCCACCTGCCCGCGCTTGCTCCATATCCCTCCAAACCCGGTACAGTGAAAAGATTTTGTCGCGTTCTATCCGTGCACCTGTACTTAAAGCCCTGTCCCACGGTACGGGTTCATTCCAAGAGCGCTCCCGTGTTTGCCCTGATTCGAACTCGGAGATTTACGGTAAAGGCCACTCGTCCGTACTCAGGGCTGTCGTGAACATTTTTCAACATGTTGAAAAATCTTCACGAGTCCTCCCGTGCTTGCCTGCCATTAGCGAGTCTTCCCGAGTACCTGCCGTTAGCGTTACGAGCCGCTAAGAGACGTCCCAGAGCTCCGACGTACCCGCTACGATCATTCTACATGCTTACCACGAGTTTGATTTTTTTTTAAACTTGCGAGAGCACTTGGAATCAACTCGTATCATGGGACAAGGCTATAAGTATTGTGTATTGTGTGCAGTTTTGGTCCCCTAATTTGAGGAAGGACATTCTTGCTATTGAGGTAGTGCAGCGTAGGTTTACCAGGTTAATTCCCGGGATGGCGGGACTGTCATATGCTGAGAGAATGGAGCGGCTGGGCTTGTACACTCTGGAGTTTAGAAGGATGAGAGGGGATCTTATTGAAACATATAAGGTTATTAAGGGCTTGGACACGCTAGAGGCAGGAAAAATGTTCCCGATGTTGGGGGAGTCCAGAACCAGGGGGCCACAGTTTATAATAAGGGGTAAGCCATTTAGAACGGAGATGAGGAAACATTTTTTTCTCACAGAGAGTTGCGAGTCTGTGGAATTCTCTGCCTCTGAGGGCGGTGGAGGCCGGTTCTCTGGATACTTTCAAGAGAGAGCTAGATAGGGCTCTTAAAAAGAGCGGAGTCGGGGGATATGGGGAGAAGGCAGGAACGGGGTACTGATTGGGGATGATCAGCCATGATCACATTGAATGGCGGTGCTGGTTCGAAGGGCCGAATGGCCTCCTGCATCTATTGTCTGTTGTCATTCCCACTCACACTGCTCCAGAGTGAATATCTGGCACAGCCTTTCACTGGTCACGTGGTTCCATAGTTCCTTAATTATCCCGTGTAGCAATGTACAGTGGGATTCTATTCTTTACATACAGATCAGTGACATTATTACCATATTTAATAATTTGATAATGGGTATTTAATAATATTTCATAATTTAATAAGGGGTAAGCCATTTCGGACTGAGCTGAGGAAACACTTCTTCACTCCGAGAGTTGTGAGTCTGTGGATTTCCCTGCCTCAGAGGGCGGTCGAGGCCAGTTTTCTGGATACTTTCAAGAGAGAGCTAGATAGGGCTCTTAAAGATAGCTGAGTCAGGGCATACGGGGAGAAGGCAGGAACGGGGTACTGATTGGGGATCAGCCATGATCACATTGAATGGTGGTGCTGGCTCGAAGGGACAAATGGCCTACTCCTGCACCTATTGTCTTCATTGTACAGTCCCCAGTAGCACGTAACAGAAAGAAACAGCCCACTGAGTGCACATCAGTTTCAGTTGCTTAGAATATTCCCACGTGTACTGAGGTACAGTGAAAAGATTTTGTTGCGTGCTATCCAGTCAGCGGAAAGATAATGCGTGATTACAATCGAGCCATTTAGTGTGTGGATACATGATAATGGAGTAAGGTTGAGTGCAAGGTAAACCAGCAAATTCCGATCAAGGACAGTCCGAGGGTGACCAATGAGGGAGAAGTTCCGCACTGCCCTCTGGTTGTGGTAGGATAGTTCAGCCATCGAGTCACGGAGTGATACAGTGTGGAAAACAGGCTCTTCAGCCCAACCCACCCAACAATGTCCCAGCTACACTAGTCCCACCTGCCTGCGTTTGGTCCATAACTCTCCAAACCTGTCCCATCCATGTACCTGTCCAACTGTTTCTTAAACGTTGGGATAGTCCCGGCCTCAACTACCTCCTGCAGCAGCTTGTTCCATACACCCACCACCCACTGTGTGAAAAAGTTACCCCTTGAATTACTATTAAATCTTTTCCCCTTCACCTTGAACGCATGTCCTCTGGTCCTCGATTCCCCAACTCTGGGTAAATGACTTTACCCAATCTATTCCTCTCATGATTTTGTATACCTCTGTGAGATCTCCCCTCATCCTCTTACGCTCCATGGAATAGAGACCCAGCCTACTCAACCACTCCCTCTAGTCCTGGCAACATCCTCGTAAATCTTTTCTGAACCCTTTAGAGACAGAGCAGCGGCGCGTAGACAGGGAACAGCGGGACTTCCGCAGGGAAACATGCAGGTTAGAAAATAGATAATAGGCAATAGACAATAGGTGCAGGAGTAGGCCATTCGGCCCTTCGAGCCAGCACCGCCATTCAATGTGATCATGGCTGATCATCCCCAATCAGTACCCCGTTCCTGCTTTGTCCCCATATCCCCTGACTCCGCTATCTTTAAGAGTTCTAACTAGCTCTCTTGAATGTATCCAGAGAACCGCCCTCAGAGGCAGAGAATTCCACAGACTCACAGCTCTCTGTGAGAAAAAGTGTTTCCTCATCCCCGTTCTAAATGGCTTACCCCTTATTCTTAATCTGTGGCCCCTGGTTCTGGACTCCCCCAACATCGGGAACATGTTGCCGATTTGCCTCTAGCGTGTCCAAATCCTTAATAATCTCATATGTTTCAATAAGATCCCCTCTCATCCATCTAAACACCAGCCACTCCATTCTCTCAGCATATGACAGTCCCGCCATCCTGGGAATTAACCTGGTGAACCTACGCTGCACTCCCTCAATAGCAAGAATGTCCTTCCTCAAATTAGGGGACCAAAACTGCACACAATACTCCAGGTGTGGTCTCACTGGGGTCCTATATGCCTATAGGTCAAACTAGCATAGGGGTCAGCATTGACACCGTGGGCCAAATGGCCCGTTCCTGCCTGGTTCTGTATTCTGCCCTGATCTTCGAGGCTGCGCGGCAGGCAATTAAACCGTCACCTAACTAGACATTGGGTCCTGACCTCCCATCTATCTCATTGGAGATCCTCGGATTATCATCAATCAAACATTACCCTGTGCTTAGTGTTATTCCCCTTTATCCTGTATCTCTACACTGTGGACGGATAGATTGTTATCATGTGTAACCAACAGAGAGAGGGACAGAGAGAGGGACAGAGAGAGGGACTGAGAGAGGGACTGAGACCAAAGTAAACTGGAACAGGATATATTGGCACATGAGTAAAGAACAAGACACAAATCGGAGGTCAGAGTTTAATCCCAGATCTTTGCAGTCCAGTTTGATGGACAAGGATATTGTCCAATCATCTCCATTCTCAATGGGCCTAGGGAACCCAGTACTTTGTGACAAGAGCAGAATTAGGCCATTCGGCCCATCGAGTCTACTCCGCCATTGAATCATGGCTGATCTATCTCACCCTCCTAACCCCATTCTCCTGCCTTCTCCCCGTAACCCGCACTAATCAAGTATCTATCCCCATCTCTGCCTTACAAATATCCACTGTCTTGGCCTCCACAGCCTTCTGTGGCAATGAATTCCACAGATTCATCACCCTCTGACTAAAGAAATTCCTCCTCATCGCCTTCCTGAAGGAACGGCCTTTAATTCAGAGGATGTGACCTCTAGTCGTAGACTCTCCCACCAGTGGAAACATCCTCTCCACATCCTTCCCCCTGCAACCACAGGAGATGCAACACCTGTCCCTTTACCTCCCCCCTCGACTCCATCCAAGGACCCAAACAGTCTTTCCAGGTGAGGCAGAGGTTCACCTGCACCACCTCCAGCCTCATCTACCGTATCCTCTGTTCCAGGTGTCAACTTCTCTACATCGGCGAGACAAAGCGCAGGCTCGGCGATCGTTTCACTGAACACCTCCGTTCAGTCCGTCTTAACCTACCTGATCTCCCGGTGGCCCAGCACTTCAACTCCCCCTCCCATTCCCAATCTGACCTTTCTGTCCTGGGCCTCCTCCATTGTCAGAGTGAGGCCCAGCACAAATTGGAGGAACAGCACCTCATATTTTGCTTGGGTAGCTTACACCCCAGCGGTATGAACATTGACTTCTCTAACTTCAGATAGCCCTTGCTTTCCCTTCCCAGTTCTCCCACTAGTCCCACTGTCTCCGACTGTATTCAATCTTCGTTCGACCCCCTCCCCGGACATCAGTGTGAAGAAGGGTCTCGACCCGAAACGTCGCCAATTCCTTCTCTCCAGAGATGCTGCCTCATCCAATGAGTTACTCCAGGATCTACCTTCGATTTTACCAGCATCTACCTTCGATTTTACCAGCATCTGCAGTTATTTCTGACACAACTCTCCACATCCACCCTATCCAACCCTTTCACTAATTCATAGAATCATAGAAAATAGGTGCAGGAAGAGGCCATTCGGTCCTTCGAGCCAGCACCGCTATTCAATGCGATCATGGCTGATCATCCACAATCAGTACCCCGTTCCTGCCTTCTCCCCATATCCCTTGATTCCGTGAGCCCAGTTTTAAACCTGTGCTCTTCAGACTCTTTTTCACACAGGGAGTTATTAATCTGTGGAATTCTCTGCCTCAGAGGGCGGTGGAGGCCGGTTCTCTGGATACTTTCGAGAGAGAGTTAGATAGGGCTCTTAAAGATAGCGGAGTCAGGGGATATGGGGAGAAGGCAGGAACGGGGTACTGATTGGGGATGATCAGCCAGGATCACATTGAATGGCGGTGCTGGCTCGAAGGGCCGAATGGCCTCCTCCTGCACCTATTGTCTATGGGTCGTGCACGTCGCAGCATTTGACGTAGGTCCTACCTTGCGAGTAGCAGATCATGTGCACTCCGTCAGCTGCGTTCTGCATGATGGGGTAGATGGCCTGCTTGAAGCCTTCCACCTGGCTCCACAGCGACTTCAGGCTCCCCGTCCGGTCAAACAGGTCAATGATTGTCACGTTGGTGCCAGGGTGCGACTGGGGGGGGGGGGGGGGAGGGGGAGAGGGAGAGAGAGAGAGAGAGAGAGAGAGAGAGAGAGAGGAGAGAGAGGGGAGGGGAGAAAGTCAAAGTCAAAAGAGTTTATTGGTCACGTGTCCCTGAGGCCAATGACATTCACTTCTTTGCATAGCACAACAGGAGTAGGCATTGAGTGCAAATAACAGATGGAGGGGTATTGATGTTCAGAGTTTTGGAGCCAGGTTTAATAGCCTGATGGCTGTGGGGAAGTAGCTATTCTGAACCGGGTCGTTGCAGGGGGAAGGTAGCGGGGGGATGAGTGTGTGGCCAGGGTGGTGTGGGTCCTTGATGATGCTGCCAGCCTTTTTGAGGCAGGACTGTGGTAGATCCCTCGTGGAAGGAAGGTCAGAGCCGATGATGGACTGGGCAGTGTTTAGTAGTAAGAGAGAGGCCTGAGAGACACGCACATGCAGAGAGAGCGCCAGGGGGAGAGAGACGCACAGGCGGGGGGGGGGGGGAGAGAAAAAATAGAGAGAGAGAGAGAGAGAGAAGAGAGAGAGAGAGAGAGAGAGAGAGAGAGAGGAGAGAGAGAGAGAGAGAGAGAGAGAGTAGAGAGAGAGAGAGAGAGAGGAGAGAGAGAGAGAGAGAGAGAGAGAGAGAGAGATGAGAGAGAGAGAGAGAGAGAGAGAGAGAGAGAGAGAGAGAGAGAGAGAGAGAGAGAGAGAGAGAGAGAGAGAGAGAGAGAGAGAGAGAGAGAGAGAGAGAGAGAGAGAGAGAGAGAGAGAGAGAGAGAGAGAGAGAGAGAGAGAGAGAGAGAGAGAGAGAGGAGGCGAGTGCGAGGCAGAAAGAGAGTGGGACAGAGAGAGAGAGACGGAGAGACGGAGAGAAGAGGCGGAGAGACACAGAGACGGAGAGAGAGAGAGAGAGAGAGAGAGACACACACACACACACACACACACACACACGGGAAATAACACCATGTTACTCATTGCTTCAAAACATTGTGAAATCAGAAGATTGGCAGAAAAGATGTTGCAATTGTGCAATTGCCCTTCATCCCCCATTAGGTTCCTAGGAGATTAATGGCTGAATAATGTTGTAAATGCAGTGCTTGTTACGCAGGCAAATACAGTCACTGATCTGCCGGAAAGGTCTTCCTCATTCCTCCTGGTTATTAGATTTCTCAAAGCATTCCTTCTGCAGTTGTACGGGGACCTAGTGAGACCACACCTGGAATATTGTGTGCAGTTTTGCGAGGAAAAACTACGGGAAGGATTTGAACTTTTTTCGCCTTCCATCACAGTGAGCAATGTGTAGGAGTCACTGTGGTGGATGTTCATGTTAAAATGTGTTTTTGAGTGTTACTTTTAATTGTATGACTGACCTGGCCAATGAAATTGCATATGTTGCAAAACATACATGGCGAGTAAAGTGTGATTCCACTTCTGATTTTGGTCCCCTAATTTGAGGAAGGACTTTCTTGCTATTGAGGAAGTTCACAAGGTTAATTCCCGGGATGGTGGGACTGTCATATGCTGAGAGATTGGAGTGGATGGGCTTGTATACTCTGGAGTTTTGAAGGATGAGAGGTGATTTTATTGAAACATATAAGATTATTAAGGGTTAGGGCACGCTAGAGGCAGGAAACATGTTCCCGATGTTGGGGGAGTCCAGAACCAGGGGCCACAGTTCAAGAATAAGGGGCAAGCCATTTAGAACAGAGATGAGGAAACACTTTTTCACACAGACGGTGGGGGAGGCCGGCTCTCTGGATGCTTTCAAGAGAGATCTAGATAGGGATCTTAAAGAAAGCGGAGTCAGGGGATATGGGGAGAAGGCAGGAACGGGGTAGTGATTGTGGATGAATCAGCCATGATCACATTGAATGGCAGTGCTGGCTCGAAGGGCCGAATGGCCTACTCCTGCACCTATTGTCTATTGTCAGTGTGTCATTGTGTGTTTACGGGCCTACTAAACTGCTGCAAGAAAGAATATGAATGGTACACATGGCAATTAAACACTCTGGTGGCATTTCAGTGGAGCTACTGCCTCATGGTGTCAGAGACCCAGGTTCGAACCTGACTAGGGGTGCTTGTCTGGACTGAGTTAGTACATTCTCCCCTTGACCTGCGTGGGGTTTTCACCGAGGTATTCGGTTTCCTCCCACGCTCCAAAGATGCACAGGTTTGCAGGTTAATTGGCTTGGTGTAAATGTAAAATTGTTCCCTAGTGCTTTCAAGAGAGAATTAAATAGAGTTCTTAAAGATAGCGGAGTCAAGGGATATGGGGAGAAGGCAGAAATGCTGAAGAGTTTCATTACACGTGTCAAAAACACCAGAGTTTAGTTTAGTTTGGAGATACAGCACGGAAACAGGCCCTTCGGCCCACCGAGTCCACACCAACCGGCGATCCCTGCACATTAACATTGCCCTACACACACAAAATACAATAGGTGCAGGAGTAGGCCACTTGGCCCTTCGAGCCAGCACCGCCATTCAATGTGATCATGGCTGATCATCCACAATCAGTACCCCGTTCCTGCCTTCTCCCCATATCCCCTGACTCTGCTATTTTTAAGAGCCCTATCTAGCTCTCGCTTGAAAGTATCCGGAGAACCGGCCTCCACCGCCCTGAGGCAGAGAATTCCACAGACTCACAACTCTCTGTGAGAAAAAGTGTTTCCTCATTCCGTTCTAAATGGCTTACCCCTTATTCTTAAACTGTGGACCCTGGTTCTGGACTCCCCCAATATCGGGAACATGTTTCCTGTCTCTAGCGTGTTCAAACCTTTAATAATCTTATATGTTTCAATAAGGTCCCCTCTCATCCTTCTAAACTCAAGAGTATAAAAGCCGAGCCGCTCCATTCTCTCTGCATATGACAGTTCCTCCATCTAGAAGCTTTTCTTAATTACGGTCTAATAACAGCAAAAAAAATACTCAAATTTTGGAAAAACGCACCTATGCCAACATTCAAAATGTGGATTTCAAGTATGTCTGAAACGCTACATCTTGAAGAAATGAGATTCCTCCTACTAGGCAAAGTAGACCTATTCTTAAAGATTTGGTCTCCTTTTATCAACTTTTTACAAGCATATGGTGCAACATAACATAACCTTCGAAATTAAATGGTTTAGAACCGGATGACGGATGGGCAAAAAAAAAATACGAGATAGGTAGATCTCTCCTAATCTTTCTTTTCTTTACTTTCTACTTTTCTTTCAATCTTTTAACTTCTCATCTCTATCCTTTATTTCTTTTGCTCTCTGTTTCTACTCGCTTGACTATCTATTCCGACACTCTTTATTTCTTTTTTCTCTCACTGCTCTTTTATTATTAAATCAAAAGTATGAAGTTGTACAAGAATGGAAATATGTATGTATGTGTGTATTAGGTACTCAAGTACCACACTATTGTACTTACTTCTAAAAAAAATAAACAAACATCTGGGAATTCTGGTAAACCTATGCTGCACTCCCTCAATAGCAATAATGTCCTTCCTCAAATTAGGGGACCAAAATTGCACACAATACTCCAGGTGTGGTCTCACTAGGGGTCTGTACAACTGCAGAAGGACCTCTTTGCTCCTAAAGTCAACTCCTCTTGTTATGAAGGCCAACTTCGCTTTCTTCACTGCCTGCTGTACCTGCATGCTTACTTTCATTGACTGATGAACAAGGACCCCCAGATCCCGTTGTACTTCCCCTTTTCACAACTTGACACCAATTACATAATAATCTGCCTTCCTGTTTTTGCTACCAAAGTAGATAACCTCACATTTATCCACATTAAATTGCATCTGCCATGCATCTGCCCACTCACCCAACCTGTCCAAGTCACCCTGCATTCTCATAGATACCCAGCACCTTCAAGAAGTCAGGCTTGATGGTGAAGGGGACGAAAGATCTGTCAGGCCAGTTGCCAAAGAGCATGGCCCGCTCTTCCTGCGGTTCACCCTGGCTCCTGTGGCCGACTCAAACTGGTCGCAGATACTAATCAGTCTGCGGACCGACCCTGGATCCGAGAAGAAGACAGCGACATCGTCCATGTACAGGGAGGTCTTTACTTGAATGCCCCCACTGCCTGGCAATGTCACTCCTCTTATGCCAGCATCCTTCCTAATGGACTTGGCAAATGGTTCAATACAACAGACGAACAAGACAGGAGAGAGAGGGCAACCCTGCCTGACTCCAGACCTTACAGGGAAACTGTCTGATCGTGCCTTGACTCTACGCTCCACCTGATACAGCCACACACGATGGTGGCCATCAGGGTGAGGGCGATGTGGGCACTCTTTTGCCCCCATTGTCTGCCAACGTCTGCACTATTGCACCCGGTCCATCTTTTCTCTCCCACAGCCAGCTCTGCTGGGACGGATAAGACTGAAAATGCTGGAGTAACTCAGTGGGTCAGGCAGCGTCAGTGGAGAGAAGGAATAGGTGTCTCGACCCTTAGCCGACCTACTCTGAAGGGTCTCGACCCGAGACATCACCCATTCCTTCCGCTCCAACCAAAATGTGTAGGAAGGAACTGCAAATGCTGGTTTAAATCAAACAGAGACACAAAAAATGCTGGAGTGACTCAGCGGGCATCTCTGGAGAGGAGGAATGGGTGACGTTTCGGGTTGAGACCCGTCTGATGAAAATGAAGAAAATGAGACTCTTCTTCAGTCTGAAGAAGGGTCTGGACCCGAAACGTCACAAGTTCCTTCTCTCCAGAGGCTGCCTGTCCCGCTGAGTTACTCCAGCTTTTTGCGTCCATCTGCGGTTTGAACCAGCATCTGCAGTTCCAGACACACAGACCTATCCACGTTCTCTACAGATGCTGCCTGGCCCATTGAGCTACTCCAGCACTTGATGTGTCTCCCCCACCCCAGACCCCGTAAAACAGCATCTGCACTTCCTTGTATGGGGAGAGGAAGGACATCCTTGTGATTGAGGCAGTGCAGCGTAGGTTCACAAGATTGATCCCTGGGATGGCGGGACTGTCATATGAGGAAAGATTGAAAAGACTAGGCTTGTATTCACTGGAGATTAGAAGGATGAGGTGGATCGTATAGAAACATATAAAATTATAAAAGGGGTGGACAAGCTAGACGCAGGAAAAATGTTCCCAATGTTGGGAGAGTCCAGAACCAGGGGCCACAGTTAGAATAAAGGTGAGGTCATTTAAGACTGAGGAGCTAAAAAACTTTTGTGAATTTGTGAATTTGTAAAATTCCTTGCCACAGAGGGCAATGTAGGCCAAGTCACTTCATAGATTTAAGAGGGAGTTAGATAGAGCTCTAGGGGCTAGTGGAGTCAAGGGCTATATTTAAGAGGGAGTTAGATGTGGTCCTTGTGGCTAAAGGGATCAGGGGGGTATGGAGAGAAGGCAGGTACAGGATACTGAGTTGGATGATCAGCCATGATCACATTGAATGGCGGTGCTGGTTCGAAGGGCCGAATGGCCTACCCCGGCACCTATTTTCCACGTTTGCACTAGCTCAGATGGGGCATCCATCATCCGTGGACGACCAGGGCCCGAGTTGCCCCAGCAAATGTGCCAAATAAGACGGCGTCTGCGGGTCGCCTGCCGCTGCAAGCGGCGTTGTCGCCTTACCTCGTTGATGAAATTCTGGAGGATCAGCATGTCGCCGGGGCTGTCGAACAAGCCGTGCACCACGACCACCGGCTTGTAGCACTGTGCAGCCCGCAGCAAGACGGCCGCCGCCAGCAGTAACCGGGTGAACATGTCTGCCTTGTTGGGGATTGCAACGTGTGGGCTGGTAATTCTGCAATGGCTGCTGTTGTTGGCGGTGCTGCAGTTACCGCTGCAGTCTGGCGGTGCTGGGCCACCGGCGGGGAGGTGATTAACCCCCCGGGTTCCGCGGGCTCGGGTTCAGGCGGTGGGCGGCCGCGAACTCGCGTCCGTCGCCCTTGCCCGGGGGCTGAAACTGACCAGCGCAGCCGCGCAGCCGCTTCCCATTGGAAAGTCACATCCTGCTTCCCTAACGACCGCCGCCGCTTCCTGGTTTCATGCAATGTGGACACAGGAAAATGCTGGAGTAACTCAGCGCGACAAGGCAACTTTATTTGTCACATACACGTACTAGATGTGCAGTGAAATGAAAGTGGCAATGCCTGCGGGATTGTGCAAAAAAACAACAGAACGGAATAGAGCAGAACCAGTATTTACATTTTTTTTAGAAAAAAAAATATATAAAGACACAACAGAACCATATACCAGATACCAATTACAGCACGGAAACTGGCCACCTCGGCCCTTCTAGTCCGTGCCAAACACATACTCTCACCTAGTCCCATCCTACCTGCACTCAGACCATAACCCTCCACAGTACATTATATGCATAGAAACATAGAAAATAGGCTAAAACAAAGCTAAGCATTTAGCAACAAAATATATGCAGGATTTACATTTTTTTAGAAAAAATATATAAAAAGACACAACAGAACAGTAAATTATATACATAGAAAATAGGCTTTAAGAAAGCTAAGCATTTAGCAACAAAATATATGCAGGATTTACATTTTTTTAGAAAAAATATATAAAAAGACACAACAGAACAGTAAATTATATACATAGAAAATAGGCTTTAAGAAAGCTAAGCATTTAGCAACAAAATATATGCAGGATTTACATTTTTTTAGAAAAAATATATAAAAAGACACAACAGAACAGTAAATTATATAGGTAGAAACATGGAAAATAGGCTAAAAAAAGCTAAGCATTTAGCAACAAAATATATGCAGAATTTACATTTTCTAAGAAAAAAAATATAAAAAGACACAACAGAACTAAATTATATACATAGAAACATAGAAAATAGGCTACAAAAAAGCTAAGCATTTAGCAACAAAATATATGCAGGATTTACATTTTTTTAGAAAAAATATATAAAATGACACAACAGAACAGTAAATTATATACTGTTAAATTATAAACATAGAAAATAGGCTTAAAAAAAGCTAAGCATTTAGCAACAAAATATATGCAGGATTTACATTTTTTAAGAAAAAATATATAAAAAGACACAACAGAACAGTAAATGATATACATAGAATGCACTACTCTCTGCAGAGCCTTCCTGTCCTGGGCAGAGCTGTTCCCAAACCAGATTGAGGTCCAGACAGTGCAAAACAGAGCAGCAAGGTTCATATCTAACTACTACAAGTGGCAGAGCTCAGTCTCCAGCATAAAGGACCTTAAATTTCATCCACCTACTATAGACAATGGACAATAGGTGCAGGAGTAGGCCATTCGGCCCTTCGAGCCTGCACCGCCATTCAATGTGATCATGCCTGATCATCCCCAATCAGTACCCCGTTCCTGCCTTCACACCATATCCCCTGACTCCACTATCTTTAAGAGCCCTATCCAGCTCTCTCTTGAAAGTAATCAGAGAACCAGCCTCCAGGGCCCTCTGAGGCAGAGAATTCCACACTCACCACTCTCTGTGAGAAAAAGTGTTTCCTCGTCTCGGTTCTAAATGGCTTACCCCTTATTCGTAAACTGTGGCCCTGGGTTCAGAAATCCCCCAACACCGGGAACATGTTACCTGCCCCAAGTGTGTCCAAACCCTTAATAATCTTATGTGTTTCAATAAGATTCCCTCTCATCCTTCTAAACTCCAGAGAATACAAGCCCAGCCGCTCCATTCTCCCAGCATATGACAGTCCCGCCATCCCGGGAATTAACCTGGTGAACCTACGCGGCACTCCCTCACTTGTCGCAAGTTCGTCAGACTGATAACATTCCACAAAATCAAGAATACCACTATTGATTTAAAGATGGAGGATCACATCCAGTTAACCCAAGCACCCATAGGCATGTCAACCAGAAGCTACAAACCTGGAAATTATTTCATTCAGCACGGCACTTCATTAGCACTTTCTAACTCAGGTTATAAGGTTCACCAGGTTAATTCCCGGGATGGCGGGACTGTCATATGCTGAGAGAATGGAGCGGCTGGGCTTGTACACTCTGGAGTTTAGAATGCTGCGAGGGGATCTTATTGAAACATATAAGATTGTTAAGGGTTTGGACACGCTAGAGGCAGGAAACATGTTCCCGATGTTGGGGGTGTCCAGAACCAGAGGTCACAGTTTAAGAATAAGGGGTAAGTCATTTAGAACGGAGATGAGGAAACACGTTATCTCACAGAGAGTTGTGAGTCTGTGGAATTCTCTGCCTCAGAGGGCGGTGGAGGCAGATTCTCTGAATGCTTTCAAGAGAGAGCTAGATAGGGCTCTTAAAAATAGCGGAGTCGGGGGATATGGGGAGAAGGCAGGAACGGGGTACTGATTGGGGATGATCATCCATGATCACATTAAATTGCGGTGCTGGCTCGAAGGGCCAAATGGCCTCCTCCTGCACCTATTGTCTATTGTCTATTGTCTAATTAAGTCATTTTTCTTCAAGATAGCAAGGAATTGAAATACCCTACCAGCCAGCATCAGGGATCCCCAAAAACATCAAAGATGCAACTCCAAAAGCATCTCCATCTCGACTAACACGTCCACCACCACCATAGTGCTGAGTGATGCTCTACCTACAGCTTTTCAGCGATCTACATCCAGATTCAGATCCAGGCAGCATCTCTGGAGAGAAGGAATGGGCGACGGATAGGTGATGTTTCAGGTCGGGACCCTAGTTGAGATAAAAGGACAGGTGACATTTTGGGTTGCGACCCTTCCACAGAAGAAGGGTCCCGATCCGAAACGTTCCCCTATCCTTTTTCTCCACAGATGCTGCCTGACCCGCTGAGTTACTCCAGCACATTGTGTCGACCATTGTGTAGAGTTGCTGCCTGTACGGAGTTTGTATGTTCTCCCCATGACCTGCGTGGGTTTTCTTCGGGATCTCCGGTTTCCTCCCACACTTGAAAGAGGTACCGATTTTATAGGTTCATTGTAGGTAGACTCAAATGCTGGAGTAACTCAGTGCGTGACACAGCATTTCTGGAGAAAAGGAATGGGCGACGTTTCGGGTCGAGACCCTTCTTCAGACTGATGTCAGGGGAGGGGTTGGGACAGAGATAGAATGTAGTCAGAGACATTAAGACTAGTGGGAGAACTAGGAAGGGGATAGAGAGAGAAAGCAAGGGCTATCTGAAGTTAGAGAAGCCAATGTTCATATCGCTGGGGTGTAAACTACCCAAAATATGAGGTGCTGTTCCTCCAATTTGCGCTGGGCCTCACTCTGACAATGAAGGAGGTCCAGGACAGAAAGGTCAGTGTGGGAATGGGAGGGGGAGTTGAAGTGCTGAGCCACCGGGAGATCAGGTAGGTTAAGACGGACCGAGCGGAGGTGTTCAACGAAACGATCGCCGAGCCTGTGCTTGGTTGATATCTGGAACAGCGGATACAGTAGATGAGGTTGGAGGAGGTGCAAGTGAACCTCTGCCTCACTTGGAAAGGCTGTTTGGGTCCTTGGACAGAGTCGAGGGGAGGAGGTAAAGGGACAGGTGTTGCATCTCCTGTGGTTGCAGGGGAAAGCACCTGTGGCCAGTGGTGGGATCCCTTTGGTGGTGGCAAAAATGTTGGAGGATTATATGCAAAGGCTGATGGGGTGAAAGGTGAGGACAAGGGGGACTCTATCATTGTTACGAATAGGGGGAGGGGGAATAAGAGCGGAGCTGCGGGATATCGAGGAGACCCTAGTGAGAGCCTCATCTATAATGGAAGAGGGGAACCCCCGTTCCCTAAAGAATTAGGACATCTCCGAGGCCTTTCTTGTCAGACTAGTCTGTGCGAGAAGGAACTGCAGATAGATAGATAGGACACATTTCTAATCTGACCTTTCTGTCCTGGGCCTCTTCCATTGTCAGAGTGAAACACAGCGCAAATTGGAAGAACAGCACCTCATATTTCACTTGGGTGGCTTACACCCCAGCGGTATGAACATTGACTTCTCTAACTTCAAGTAGAAACATAGAAACAAAGAAACATCGACAATAGTTGCAGGAGTAGGCCATTCGGCCCTTCAATATTATCATGGCTGATTATTCAACTCAGTATCCTGTACCTGCCTTCTCTCCATACCCCTTGATCCCTTTAGCCACAAGGGCCACATCTAACTCCCTCTTAAATATAGCCAATGAACTGGCCTCAACTACCTTCTGTGGCAGAGAATTCCAGAGACTCGCCATTCTCTGTGTGAAAAATGTTTTCCTCATCTCGGTCCTAAAGGAATTCCTCCTTATCCTTAAACTGTGACCCCTTGTTCTGGGCCTCCCCAACATCAGGGAACAATCTTCTTGCATCTAGCCTGTCCAACCCCTTAAGAATTCTGTAAGTTTCTATAAGATCCCGCCTCAATCTTCTAAATTCTAGCCAGTACAAGCCGAGTCTATCCAGTCTTTCCTCATATGAAAGTCCTGACATCCCAGGAATCAGTCTGGTGAACCTTCTCTGTAAGCCCTCTATGGCAAGAATGTCTTTCCTCAGATTTGGAGACCAAAACTGTACGCAATACTCCGCGTGTGGTCTCACCAAGTAGCCCTTGCTTTCCCTCCCTCTCCATCCCCATCCCCCTTCCCAGTTCTCCCACCAGTCTTACTGTCCCTGACAATAGACAATAGACAATAGGTGCAGGAGTAGGCCATTCGGCCCTTCGAGCCAGCACCGCCATTCAATGTGATCATGGCTGATCATCCACAATCAGTGCCCCGTTCCTGCCTTCTCGTGGATAGGTGGTCACACATCAGCTCCTGGCTGAGTTGTCAGATCAGTTTAATTGTCCAATGTTTTTGGCTATTGTCCAGCGAGTTACTCTCGATTCCCTTTTGAGAGCCTTGACTAATTTTGTCTCTATTGCTTTTGTGGAAGTGAATTTCAAATCATCCCACAAAGGAGATTTTTCTTACGCTCCCATGGCTTGTTTTTCCATGCTGTCATTTTAAATATATTTTCATGTCCTTGAACTAAGAGAGTTATGAGTCTGTGGAATTCTCTGCCTCAGAGGACGGTGGAGGCCGGTTCTCTGGATGCTTTCAAGAGAGGGCTCTTGGGGTGGGAGATTGCAACCTTCACGTGGTCCGCCCTGTTTCGATGAATACAATACAATACAATACAATACCGTTTATTACCGTTACAAACAAAATTTAGTTTCAGCAGTTATACAAACAAGAAAAGAACCAAGAAACACCTGTGATGGAAGGCAAAGTCTTATCTCTATTTATTAAAAATGCAATTAAAGATCAAATAGAACGAGTAGTCCTGCAACTTTAGGCTGTGCACGCCATACGCCAGAAGAAGATAGGGCTCCTGGAGATAGCAGTCAGGGGAAATGGGGAGAAGGAAGGAACGGGGTACTGATTGTGGATGATCAGCCATGATCACATTGAATGGCGGTGCTGGCTCGAAGGGCCGAATGACCTACTCCTGCACCTATTGTCTATTGGCCAGTCACCGGTTTTTCGGCGACCTGCTGCGACTATGACAGTCGCAGCAATCGCCTAAAAAATCGCCTAAGTGGGACAGGCCCTTAAAAATGTCAACGAAGAAGGGTCTCGACCCGAAACGTCGCCCATCTCCTTCGCTCCTTAGATGCTGCTGCACCCGCTGAGTTTCTCCAGCATTTTGTGTAACCCTTAAAAATGTCATTGTTTTGTTTGGGACATATGGAAATAAAACACTCTTGACTCTAGACTAGTCAATGCATGACTTCCGTCAGATCAGCAGGTTATGCTGGAGTTAGTTTATCTTATTCATTTACTTAACATGACATGATTAGTCTGTGAACGCTGGCCTTTGTGTGTGATCAGACTCATGATCCGATGAAAGCAGATCAACTTGAAATGTTTATTCTGCTTTGTCTCTTGACAATGCCTGGCTGATGATGACTAATTCCTGGTTTCTTTCAGATTGCCAACACTTTTAGCATTTAGCATCGATCGATTGCAAAGATACGGCATGGAAATGAGTCCTTTGGCCCACCAAGTCCACGCCGACCATGGATCAACCTTTCACATTAGTACAACGTGACAAGTGTACAAAACCATGAGATTAATAGATCGGGTAGATCGCTTGCCCAGAGTAGGGGAATCGAGAAACCAGAGGACATAGGTTTAAGGTGAAGGGGTGAAAGGTTTAATAGGAACCTGAGGGGCAACTTTTTCACACAGAGGGTGGTGGGTGTATGGAACGACCAGCCGGAGGAGGTAATGTGTAGGAAAGAACTGCAGATGCTGGTTTAAATCGAAGGTAGACACAAAATGCTGGAGTAACTCAGCGGGATGGGCAGCATCTCCCGAGGTAAGGAATGGATGACGTTTCAGGTCGATACCAGTCTGAAGAAAGGTCTCAACCTGAAACGTCACGCATTCCTTCTCTCCAAAGATGCTGCCTGTCCCAGCTCAGTGCATGGTGGAAATTCCCTCTCAGGCTGAAACAGCAACTGTTGGTTTCACTTTAAGACTGCTAATTGAAAATGGTTTTGTAGTCTTGACCACAAACTCCAAACTGTCGGCAGGAAGTTCAACCTGCAAAAGAAGAACTGGAACTTAAGATGAGGAAGAAGAGACAAATCGATCCTTTTGACTCGAGGCCACAAAGCACTGGAGTAACTCAGTGGGTCAGGATGCATGGCTGGAAAACGTGGATTAGTGACCTTTTGGGATGAGACCCTTCTTCAGTCTTACACCTGCTGTCTCTTCATCTCTGGGCTTTGTTCAACCATCTGTCCATCAACCCCCACCCCCCCCTCACCTGTATCCACCTATCACTTGCCAAGCTTTGTCCTGCCCATCCCATTTTCCAGCTGCCTTCTCCCCCACAACCCCTACATTGTGGCCACGGTGGCGCAGCGGTAGAGTTGTTGCCTCACAGCGAATGCAGCGCCGGAGACCCGGGTTCGATCCCGACTATGGGTGCTGTCTGTATGGAGTTTGTACCTTCTCCCCGTGATCTGGTGGGTTTTCTCCGAGATCTTCGGTTTCCTCCCACACTCCAAAGACGTACAGGTTTGTAGGTTAATTGGCTTGGTGTAAATATAAACATTGTCCCTGGTGGGTGTGGGATAGTGTTAATGTGCGGGGATCGCTGGTCGGCACGGACCCGGTGGGCCAAAGGGCCGGTTTCCGCACTGTATGTCTAAACTAATCTAAAAAAAAGTCTGAAGAATGATCTCGAGCCAAAACGTCACCTATCCTCATTTTCCAGAGATGCTGCCTGATCCGCTGAGTTACTCCAGCACTTTGTGTCCTCTCGTGCATTAACCAGCATCTAGTTATTTGTTTCTATCTTCCGAGATGAGACTGCAGTGTCAACTGAAGTTATTTCGAGCCAATCGTGGAATTTGTAATATCACATCGATATCATTTCATTGCACAATACACGTCTGAAAGAAAATTCTTAAATTTGTAACGACTTTTAATCTGGCGGAGGCAACATCAATTATTTCAAAACTCAAACAGCAATCAAACCAAGACCTCAACGGTGGAACAGGTGGAGGACGATGGCTGACCTTAGTGGAGCGTCATAACGGCTGGGAAGGCGGATGAAGGCTGCAGCAGAAAAAGGTCTCCGATCGTCTTGGACTCCATGTCACTGAATCCCGACCCAGATTTGTCAAAGACCGTGGGGTGGCTGTTTGTGCGTTAGTCTCCCCACATTAAACAAAGTCACGCACAGGCATCCTCCATATAGGGAATAGCACCCTGGAGACACCCATGGTCAGCCATGACCGAAGGGGGCCTAAGAAGATTTTAAAAATATGTACAAAACTTATTTTTGCCGTTTATTATTGTGTTTACAGGGTACTATGTTCACATAACTGTTGTGCTGCTACAAGTAAGAATTTCATCATTCCATTGCATAAAACTCCTTCAACGTCTGCAGTAAGATAGAACCATAGAAACATAGAAAATAGGTGCTGGAGGAGGCCATTCGGCCCTTTGAGCCAGCACCGCCATTCATTGTGATCATGGCTGATCGTGCCCTATCTATAAACAATGCCTGCCTTCCCCCCATATCCCTTGAATTCACTAGCCACTAGAGCTCGATCTAACTCTCTCTTAAATCCATCCAGTGATTTGGCCTCCACTGCCCTCTGTGGCAGGGAATTCCATAAATTCACAACTCTCCGAAAACGTTTTTTCTCACCTCAGTCTTAAATGACCTCCCCTTTTTTCTAAGACTGTGGCCCCTGGTTCTGGACTTGCCCAACGTTGGGAACATTTTTCCTGCATGTAGCTTGTCCAGTCCTTTTATAATTTTATATGTTTCTGTAAGGTCCCCCCTCATCCTTCTAAACTCCAGTGAATACAAGCCTAGTCTTTTCAATCTTTCCTCATATGACAGTCCCGCCATCCCAGGGATCAATCTCGTGAACCTACGCTGCACTGCCTCAATCACAAGGATGTCATTCCTCAAATTAGGAGACCAAAACTGTACACAATACTCCAGATGTGGTCTCAACAGAGCCTTATACAACTGCAGAAGAACCTGCAGATGCTGCAGATGTTCTATCAATCGGTGGTGGTCATGGCCGTCCTCTACGCTGCCGTGTGTGCTGGGGCTGCAGGGCAAAGGCCGCGGACGCCGACAGGACCAACAAGCTCATCAGCAAGGCTGGCTCCATCCTGGGAGTGGAGATAGATTCACGGGAGGTGGTCCTGGAGGGGCAAACTGTGGAGCATCCTGGACAACAAAGCTCACCCCCTCCGTGACACACTGGTGAACCTAAGGAGCACCTTCAGCAACAGACTGGTTCCACCAAGATGCAGCACAGAACACCGCAGGAGATCCTTCTTCCCTGTGGCTATCAAACTGGACAACTCCTCCCCCTTCTGTCATGGAGTAGATGGACTCCCCCCCCCCCCCCCCCCCCTCCATTCCAGCAGAATTAGCACTAAAATGTGTAAATACTTCGGCCCATATCAATAGTCTTTCCTCCTTACTGCCCAATATACTTCAAGGTACACATATCTCTCGTTTCCCTTTCCCCTGACTCTCACTCTGAAGAAGGGTCTCGACCCAAAACGTCACCCATTTCCTTCTCTCCAGAGATGCTGCCTGACCCGCTGAGTTACTCCAGTATTTTGTGACTAACGTCGATATAACCAGCAGCTGCAGTTCCTTCCTACATCAATCCCATTTCTCCAGAGATGCTGCTTGTCCCGCTGAGTTACTCCAGCTTTTTATGCCTGCAAATTTGGTTTAAACCAGCATCTGCAGTAACTGCCTACACTGTGTTCTGTTCAAAGATTTTAAACTTAATTGGACGGTCAGAATTAATGGTCTTTAAGAGTTGTTTTAGACAATATAGTCAATAGGTGCAGGGGTAGGCCATTCGGCCCTTTAAGCCAGCACCGCCATTCAATGTGATCATGGCTGCTCATCCACAATCCGTACCCCGTTCCTGCCTTCCCACCATATCCCCTGACTCCGTATCTTTAAGAGCTCTCTCTTGAAAGTATCCAGAGAACCGGCCTCCACCGCCCTCCGAGGCAAAGAATTCCACAGACTCACAACTCTCTGGGTGAAAAAGTGTTTCCTCGTCTCCGTTCTACATGGCTTACCCCTTATTCTTAAACTGTGGCCACTGGTTCCGGACTCCCCCAACATCGGGAACATGTTTCCTGCTTCTAGCGTGTCCAAAATAATCTTACATGTTTCAATAAGATTGCCTCTCATCCTTCTAAACTCCAGAGTATACAAGCCCAGCCGCTCCATTCTCTCAGCATATGACAGTCTCGCCATCCCGGGAATTAACCTTGGGGGGGGGGGGGGGGCATCTTATTATAAACAACACCGGATTTCTCTGCAACCGGTGCCTTGTCAAATCAATCTGTCATCTGACTGACCTTGCAAATGCTGTTTGTTGACATTTGGACAGGGCGTACCATTGCAATCAAAGGGGGAGTATTAAAGCTCTTTTTAAACATGAGATTAAAAATAATCGAGTGGCAACCAGCAACAGAAATAGTGCGCCACCACGCCCTGACATTGACCTTCTGGTAAGAAGGAGTGGCAGATGCCGGTTTAAACCGAAGATAGACCCAATGTGCTGGAATAACTCAGCGGGTCAGGCAGCATCTCTGGAGAGAAGGAATGGGTGACGTTTTAGGTTGAGACCCTTCTTCACACTGAGAGTCAGGGGAGAGGGAGACTAGAGATACGGAAGGGTGATGTTGGAAGGAAAGAACTGCAGATGCTGCTTTAATTGGAAGGTAGATGCAAAACTGCTGGAGTAACTCAGCGGGACAGGCCGCGAGACAGAGAGCTAGTCAGGGGATATGGGGAACGGGAAGGCAGGAACGGGAGTACACAAAATGCTGGAGAAACTCAACGGGTGCAGCAGCATCTATGGAGCGAAGCAGATAGGGTATTGGGGATGATCAGCCATGAACACAGTGAATGGCGGTGCTGGCTCGAAGGGCCGAATGGCCTCCTCCTGCACCGATTGTCATCCAGAGAGAAGGAACGGGTGATGTTTCGTGTCGAGACTGGGGTCGGGTTTGTCGTGTGTCTGAAGCAGGCCTCGACCCGAAAAGTCGCCCATTCCTTCTCTCCAGAATATGCTGCCAGCTTGCCTGACCCCGGCTGAGTTACTCCAGCTTTTTCAACCTGAGTGTGCATTTTAACATCAGCTGTGTGTGTGTGTGTGTGTTTTTTTAAGGGAGAACTTCTCGCCCAGTAACAGGCGAGGGACGGAGTGCACTTTAAATTCCTAACGCCTCCATCGCGTACAGTTTGTCCCGCACGCTGCAAACGTCTCTCTCTCTCACCATTGTAAACACACGCACACAGGAAGCAGACAACGTCTCTGGCGAACTCTAAACTCCTGGCTTTCCCTTACATCCGACTCCAGCACCCCTAGCAGCTGAAAGGGGGAGGAAAGAAAGTTGCAACTAAACTACTTGACCTATCTTTAAAACAATATATATATATATCTGTTTAAGTGGCTCTCTGCATCGGAATGAAATAAATTCGTCCCTATTAAAAGCATGATGCTCACAGCGTCCATGCGTCTTCTGGTGAGTTTCACAACAAACGTTCGTTGGTTACATTTGTTGCAAGGAGTTGAATATGTGTGACAATTCAAGGAGAGGAAGGCACTGGGCAACATGTTGCTCAATGTAGCCAGTCTTCTCGGTCGCCTCCATAACACTGGGCAGGGAGTTTGTGTTCATTTGTTTGCCCGTTGCAAAGGCAAAACCAACAGGGAGGCATTGCATCGGAAGGAACTGCAGATGCTGGTTTAAATCGAAGGCAGACGCAACATGCTGGAGTTACTCAGCGGGGACAGGCAGCATCTCTGGAGAGAAGGAATGGGTCGAGACAACTTCTCCAGACTGTGTATCGATGCCAGAAGTTAAAACAGCAAACGCCGTGGAATTCAAATTTTCCTTAATTTGACTGTTGGCGTGGGTGGGTCAAAGTGTGTGCATTTTCTAGGTCAAACTTTTCATTTCTCAAAGGCAAGAAGCAGAATAAATGCAGTTGAGATCTCCGGTGTTGTTCCGGCCTTGTGTACTTGTGTTTTTGTTTCCAGTAATGTTTCGTGGTTAAATGGACATTGCGCACGTGTTGAATTGAATGTCACCGAGCTACGGGTTAAAGCAACTGCGCCCCTTCTCCGACCGCCTTATACTTTTTCATTTTACCTCGAAACATTTTTTTAAAAAGCTTAACCAATTGTCATTTAGCCACAATTCCTCAACAGTTGTGCCAGTTTACATCAACTTGTGTTTTTTTTTCCTTTTACAAGGAAGCCAGGTACAAAGTTTGAAACGCTTCACATTAGAATCACCTTGTCACTTAAATCACAAACAAGTTAACACCACGTTTAAAATTACATAGAAAAATAGGTGCAGGAGTAGGCCATTTGGCCCTTCGAGCCTGCACCGCCATTCAATATGATCATGGCTGATCATCCAACTCAGTATCCTGTACCTGCCTTCTCTCCATACCCCCTGATCCCTTTAGCCACAAGGGCCACATCTAACTCCCTCTTCAATATAGCCAATGAACTGGCCTCAACTACCTTCTGTCGCAGAGAATTCCACAGATTCACCACTCTCTGTGTGAAAAACGATTTTCTCATCTCGGTCCTAAAAGACTTCCCCCTTATCCTTAAACTGTGACCCCTTGGCCTGGACTTCCCCAACATCTGGAATAATCTTCCTGCATCTAGACTGCCTAACCCCTTAAGAATTTTGTAAGTCTCTATGAGATCCCCTCTCAATCTTCTAAATTCCAGCAAGTACAAGCCAAGTCTATCCAGTCTTTCTTCATATGGAAGTCCTGCCATCCCAGGAATCAGTCTGGTGAACCTTCTCTGTACTCCCTCTATGGTAAGAATGTCTTTCCTCAGATTAGGAGACCAAAACTGTACGCAATACTCCAGGAGTGGCCCCACCAAGACCCTGTACAACTGCAGTAGAACCTCCCTGCTCTTGTACTCAAATCCTTTTGCTATGAATTACAGTCAGGATTTAAAAGGGAAACTCTATCAAGACAAAGGTAGGCATTGAGAGTACTGGAGTTAATAGACATTAGACAATAGGTGCAGGAGTAGGCCAATTGGCCCTTCGAGCCAGCACCGCCATTCAATGTGATTAGGGCTGATCATCCCTAAACAGTACCCCGTTCCTGCCTTCTCCCCATATCCCCGGACTCCGTTATTTTTAAGAGCCCTATCTAGCTCTTTCTTGAAAGCATCCAGAGAACCGGCCTCCACTGCCCTCTGAGGCAGAGAATTCCACAGACACTCTCTGTGAGAAAAAGTGTTTCCTTGTCTCCATTCTAAATGGCTTACTCCTTATTCTTAAACTGTGACCCCTGGTTCTGGACTCCCCCAACATCGGGAACATGTTTCCTGCCTCTACTGTGTCCAAGCCCTTAACAATCTTAGTTGAAAAGAAAGGTAGGCACGCAAAGAAAAATGTTGAGTGAACAAGGCCGGGACAACACCAGAGATCTCAACTGCATTTGTTTGTCTCCTTGTTGCCTTTGAGAAATGAAAAAAATTGACTTTGAGAATGCACAATCTTTGACCCACCCACAGTCAAATGAAGGGAGGAACATTTGAATTTGAAAACTCATTTGCTGTTTTTAACTTCTGGCATCGACACAGCGTGATTGGAGTAAACGTGTGTCCCAGTTTGCTTAAGAGTAACGTTTACCAGTACAACAACAAAACTATTACAAGCTGAGTGGCAAAGATTTATTGGGGCAGGTGGGCACAAATTCAGGAGGGTATTCGACTGGACGGCAAAATAAAATATAGGCCCATGATAAAATTAACACTGCAGATCTGGGATAAAAGTAAAACAAAATGAAAATGCTGGATACACTTCCTGTACTTTTTCTCCTAATAATTTAGGTTAATATCTTTGGTACAGAGAAGGTTCACCAGACTGATTCCTCGGATGGCAGGACTTCCATATGAAAAAAGACTGGATAGACTCGGCTTGTACTCGCTGGAATTTAGAAGATTGAGGGGGGTCTTATAGAGAATTCTTAAGGGGTTGGACAGGCTAGATGCAGGAAGATTGTTCCCAATGTTGGGGGAGTCCAGAACAAGGGGTCACAGTTTAAGGATAAGGGGGAAGTCTTTTAGGACCGAGATGAGAAAATCATTTTTCACACAGCGTGGCGAATCTGTGGAATTCTCTGCCACAGAAGGTAGTTGAGGCCAGTTCAATGGCTATATTTAAAAGGGAGTTAGATGTGGCCCTTGTGGCTAAAGAGATCAGGGGGTATGGAGAGAAGGCAGGTACAGGATACTGAGTTGAATAGTCAGCCATCATCATATTGAATGGCGGTGCAGGTTCGAAGGGCCGAATGGCCTACTCCTGCACCTATTTTCTATGTTTCTATGTATATAATAAGCCTCAGCAGTGGAGGCCAATTCACCGGATGTTTTCGAGAGTTAGATTTGGCTCTTAGGGCTAAGGGAATCAAGGGATATGGGGAAAATAGCAGGGACGGGGTACTGATTTTCGATGATCTTCCATGATCATATTGAATGGCGGTGCTGGCTGAAAGGGGGGGAATGGGCGACTTTTTATGACCTGATACGTCAGTCAATGATGCTGGAAAAAATCGCCAAGTGGGACAGGCCCTTTAGGGGTTATGGGGAGAAGGCAGGAGAATGGGGTTAGGAAGGTGAGAGATCAGTCACGATTGAATGGTGGAGTAGACTAGATGGGCTGAATTAGCCTAATTCATTACAATCACTTATGACAATCCGTGGAAGCCCAGAACAAGGGGTCACAGTTTAAGGATAAGGGGGAAGTCATTTAGGACCGAGATGAGAAAATCATTTTTCACACAGAGAGTGGTGAATCTGTGGAATTCTCTGCCACAGAAGGTAGTTGAGGCCAGTTCATTGGTTATATTTAAGAGGGAGTTAGATGTGGCTAAAGGGATCAGGGGGTATGGAGAGAAGGCAGGTACACGATATTGAATTGGATGATCAGCCATGATCATATTGAATGGCGGTGCAGGCTCGAAGGGCCGAATGACCTACTCCTGCACTTATTTTCTATGTTTCTATGACTTTCTGCTCCTCTCCTCATTGCAGGCAGCTCGTATATGGCGATCCCCGTTCCAAGTCAAGACTCCAGGCTTTTGCCGCCCTCCGCCGAGGGCTTTCTCCTCCCAGTGCCCATTGCCTCAGCTGCCCGTGCCCCCGCTGAGACATACTCTGGAGCGCTACCTCCTGGCACTGCAACCCCTGGTCACCCCGGAGGAGCTGGAGCAGACGAGGCAAATGGTCAGGGACTTCAGTAAGCCACGCGGCATCGGGCCAAAGCTGCAGGACAGGCTGGAGAAGCGGTCGAAGAGAACTGAGAACTGGGTGAGTACTTCTCGCCACCTCTCGTGCGACCTCCTCAATACACAAAACCCAAAACGGTAGCAGAGGGAGGCTGACTCAATTCAGAGACAAAGACCTGAACATCTCGACAATGAACAGTCATGAGTCAATGAAAGTAAGCATGCAGGTACAGCAGGAAGTGAAGAAAGCGAATGGCATGTGGGCCTTCATAACAAGAAGAGTTGAATGTAGGAGCAAAGAGGTCCTTCTGCAGTTGTACAGAGCCCTAGTGAGACCACACCTGGAGTATTGTGTGCAGTTTTGGTCCCTTAATTTGAGGAAGGACATTCTTGCTATTGAGGGAGTGCAGCGTAGGTTCACCAGGTTAATTCCCAGGATGGCGGGACTGTCATATGTTGAACGGCTGGGCTTGTACGCCCTAGAAGGATGAGAGGGGATCTTATTGAAACATATAAGATTATTAAGTGTATGAACATGCTAGCGGCAGGAAACGTGCTCCCGATGTTGGGGGAGTCCAGACCCAGGGTTCACGGTTTAAGAATAATGGGCAAGCCATTTAGAATGGAGACGAGGAAACATTTTTTCACACAGAGAGTTGTGAGTGTGTGGAATTCTCTGCCTCAAGAGGGCGGTGGAGGCTGGTTCTCTGGATGCTTTCAAGAGAGAGTTAGTTCGGGATAGCGGAGGTAAGGGATCCGGGGAGAAGGCAGGAATGGGGTACATATTGGGGATGATCAGCCATGATCACATTGAATGGCGGTGCTGGCTCGTAGGGCCGAATGGCCTACTCCTGCACCTATTGTCTATTGGAGGTAGACAAAAGTGCTGGAGAAACTCAGCGGGTGAGGCAGCATCTATGGAGCGAAGGACATAGGCAACGTTTCGGCCCAAAACGCCGCCTGTTTCCTTCGCTCCATGGATGCTGCCGCACCCGCTGAGTTTCTCCAGCACTTTTGTCTACCTTCGATTTTCCAGCATCGGCAGTTCCTTCTTGAACCTATTGTCTATTGTCCTGTCTCTCCAATCCTATGGTTGCTTCTCTTTCAGCTCACCGACTGGTGGATCCAGAGTGCCTACCTGACTTGCCGGCTTCCCCTGGCTGTGCACTCGAACCCTGCCGTGGTTCTGCCCAAACAGGACTACAATGACTGGAAAGGGCAGCTCAGGTAGGACTGTCCACACCAGGTTTGTGTTCAGTATTCAAATCTATTGCTTATAGTCAATGAGGCGCGGATGCGGTAGAAATCTTGCCTCTCAAGTTCAAGTCACATTTATTGTCGCATGCACCCATTGGTACAGTGAGATTTGAGTTACCATGCAGCCATACGAATAAAAAAGAACACAATGCACGATAGAGTTTTACATGGACATCCCCACACAGCAAAATCAACGTTTCCCACTGTGAGGGAAGGCAATAAAGTTCTGCCATCTTCCTCTTTGTTCGCCCGTGGTCGGGGGCCTTTGAGCCCTCCACAGTCGCCGCTACGGGCAGCCCGATGTTCAGGCCCTTCTCGCCGGGGTGACCGGAACCCTCTCAGCGGCTCGGAGTTTCCAAATCGGCCGCTTCCTACCGGGGAACGCGGCTTCCGAAGTCCACAGGCCGAGCTGGCTGGAGCTCCAACACTGGCGACATCAGCAGCAGCAGCAGCAGCAGCATTCCGGGCACAAACACTCAGATGAACATACAGCGACAAATTAAACGCCATGTTCGTAAGCCTTAGGACCAGAATTAGACCATTTGGCCCATTGAGTCTATTCCGCCATTCACTGTGATCATGGCTGATCATCCACAATCAGTACCCTGTTCCTGCCTTCTCCTTATATCCCCTGACTCCGCTATCTTTAAGAGCCCTATCTCATTTGGCCCATTGAGTCTACTCCGCCATTCAATCATCGCTGATCTAGTTATCCCTCTCAACCCCATTCTCCCGCTTTCTCCCCATAACCTTTGACACCAGCATGAAACAAGGACCTGCTTGAAAAATACCCACTGGTTTGGCCTCCACAGCCATATACGGCAATGAATTCCACCGATTCACCATTCTCTGACTAAAGGAATTCCTCCTCATCTCCTATCTAAAGGTATGTCCTCCTGTTCTCATCCCTTGTCTCTTAATTTAAATTTCCTTAATGTATAATTAATTTGGCTTGGTTATAAATGTAAAAACGTCCCCAGTGTTGTGTAGGGTAGAGATCATGTGCGGGGATCGCCGGTTGATGGGCTGAAGGGCCTGTGTCTGTGCTGTATCTCTAAACTAAACTAAACTAAAACTGCTGTATAATTGACATGGAACTTCTTTTTTTAAAAGCACTTTGAAAGCGATTTGTTACTATTTATGCATCTGGATTTTTAATAAATATTAGTTCATTTCGTTTATTGTCACATGTTCCGAGGTACAGTGTAAAGCATTTTTGCGTGCTAACCAGTCAGTGGAAAGACAATACATGATTACAATAGAGTTGTCCATAGTGTACTTCTTCTTAAGCCCTTTGCTCCTCCAGGGAGCATAGACCATTGACAAATGTTCTCCACCTCACTCGGTTGTTGGCAGTTCTTTCGAGATCTCCCCAGTTGAGCCCACTCTCAGACGTTTCTGTCTGGACACCTCTTCTCCAGCTGTTCCTGGGGCGACCTTTTTCCTCTTTCCTTGGGGGTTCCATTTCAGGGCTTGTGGCAGGTTTATCTCCCCTGACTGTGTCCACAGTGTACAGATACATGATAAAGGGAATAAGGTTTAGTGCAAGATATAGAGAGATTTGGGCCATTTGGAAAAGTGGGCTGAAAGATGGCAGATGGAGTTTAATGCTGATAAGTGTGAAGTGCTACATCTTGGCAGGACAAATCAAAATAGGACGTACATGGTAAATGGTAGGGAATTAAGGAATGCTGTGGAACAGAGAGATCTAGGAATAACTGTGCATAATTCCCTGAAGGTGGAATCGCATGTTGATAGGGTGATAAAGAAAGCCTTTGGTGTGCTGGCCTTTATAAATCAGAGCATTGAATATAGGAGTAGGGAAGTAATGTTAAAATTGTACAAGGCATTGGTAAGACCAATTCTGGAGTATGGTGTACAATTTTGGTCGCCTAATTATAGGAAGGATGTCAACAAAATAGAGAGAGTACAGAGGAGATTTACTAGAATGTTGCCTGGGTTCCAGCAACTATGTTACAGAGAAAGGTTGAACAAGTTAGGTCTTTATTCTTTGGAGCACAGAAGGTTAAGGGGGGACTTGATTGAGGTCTTTAAAATGATGAAAGGGATAGACAGAGTTGACGTGGATAAGCTTTTCCCATTGAGGGTAGGGAAAATTCAAACAAGAGGGCATGACATGAGAATTAAGGGACAAAAGTTTAGGGGTAACGTGAGGGGGAACTTCTTTACTCAGAGGGTGGTGGCTGTGTGGAATGAGCTTCCAGCAGAAGTGGTGGAGGCAGGATCGATTTTAACATTTAAGAGTAAAGTGGATGGGTATATGGGCGGGAAGGGAATGGAGGGGTATGGTCTGAGTGCAGGTAGATGGGACTAGGGGAAAATAAATGGTCGGCACGGACTGGAAGGGCCGAGAGGGCCTGTTTCCGTGCTGTAATTGTTATATGGTTATTATTATATAGTCCGGTACCGTCCGATCAAAGATAGTCCAAGGGTCTCCAATGAGGTAGATAGTAGCTCAGGACTGCTCTCTAGTTGTAGGTAGGATGGTTCAGTTGCCTGATAACAGCTGGGAAGAAAGTGATCGAAATCGACTTGAAAGGGGATCTTATAGAAACTTACAAAATTCTTAAGGGGTTGGACAGGCTAGATGCGGGAAGATTGTTCCCGATGTTGGGGAGGTCCAGAACAAGGGGTCATTGTCTAAGGATAAGGGGGAATTCCTTTAGGACTGAGATGAGGAAAACATTTTTCACACGGAGAGTGGTGAGTCTCTGGAATTCTCTGCCACAGAAGGTAGTTGAGGTCAGTTCATTGGCTATTTTTAAGAGGGAGTTAGATGTGGCCCTTGTGGCAAAAGGGATAAGGAGAGAAGGCAGGTACGGGATACTGAGTTGGATGATCAGCCATGATCAAATTGAATGGCGGTGCACGCTCGAAGGGCTGAATGGCCTGCTCCTGCACCTATTTTCTATGTTTCTATGTTTCTATGAAACTGGAGTTAACAATTAACATGACTTGATTGATTGGAATAAAACACTGGTCCAGTATCTCCAAATAATCTCGATACTTTAGAACGATTGGATTCTCATGGTCTTTTTCTTGTCCCTTCAGGTTTGCGGCCAAACTAATCGCTGGAGTGCTGGACTTCAAGCGTAAGCTCGACAGGTAAGTATTTCCAGTTGACATCTTGGATCTTTCCCTGCCATCACACTTGATTTGTCAGTCCCGACAAAACGTGGTGTGCACCATATAATGGGCACGGTGGCGCAGAGGTAGAGCTACTGCCTTACAGCGCCAGAGACGAGGGTTCGATCCTGACTATGGATGCTTGTCTATACGGAGTTTGTACGTTCCCCCTGTGACCTTCTGAAGTAGCACAGGGCCCTAGTGAGACCACACCTACAGTGTTGTGTGCAATTTTGGTCTCCAAATTTGAGGAAGGACATTCTTGCTATTGAGGGAGTGCAGCGTACGTTCACGAGGTTAATCCCCGGGATGGCGGGACTGGGCTTGCATACTGTCATATGTTGAAAGAATGGAGTGACTGGGCTTGTTTACACTGGAATTTAGAAGGATGAGAGGAATTGAAGCATATAACATTATTAAGGGATTGGACTCGCTAGAGGCAGGAAACATGTTCCCGATGTTGGGGGAGTCCAGAACCAGGGGCCACAGTTTAAGAATAAGTGGTAGGCCATTTAGAACGGAGACGAGGATACACTTTTTCACCCAGAGAGTTGTGGATCTGTGGAATTCTCTGCCTCAGAAGGCATTGGAGGCCAATTCTGTGGATGCTTTCAAAAGAGAGTATGATATAGTAGAGCTCTTAAAGATAGCGGAGTCAAGGGATATGGGGAGAAGGCTGGAAGGGGGTACTGATTGTGGATGATCACAGTGAATGGCGGTGCTGGCTCGAAAGGGCCTACTCCTGCACCTATTGTCTATTGATCCTAGTGGGTTTGCTCCGAGATCTTCAGTTTCCTCCCACGCTCCAAAGACATACAGGTTTGTGGGTTAACTGGCTTGGTATGAATGTAAAATTGTCCCTGGAGTGTGCAGGGTAGTGTTAATGTGTGGGGATCGCTGGCCGGCGTGAACTTGGTGAGACGAAGGGCCTGTTTCCACACCGTCTCTCTAAACTAAACTAAACTAAAAATAGTAATAGTTCTACCATTATCCAAATGAAGCCACAATGTAATCTGATCTCTATATATCCCTCAATAGAACATAGGAACAGTATAGCACAGGAACTATGCTAACAATTTCTGGCTCATTGACATTGTATCAAATTTGTTGGATCCTGACCAGATTTATTTTTAACTTAAGTTTAACTGTTAGACTTAAGGGCCTGGGCGTCATTTTCGCGTCATTTACACTACATCATTTACGTGTCGCGATGCGCACGTGATGGCGCGCATGGTGCGTGGTGACGTGTGGTCGCGCGCGGCGTCCCAGGATTTTGGGATGCCCAAAATCTGCCCAAATGAAGCCCAAGTGGGACAGGCCCTTAAACAGGCCCATGGGCCGACCGAGTCTGCTCCGACCAGCGATCGCCCCCTACACACACCACGGACAACTTCCAATTTACAGAGGGCCATTTAACCTCCAAACTTGCACGTCTTTGGAGTGTGGTAGGAAACCGGAGCACCCAGAGAAATCCCACACGGTTCACGGGGAGAACGTGCAAACTCTGCACAGACAGCAGCTGTTGTCGGGATCGAACCCGGGGTCACGGGCGCCATGAGGCTGCAACTCTGCCGCTGCACCACCATGCCTGCCCCTAATGTACTCGTTCGACGGCGTCTCACGATTATTCCCGGATGTTGAAGCAGCCATTTTGTTCTTGTTTTGTTTTCCTCTTCAGTCAGTCGCTTCCAATTGAATACAGCCGCGCGAAACCCCTCTGCATGGATCTGTACGCCAAGATCCTGTCCTCCTGTCGTATCCCTGGGCCCAAACACGACACCCTGATCAATTACGGCTCTACCAGGAGTCCACCAACGCACGTTACCGTTGTCCGCAACTTCCAGGTAAAACCTCAACTTCCATGTAAGCTGTGAATTACATAGACTTGGGGGCATTGGTTCTGTCTTGATGCACTATTAATTGTGTGTGTAAGTATGCATGTACATGTGTGTGTGTGCAAATATGCATGTGTGTGTGTGTAAATATGCATGTATATATGTGTAAGTATGCGTGTCTGTGTGTGTAAGTATGCATGTACGTGTGTGTAAGTATGTATGTACGTGTGTGTAAGTATGCATGTGTGTGTGTGTAAGTATGCATGTATATGTGTGTGCAAATATGCATGTATGTAAGTATGCATGTGTGTGTAAATATGCATGTATATATGTGTGTGTAGGTGTGCATGTATATGTGTGTGTGTAAGTATGCAGGTATATGTATGTAAGTATGCATGTATATATGTGGGTGTAAGTATGCATGTAAATGTGTGTGTAAATATGCATGTATATATGTGTGTGTAAGTATGCAGGTATATGTGTGTGTAAGTATGAATGTATATGTGTGTGTGTAAGTATGCATGTATATGTGTGTGTAAGTATGCAGGTATAGGTGTGTGTAAGTATGCATGTAAATGTGTGTGTAAGTATGCATGTAAGTGTGTGTGTAAATATGCATGTATATGTGTGGGTAAATATGCATGTATATGTGTGTGTGTAATTATGCATGTACGTGTGTAAGTATGCATGTGTGTGTGCATGTATATGTGGGTGTGTGTAAGTGCATGGATATGTGTGTGCATGGATATGTGTGTGTACATAAGTATGCATGGATATGTGTGTGCATATATGCACGTATGTGTGCGTGTGTGAAAGTATGCATGTAAATGTGTGTGGCAAGTATGCATGTATATATGTGTGTGTGTGTGTGTGCATATATGCACGTGTTCAAGTTCACATAATAAATGCAATGCAATAGACATAGTAAATGTCACATGCAATAGACATCAGACAATAGGTGCAGGAGTAGGCCATTCGGCCCTTCGAGCCAGCACCCCCATTCAATGTGATCATGGCTGATCATCCCCAATCAGTACCCCGTTCCAGCCTTCTCCCCATATCTCCCGACTCAGGTATCTTTAAAAGCCCTATCTTGCTCTCTCTTGAAAGTCTCCAGAGAACAGCCCTCTGAGGCAGAGAATTCCACAGACTCACAACTCTCTGTGAGAAAAAGTGTTTCCTCATCTCCGTTCTAATGGCTTATCCCTTATTCATAAACAGTGGCCCCTGGTTCTTGATTCCCCCAACATCGGGAACATGTTTCCTGCCTCTAGCGTGTCCAAACCCTTAATAATTCCCAATAAGATCCCCTCTATTCCTTCTAAACTCCAGAGTATACAAGTCCAGCCACTCCATTCTCAGTCTTGCATATAACAGTCCCGCCATCCCGGGAATTAACCTTGTAAACCTACAGCGCACTCCCTCAATAGCAAATCAATAGATCCTTCATCAAATTAGGGCACCAAAACTGCAGGTGTGGTCTCACTAGGGCCCTGTACCACTGTAGAAGAACCTCTTTGCTCCTATACTCAACTCCTCTAGTTATGATGGCCAACATGTCATTCGCTTTCTTCACTGCCTGCTGTACCTGCATGCGTACTTTCATTGACTGATGTACAAGGACCCCCAGATCTCATTGTATTTCTCCTTTTCCCAATTTGACACCATTTAGATAATAACCTGCCTTCCTGTTTTTGCTACAAAAGTGGATAATCTCACATTTATCCACAGCCACCTACATAATCGAAGACGAGGCTCTCTCCCACGCGATCCCAGCACACTAACACTATCCTACACACACTAGGGACAATTTTACATGTACACCAAGTCAATTAACCTAGAAACCATTAGATCATTGGAGTGTGGGAGGAAACCTAAGATCTCGGAGAAAACCCAAGCGGTTATGGGGGAGAACATACAAACTCCGTACAAACCGTGCAGACACATACTCTGGAAGTTAGAAGGATGAGAGGGGATCTGGTTGAAACATATAAGATCATTAAGGGTTTGCACACACTAGAGGCAGGAAACATGTTCCCGATGTTGGGGGAGTCCAGAACCAGGGGCACACAGTTTAAGAATAAGGGGTAAGCCATTTAGAACGGAGATGAGGAAACACTTCTTCACACAGAGAGTTGTGAGTCTGTGGAATTCTCTGCCTCAGAGGGCGGTAGAGGCCAATTCTCTGGATACTTTCAAGGGAGAGCTACATAGGGCTCTTGAAGGTAGGGAGTCAGGGGATATGGGGAGAAGGCAGGAACGGGGTACTGATTGGGGATGATCAGCCAAGGATTTGAGTACAAGAGCAGGGAGGTTCTACTGCAGTTGTGCAGGGTTTTGGTGAGGCCACACCTGGAGTATTGCGTACAGTTTTGGTCTCCTAATCTGAGGGAAGACATTCTTGCCATAGAGGGAGTACAGAGAAGATTCACCAGACTGATTCCTGGGATGTCAGGACTTCCATATGAAGAAAGACTGGATAGACTCGGCTTGTACTCGCTTGCATTTAGGAGATTGAGGGGAGATCTTGTAGAAACTTACTAAATTCTTAAGGGATTGGACAGGCCCGATGTTGGGTAACTCGGGGTCACAGATTAAGGATAAGGGGGAAGTCTTAGAACCGAGATGAGAAGATCATTTTTCACACAGAGTAGTGAGTCTGTGGAATTCTTTTCCACAGAAGGTAATTGAGGCCAGTTCATTGGCTATATTTAAGATGTGGCCCTTGTGGCTAAAGGGATCCGGGGGTATGGAGAGAATGCAGGTACAGGATACTGAGTTGGATGATCAGCCATGATCATATTGAATGGCGGTGCAGGCTCGAAGGGCCGAATGGCCTACTCCTGCACCTATTGTTTTTTGTCTTTTGTCTTTGGAGTGTGGGAGGAAACCGAAGATCTCGTAGACAACCCACGCGGTCATGGGGAGAACGTACAAACTCCGTACAGACAGCACCCGTCGTCAGGATCGAACCCGGGTCTCTGGCGCTGTGACGCAGCAACTCTACCGCTACGCCACTGGGCCGCTTTAGCTCCTGTTCGGTTGCGATGGCTCGGGAATTTGCTGACCTTGCTCAGGGCTGTTCTGACACTCCTGCGCTCACTTATACTTGCAGTTCTTCCATCTGGATGTGTACAACAGCGATGGCTCGCCTCTGACTGTGGACCAGATTCACATGCAGCTGCAGCGCATCCGGAATTTCTCCTGGAAGACGGACAAGGAGCCGTTGGGAGTTCTGACGAGCGATCACCGCAATACCTGGGGACAGGCGTACAACACCCTCATGAAAGGTAGAACGATCTCGGAACGATCCCCAGTGCCGAACAAATTGACTAGTTTAATTTAGCATGGAAACAGGCCCTGCGGGATACAGTGCATAAACAAACCCCTTCGGACCACTGAGTCCTCGTCGACCAGCGATTTTTCCCCCCCCCCCCCCCCCACTAACATTGCCCGACACAGAGTCCGGGGGCAATTTGAAACTTTTCCAAAGCCAATTAGCCGACAAGCCTGCACGTCTTTGGAGTGTGGGAGGAAACCGGAGCACCCGGAGAAAACCCACTCGGATCCGGGAGAGAGCAATACTCCTGGTGTGCGCTCACTTAGGCCCTGTACAACTGCAGGAGGATCTCTTTGCTCCTATACTCAACTCCTCTTGTTGTGGAGGCCAACATGCCATTCGCTTTCTTCACTGCCTGCTGTACCTGCATGGTTACTTTCATTGACTGATGAACAAGGACCCCCAGATCCCGTTGTACTTCCCCCTTTCCCTACTAGCTCTGGGACTAGCTGCAGTTTCCAGGTCACCTGCGAGCCCCGGGACTGGCTGTAGTGCCCAGGTTGCCTGCTCCAGGACTGGCTGTAGTGCCCAGGTTGCCTGCTCCAGGACTGGCTGTAGCGCCCAGGTTGCGTAAACGAATTAAAAAAAGACGCCTGAGGGCCAGATGATTTCGGGTTGCGGGCCGGATCCAGCCCGCGGGCCGTAAGTTGCCAATCCCTGCCCTAGATGTTATGTCCTTTGTCATGTATCTGTACAATGTGGATGGCTCGATCATGTATTCATAATCATGAGTATTGCAGAATATTCTTTATTTGCGAAACAATACTCGAAGTACACGCGTTCTTGGTGAGGAATTAACGCTTTAAGCTCCTGTCATCGTGAAGAGCACTAGCTACTGAACACACTCAAAAGCCTGCGTGACAGTCCCGATAAATGATGAGGGTTCTGAATACCCAGCTTCACCACTGTGTCGCTACACATTGTCTTTCCGCAGACAGGATAGCACGCAACAAAAAAGCTTTTTAATGTACCAGACTGATTCCTGGGATGGCACGACTTCCATGTGAAGAAAGACTGGATAGACTTGGCTTGTACCCGCTGGAATTTAGAAGAATGAGGGGTGATCTCATAGAGACTTACAAAATTCTTAAGGGGTTGGACAGGCTAGATGCAGGAAGATTGTTCCCGATGTTGGGGAAGTCCAGGACAAGGGGTCACAGTTCAAGGATAAGGGGGAAGTCTTTTAGGACCGAGATGAGAAAATCGTTTTTCACACAGAGAGTGGTGAATCTGTGGAATTCTCTGCCACAGAAGGTAGTTGAGGCCAGTTCGTTGGCCATATTTAAGAGGGAGTTGGATGTGGCCCTTGTGGCTGAAGGGATCAGGGGGTATGGAGAGAAGGCAGGTACAGGATACTGAATTGGATGATCAGCCATGATCATATTGAATGGCGGTGCAGGCTCGAAGGGCCGAATGGCCTGCTCCTGCCCCTAATTTCTATGTTTCTATGTACCTCGGTACACGTGACAATGAACTGTAAACTGAAAACTTTCCATTGCTGTCTCCCACAGACAAGCTGAACAGAGAGTCGGTCAGGGCCATTCAGCAGAGCATCTTTACCGTGTGCCTGGACTCGCCGGTGCTGAAAATCTCGGAGGAGAAGTACACGAGCCGGATGGCGGCGCAGATGCTACACGGAGGTGGCAGCTACTCCAACAGCGGCAACCGCTGGTTTGACAAAGCGCTGCAGGTACAAGCAACAGGACAACAAAGAGGTCCTTCGGCAGTTGTACAGGGACCACGTGAGACCACACCTGGAGTATTGTGTACAGGTTTGGCCCCCTAATTTGAGGAAGGACTTTCTTGCTATTGAGGGAGTGCAGCGTTGGTTCACCAGGTTAATTCCAGGCATGATGGGACTGTCATATGCTGAGAGAATGGAGCGGCTGGGCTTGTATACTCTGGAATTTAGAAGGATTTAGAACGAAGATGAGGAAACACTATTTCTCACAGAGTTGTGAGTCTGTGGAATTATCTGCCTCAGAGGGCAGTGGAGGCCGGTTCTCTGGATACTTTCAAGAGAGAGCTTGATAGGGCTCTAAAATATAGCGGTCAGTGGATATGGGGAGAAGGCAGGAACGGGGTACTGATTGGGGATGATCAGCCATGATCCCATTGAATTGGTTTGAATGGCCGAATGGCCTTACTTCTGCACCTATGGTCTATTATCTATTGACAGTGTGTGCTGGCCATTGTCATAGAGTCACAGAGTCACACAGCGTGGAAACAGGCCCTTCCGCCCAACTTGCCCACGTTGACCAACATGTCTCACCTGCACCAGTCCCACCTGCCTAGGTTAGGATCAAATCCCTCCAAACTTATCCTATCTCTCTTTCGATGCTCTACAACTCTGGAGAGATGTGTATGAGATGACTCTTAAGAAGGTTCCCGACCTAGGGTTACCAACTTTCTCACTCCCAAATAAGGGACAAAAGGTCCCTTGATTATTCTGGGAAATTAGATTACTATATAAATATCAGATTACTCTCCAAATGGCGTCAAGTTGGGAAAAGGGGTAGTGCAAAGGGATTTGGGGGTCCTTGTTCATCAGTCTATAAAATAAGCATGCAGGTGCAGCAGGCAGTGAAGAAAGCGGATGGCATGTTGGCCTTTATAACAAGAGGAGTCGAGTATAGGAGCAAAGAGGTCGTTCTGCAGTTGTACAGGGCCCTCGTGAGATCACACCTGGAGTATAGTGTGCAGTTTTGGTCCCCTAAATTGAGGAAGGACATTCTTGCTATTGAAGGAGTGCAGCGTTAGTTTACAAGGTAAATTCCCGGGATGGCAGGACTGTCATATGCTGAGCGAATGGAGCAGCTGGGCTTGTACACTCTGGTGTCTGGAAGGATGAGAGGGGATCCTATTGAAACATGTAAGATTGTTAAGGGTTTGGACGCGCTAGAGGCTGGAAACATGTTCCCGAATGTTAGGGGAGTCCCGAACCAGGGGCCACAGGGGTAAGAATAAGGGATAAGCCATTTAGAACAGAGACGAGGAAACGCATTTTCTCAGAGAGAGTAGCGAGTCTGTGGAATTCTCACTCCTGAAGAAGGGTCTCGACCCGAAACGTCGCCTATCTCCTTCGCTCCTTAGATGCTGCTGCACCCGCTGAGTTTCTCCAGCTTTTTGTGTACCCTGTGGAATTCTCTGCCTCAGAGGGCGGTGGATGCCGGTTCTCTGGATACTTTCAAGAGAGAGCTAGATAGGGCTCTTAAAAATAGTGGAGTCAGGGTATATGGGGAGAAACATAGAAAATAGGCGCAGGAGTAGGCCATTCGGCCCTTCGAGCCTGCTCTGCAATTCAATATGATCATGGCTGATCATCAAATTCAGTATCCTGTACCTGCATTCTCTCCATACCCCCTGATCCCTTTAGGCACAAGGGCCACATCTAACTCCCTCTTAAATATAGCCAATGAACTGGCCTCAACTACCTTCTGTGGCAGAGAATTCCACAGATTCACCACTCTGTGTGAAAAATAATTTTCTCATCTCGGTCCTAAAAGACTTCCCCCTTATCCAATGAACTGGCCTCAACTACCTTCTGTGGCAGAGAATTCCACAGATTCACCACTCTCTGTGTGAAAAATGATTTTCTCATCTCGGTCCTAAAAGACTTCCCCCTTATCCTTAAACTGTGACCCCTTGTTCTGGACTTCCCCAATATCGGGAACAATCTTCCTGCATCTAGCCTGTCCAACACCTTAAGAATTTTGTAAGTTTCTATAAGATCCCCCCCTCAATCTTCTAAATTCTAGTGAGTACAAGCCGAGTCTATCCAGTCTTTCTTGAAAAGTCCTGCTATCCCAGGAATCAGTCTGGTGAACCTTCTCTGTACTCCCTCTATGGCAATAATGTCTTTCCTCAGATTAGGAGACCAAAACTGTACGCAATACTCCAGTTGTGGCCTCACCAAGACCGTGTAGCGAGTCTGTGGAATTCTCACTCCTGAAGAAGGGTCTCGACCCGAAACGTCGCCTATCTCCTTCGCTCCTTAGATGCTGCTGCACCCGCTGAGTTTCTCCAGCTTTTTGTGTACCCTGTGGAATTCTCTGCCTCAGAGGGCGGTGGATGCCGGTTCTCTGGATACTTTCAAGAGAGAGCTAGATAGGGCTCTTAAAAATAGTGGAGTCAGGGTATATGGGGAGAAAACATAGAAAATAGGCGCAGGAGTAGGCCATTCAGCCCTTCGAGCCTGCTCTGCAATTCAATATGATCATGGCTGATCATCAAATTCAGTATCCTGTACCTGCATTCTCTCCATACCCCTGATCCCTTTAGGCACAAGGGCCACACTAACTCCCTCTTAAATATAGCCAATTAACTGGCCTCAACTACCTTCTGTGGCAGAGAATTCCACAGATTCACCACTCTGTGTGAAAAATAATTTTCTCATCTCGGTCCTAAAAGACTTCCCCCTTATCCAATGAACTGGCCTCAACTACCTTCTGTGGCAGAGAATTCCACAGATTCACCACTCTCTGTGTGAAAAATGATTTTCTCATCTCGGTCCTAAAAGACTTCCCCCTTATCCTTAAACTGTGACCCCTTGTTCTGGACTTCCCCAATATCGGGAACAATCTTCCTGCATCTAGCCTGTCCAACACCTTAAGAATTTTGTAAGTTTCTATAAGATCCCCCCCTCAATCTTCTAAATTCTAGTGAGTACAAGCCGAGTCTATCCAGTCTTTCTTGAAAAGTCCTGCTATCCCAGGAATCAGTCTGGTGAACCTTCTCTGTACTCCCTCTATGGCAATAATGTCTTTCCTCAGATTAGGAGACCAAAACTGTACGCAATACTCCAGGTGTGGCCTCACCAAGACCCTGTACAACTGCAGTAGAACCTCCCTGCTCTTGTACTCAAATCCTTTTGCTATGAATGCTAACATACCATTCGCTTTCTTCACTACCTGCTGCACCTACATGTCTACTTTCAATGACTGGTGTACCATGACACCCAGGTCTCGTTGCATCTCCTCTTTTCCTAATCGGCCACCTTTCAGATAAGTCTACTTTTCTGTTTTTGCCACCAAAGTGGATAACCTCACATTTCTCCACATTATACTGCATCTGCCATGCATTTGCCCACTCACCCAACAAATCCAAGTCATCATGCAGCCTCCTAGCATCCTCCTCACAGCTAACATTGCCCCCCAGCTTCGTGTCAACCGCAAACTTGGAGATGTTGCATTCAATTCCCTCATCCAGATTATTAATATATGTTGTAAATAGCTGGGGTCCCAGCACTGAGCCTTGCGGTACCCCACTAGTCACTGCCTGCCATTCTGAAAATGACCCGTTTACTCCTACCTTTTGCTTCCTGTTTGCCAGCCAGTTCTCTATCCACATCAAGACTGAACCCCCAATACTGTGTACTTTACGTTTGCATACTAATCTCTTATGTATGACCTTGTCGAAAGCCTTCCGAAAGTCCAGATATAACACATCCACTGGTTCTCCCTTATCCACTCTACTAGTTACATCCTTGAAGAATTCTATAAGATTCGTCAGACATGATTTACCTTTCGTAAATCCATGTGGACTTTGTCTAATGATTTCACCACTTTCCAAATGTACTGCTATTCCATGTTTAATAACTGACTCTAGCATTTCCCCCACTACCAATGTTAGACTAACTGGTCTGTATTTCCCCGTTTTCTCTCTCCCTCCCTTTTTAAAAAGTAGGGTTACATTAGCTACCCTCCAATCCTCAGGAACAACAGAATCTAAAGAGTTTTGACAAATTATCACTAATGCATCCACTATTTCTGGGGCTACTTCCTTAAGTACTCTGGGATGCAGCCTCTCTGGCCCTGGGGATTTATCGGCCTTTAATCCATTCAATTTACCTAACACCACTTCCCGGCTTACCTGGATTTCACTCAGTTCCCCCATCTCATTTGACCCCCGGTCCCCTGCTATTTCTGGCAGATTATTTATGTCTTCCTTAGTGAAGACAGAACCAAAGTTGTTATTCAATTGGTCTGCCATGTCCTTGTTCCCCACGATCAAGTCACCAGTTTCTGACTGCAAGGGACCTACAGGGAAAGCAGCAACAGGGTACTGATTGAGGATGATCAGCCACGATCACATTGAATGGCAGTGCTGGATCAAAGGGCTGAATGGCCTACTCCTGCACCTATTGTCTATTGTTTAAATCTCCCCTGGACTCTCCAATGGCAGCACATCCCATCTCAGATACGGGGCTCAAAGATGCTCACAATGCACCAAATGCGGTCTGACCAGTGCCTTGTAAAGCCTCAGCTTTGCATCGCTGCTTTGATTGTGATGATCCTGCAATGATTTGGATTCCAGAATTTACTTTAATGGTGAAGTTTGCCTGGTGTGCATGTTAATTAGGTTGATTAAGTTAACTGGTAGGGAAACCAGGAACTGGTTTGCAAAAATACACCCAGTGAGCTGGAGTAATTGTAGTCTGAAGAAGGGTCCAGACCAGAAATGTCACCTATCCATTTCCTCCAGAGCCGCTGCCTGACCTGCTGCGTCACTCCAGCCCTTGTGTATTTGTGGAGACCAAGTGCAGACCTGTTCCCGATCCGTAGCTCCCAGTTGCACTTGCCCTATATGATGCAATAGCAATTCGCCCTCCCCCTCCTGTGAGGTGAAAAGTTCAGAGTGTTCCTGTGTCGCAACATTGGATCGAAGTGTGTTGGAAGCTGGCAGGAATGATTTTAACAGTAAAAAATCTATTGAAAGTTGGCATTTGTAAAGCTTTAATCGCGAATAATGTGAAATGTAGGATGAAATCTTCAGTGAAGCTGCTCACTGCTAGCCGGGACATTGTGACGTCATCAGTGAAAGCTGGTTGTTTTAATTTCAAAGTCTTTTGATGTTTTTAAACTTCTTACTTATCAGTAATTAGTCGAGAAATAAAGCATAAAATGTTCAGTGAAGGTGACGGCCACGAGGGGAAACATTTCAATAAAAATATGTAAAAATGTAATCTTTACAGCGTGATGTTTTGCGAAGAAGTAAAGACAACCACATATACACACACATATACTCACGTACAAGATCAGACTTTTAATAAGTAAATGATGATTAGGACTTGTTGATCTTCTAAGTGATGGACCTAAAGTTTTCCGATTGTATTACAGTTCATTGTTGGTGAGGATGGATCCTGTGGTGTAATCTACGAACAATCTTGTGGTGAGGGTCCGCCCATTGCTACCATATTGGACCACGTTCTAGATTATTGGTAAGATCTTCTTCTTGTAGAGTCCGCACACAAGATTAGAAGTTGTTCAGCCAGGCACTTCTCGGCATCTGCTGCAATGAGAGGGGATCTTTTTTAAACATACAAGACTATTAAGGGTTTGGACACGCTAGAGGCAGGAAACATGTTCCCGATGTTGAGAGAGTCCAGAACCAGGGGCCACAGTTTTTAGAATAAGGGGAAAGCCATTTAGAACGGAGATGAGGAAACACTTTTTCACACAGATAGTTGAGAGTCTGTAGAATTCTCTGTCTCATAGGGCGGTGGAGGCCGGTTCTCTGGATACTTTCAAGAGAGAGCTAGACATGGCTCTTGAAGATAGCAGAGTCGGGGGATATGGGGAGAAGGCTGGAACGGGATACTGATTATGGATGATCAGCCATGATCACAGTGAAAGGCGGTGCTGGCTTGAAGGGCCAAATGGCCTACTCCTGCACCCATTGTCTATTGTCTACCACTGCGCGGACGCAGTGGGGCTGAAGGGCCTGTTTCCGCGCTGTATCTCTAAACTAAATTGAAGTCACCATTTCCATCTTGCATGCCCCGGGTATAATTGTAATTCTTTCAAAAAAAAAAGGTGCACTGCAGTGAAGTTTAAATATGGTTTATTAGATTAGATTAGATTAGATTTTATTACTTGTCATTCGAACCTCAGAGAGGCTCAAACGAAACTCCGTTTCTATAGCCATACCACAAAACAATTCCTACAAAACATACAAACAATTCAATTTACAGAAAACATCCATCACAGTGAATTTCCTCTTCTGTGATGGAAGGCAAAGTCTTTTCTCTCCCCCGCACCATTTCTCTCCCGATGTCGAAGCCCCAGGCGGGCGTTGTTAAGTCCCACAGTCATTGAGGCCGCGCCGGGCGATGTACGGCCCCGCTCCAGGTCCAAAAGTCACAAAGTTGGAGCCCCCGGCGGGCACTGGAATGTCCCGTGGCCATTAAAGCCGCGCCAGGCGATGTACGGGCCCGCTCTGGGTTGTTCCAACCCCGCGACACGGGCAGGAGAAGTTGCGTTGCGGGCGCTCCGGAAAGCGGTCTCTCACCTGGACCCGTGAGCTCCCGATATCCCGACAGTCCACCGGTCTGCAGCTGCAGCTGGAGCTGCGGAGTCGGGCCGCAGCGGCGTTCCGCCACCGCTCCCCATGCTCCGAGGCCGGCCAGCCCCACGATGGTAAGTCCGCAGCTCCGCAGGCTCCGTGACTGGAGTCGCCAGGTCGTCCCAGTCGGAGGCCGCTCCACGGTACTAGGCCCCAACGACAATGGAGACCCGACAGGGAAAAAGTCGGGTCTCCCGTGCAGGGAAGAGATTTTAAAAGTTTCCCCCTCCCCCCCAGTTAGAAACAATACAAAAAAACACACAAACAACTACATTTAACTAGACAACAAAAGACGGACAGGCTGTAGGGGTCATTGCAACGCGCGTCGCGCCAACGCACTTCTGCCTTTAGATGGACACTTATTAAGTATCATCCCTGATTCAACATCTTTACTTCATACTTTGCCTTTTGTAGCAAGGACCCGGATACAGTTCGCGCTCCAATGATTCCGCTGCCATTACCCAAGAAACTGTACTTTTACATCACTCCAGAGATAAAGTGGGATATTGAGCACGCAAAACGGAATCTGGACATGTGAGTATCATTGTGGCTACTTGTGTGAATCAGCTCGACTAGATACAGGTCTCTAACAAAGGCCCAGTATTTAACTCCTGAAGTATATCAGTCATGGGGTTCCCAACTGTCCCTTATTAGCCGGGACATTGGGCTAAATTGGTTTGTCCCAGCAAGGGACCGCCCTTGTCCCGTATTTGACTGCACCTGTCCAAAACTGGGCTTTGTGTGCAGTCCAGCACCCGGGCCAACTCTTCATTCACCCAGCCACGGCCGAGTCGGTCAACCAATTGCCGTCTGGGAATTTGTCCCGTATTTTGACCTTTTGTCCCATATTTGGGAGTGAGAAAGTTGGCAACCCTAATGAGTAATTCGGCAGAATACGAAAATAGAAAGGTAAAGCACAGGAAGAGGCCCTTCGGCCCACATTGTCTGTACCGAACATGATGTCTGGACCAAGGGGCGGCCCAGTGGCGCAACTGTAGAATGACAGCCTCACAGCGGCAGAGACCCGGGTTCAATCCAGACTATGGGTGCTGTCTGTGAGGAGTTTGTACGTTCTCCCTGTGACCTGCGTGGGGTTTCTCCGGGTCCTCCGGTTTCCTCCCACACTCCAAAGACGTGCAGGTGTGTAGGGTAATTGGCTCTGGTATAATTATTCAATTGTCCCGAGTGTGTAGATTAGTTCTCGTGCACAGGGTGGTGGGGACTCTGTGGGCTGAAGGGCCTGTTTCTGCCTGAAGGGTCTGTCCCACTTTCACGACCTAATTCACGACCTTTTTTACTCAAGGACATTTTTCATCAGGCTAGAAAAAACACCGTGACCTACTTGATGCCACGAGTACCTATGACTAGCATCATGACCTGCTACGATCTACCTACGACATCTTACGGCCTCGTGGCGACCATGTTGCGAGTATGAGTCAAGGGCAAACTCGGCAGAGGTCGTGAAAGTGGGACAGGCCCTTTATATCTCTAAACTCTAACATTGAAACAATGTCTCTGTTCCAGTTTAGTCAACGACCTGGACATCAGCTGCTTCACGTACAGAAACTTTGGAAAAGACTTCCCCAAAAAACATGGCATAAGCCCGGACTCGTTTGTACAGATGGCCCTTCAGTTGGCCTACTTCAGGTATGTACTCTGAGAAGGGTTTCCAACTCCCTCACTCCCAAATAAGGGACAAATGGTCAAAATAAGGGACAAATTCCCACACGGCAATTCGTTGACCGACTCGGCCGTGGCTGGGTGGATGATGAGTTGGCCCGGGTGCTGGACTGCACACAAAGCCCAGCCGGCGGGCCAGCTGAGGGGGTTTGGCCTGTGCGCAAAGTCCAGCGCCTCGCCAGACTCATGAACCGATGATTGGCCGTGAGAAGGAGGGATGGTGGTGGTGTCCGCGGTAAGCGAAGGTTCGGACAGCTGGCCGGGCTGCCGACCGACGGGGCCACGGGTGAGGCGCTGCTGCTGCTGCACTCCATGGGCTGCACCACGTCGGGACGGGTGAGGCGGGGCCGGACGAGATGCTCCAACCCGACAGTCCCCTCGATCCGAGTAGTAGCAGCCAAATACGCGACAAGGGAGGTCTCGTAATGGACAAACCAATTTAGCCCAATATACGGGATGTCCAGGCTCTGTTTTATAATATTTGTCCCCTCAGTTTGTAACTTCCTCTTATTATCCAGACTTAACAAACTTCCGAGGTAGAGAATTCCAAGGTTTCACCACCATCTGTGAAAATAAAGTTCTACGCAGCACAGTTTTAAAATGAATGGTCCTAATAGTGTTGTAGATCAAACGGTATTGCTCTTTGGATCCGTGTATGGTTTTGCTGCCTACGGCCTGATCCATAATCCATGTCACGTTTCCCACACCACCGCCAGCTCGTGCATGCGGGCAGCCACGTGGAGTTTTAAATTTAACTTATGATTCGGAGCCTCCAGTACTCATCTTGATGGTCTCTGTATGTATATATTCTTGGTATAGAGGGAGTGCAGCGTAGGTTCACAAGGTTAATTCCCAGGATGGCGGAACTGTCATAAGCTGAGAGAATGGAGCGGCTGGGCTTGTGCACTCTGGAGTTTAGAAGGATGAGAGGGCATCTTATTGAAACATAGAAGATCATTAAGAGTTTGGACACACTGGAGGCAGGGAACATGTTCCCGATGTTGGGGGAGTCCAGAACCAGGGGCCAGAGTTTAAGAATAAGGGGATATCCATTTAGAACGGAGATTAGGAAACACTTTTTCACAGAGAGTTGTGGGTCTGTGAAATTCTCTGCCTCGGAGGGCGGTGGAGGCCGGTTCTCTGGATACTTTCGAGAGAGAGCAAGATAGTGGAGTCAGGGGATATGGGGAGAAGGCAGGAACGGGGTACTGATTGGGAATGATCAGCCATGATCACATTGAATGGTGGTGCTGGCTTGAAGGGCCGAATGGCCTACTCCTGCACCTATTGCCTATTGTGTACAAATTAAAGTACTTTTGAGTTGTGTACAAATTAAAGTACTTTTGAGTGAAGTTGGGATCACTGCCTTATGGCGCTTTTATTGTCATTTCCCCTATTATATTATTTTCTCTTTGCGACCACTTTTAGAATGTATAAGGAGCTGTGTTCCGCTTGCGAGACTGTTTCACTGAGGATCTTTCATTTGGGGCGCACAGATGTGGTACGATCCTCGTCCACAGATTCCTTGGAGTTTGTGGAAAGCATGGACAATGAAAAAATTGAGGTAATTCTCCCTTGGAAGTTCGCAAAAAAAAGAACATCTCTCCAACAACCGACTATGAGGATGTTGCCAGGATTCAAAGGTCTGAGCTACAGGGAGAGGTTGAGCAGGCTGGGGACTCTATTCCTTGGAGCACAGGAGGATGAGGGGTGATCTTATAGCGGTGTATAAAATCATGAGAAGAATAGATCGTGTTGACGCACACAGTCTCTTGTCCAGAGCAGGGGAATCGAGGACCAGAGGACATGCAGTACCTTTAAGGTGAAGGGGGAAAGATTTAATAGGAATCTGAGGGGTGACTTTTTCACACAAAGGGTGGTGGGTGTGTGGAACAAGCTGCCAGAGGAGGTAGTTGAGGCTGGGACTATTGCAACTTTTAAGAAAGGATTATAAAGGTACATGGATAGAACAGGTAGACACAAAATGCTGGAGTAACTCAGCGGGGCAGGCAGCATCTCTGGAGAGAAGGGATGGGTGACGTTTCGGGTCGAGACCCATCTTCAGACTGAAGTTTGGATAGGACAGGTTTGGAGGGATATGGGGCAAACACAGGCGGGTGAGACGAGTGTAGATGGGGCATGTAGATCATCGTGGGCAAGTTGGGCCGAATGAGCCTGTTTCCACCTGTACGACTCGATGACTAACAGTGTGTATTTTTAAGTTATTGACCGCAGTGGCACAGTTGCGCAGCAGTAGAGGTTGGCTCACAGCGCCAGAAACCAGGTTCGATCCTGACCTCGGGTGCTGTGTGTGCAGTGTTTGCACGTTCTCCCCGTGACCGGGTGTGTTTTCTCCGGGTGCTTCGGTTTCCTCCCACATCCCGAAGATGTGTGGGTTTGTAGGTTAATTGTCTGATTTAAATTTCCCCATGTGTGTAAGATGCGGAACTGGGATAACGTAGAACTAGTGTGAATCGATGGTCAGCCGGTGGGCCGAAGGGCCTGTTTCCATGCTGTATCTCTAAACTGAACTAAAGAGGCCAGCATTTAGTTGGTAGAACAGGCCCAACAGAGGATGTACTTCCTGTGGTAGCTGAGGAAGCACAATCTGCCACAGAGGTCCAATTCTATACGGCCATCGTAGAGTCTGTCCTCACCTTCTCCATCATGGTCTGGTTTGGCTCAGCCACCAAGCACGACACCCGGAGGCTGCAGCGAATCGTCCGATCAGCTGAGAAGGTTATTGGCTGCAACCTTCCCTCCATTGATGAACAGTACACTTCAAGGGCCAGGAAGCGAGCGGGTAAAATCATCTCTGACCCCTCTCACTCTGGCCACAAACTCTTTGAATCACTTCCCTCTGGAAGGCGACTCCTGACAGTCAAAGCTGCCACAGCCAGACATAAAAACAGCTTTTTTCCACGAGTAGTAGCTTTACTCAAGAACCAAAAATCTGTAGCCTCCTTTTGCTCTGGTGTTATATTTAATTCACATGTTTAATCGATAATGTTTTATTATTAATGTTTAATGTTTTATGTGTCATTCTTAATTGTCACTGTATGTCATGTTGTCACTTGCGGGCAGAGCACCGAGGCAAATTCCTTGTATGTGAATACTTGGCCAATAAACCTATTCAATCATTCATAAACTTATTCATTCATCCCAAAGACGTGTGGGTTTGTAGGTGAATTGTCTGATGTACATTTCCCCTGGTGTGTCGGATGCGAAACTGGGATAACGCAGAACTAGTGTGAATGGGTGTGAAGGGCCTGCCTCCATACTGTATCTGTAAACTAAACAGATTCCAGCAACTATGTTACAGAGAAAGGTTTGAACAAGTTAGGTCTTTATTCTTTGGAGCGCAGAAGGTTAAGGGGGGACTTGATTGAGGTCTTTTAAAATGATGAAAGGGATAGACAGAGTTGACGTGGATACGTTTTTCCCATTGAGGGTAGGGAAGATTCAAACAAGAGGGATGACATGAGAATTAAGGGACAGAAGTTTTGGGGTAATGTGAGGGGGAACTTCTTTACTCAGAGGGTGGTGGCTGTGTGGAATCAGCTTCCAGCAGAAGTGGTGGAGGAGGCAGGATCGATTTTAACATTTAAGAGTAAAGTGGGATAGGTATATGGACGTGAAGGGAATGGAGGGGTATGGTCTGAGTGCAGGTAGATGGGACTAGGGGAAAACAAATGGTTGGCACGGACTGGAAGGACCGAGAGGGCCTGTTTCCGTGCTGTAATTGTTATATGTTTATATGGTTAAACTAAAGAGGCCAGCATTACTGCTCTGATCAGCTTTTACAGTCAGCAACGAGACATTTAGTTCTAAAACAAATAATAGCAAATATTTTTTTCCCAAACAGTATTGCGTTTCACTATAATTAACACAGTGTATCCTTCCATCCCCCCCCCCCCCCCCCCCCACACCCCCTCCACCCTCTCAGGCAAACCAGAAGGTTGCGGCGTTAAGGAGAGCTATTGACTGCCACAGCGCATACACCGACATGGTAAGAAAAGATCAGGGTGACCTGCACAAAGTGCTGGAGTAACACAGCGGATCCGGCAGCATCTCTCGAGTAGGGTTACAATGTTAATTCCCGGGATGGCGGGACTGTCATATGCTGAGAGAATGGAGCGGCTGGGCTTGTATACTCTGAAGTTTAGAAGGGTGAGCGGGAATCTTATTGAAACACATAAGATTATTAAGGGTTTGGACACGCTAGAGGCAGGAAATGTGTTTCTCGTTGTTGGGGGAGTCCAGAACCAGGGGAATGTGAGGAGGGAAAGATTTAATGTGAACCTGTGTATAATTAAGAATAAGGGGTAAGCCTTTTAGAATGGAGATGAGAAAACACTTTTTCACACAGAGAGTTGTGAGTGTGGAATTCTCTGCCTCAAAGGCCAGTTCTCTGGATACTTTCAAGAGAGAGCTATATAGGGCTCTTAAAGATAGCGGAGTCAGGGGCTATGGGGAGAAGGCAGGAACGGGGTACTGATTGGGGATGATCAGCCATGATCACATTGAAGGGCTGTGTTTGCTTGAAGGGCCGAATGGCCTACTCCTGCACCTATTGTCTATTGCCTATTGTCAAAATCTTGTATAAACCCGCATCTGCGGCTCTCAAATAAACCTGTTTTGTTCTGCTCCCAGACACTGAAAGGCTTGGCAATTGACAGGCACCTGTTGGGCCTGAAGCTGCAGGCTATCGAGGAAGGCCTCAGCGTGCCAGAAATCTTCATGGACACATCGTTCGCCGTGGCCACTCACTGGAGGCTATCGACGGGACAGGTCAAGTCAACTTTATTTGTCACTGAAGGGCCTGTCCCACTTGCCGATTTATTTCGGCAACTGCCGGCGTCATATCAGCGTCGTTTTGAACATTTCAAAATCCAGCGGCGACAAAACAACATTGCAACGCTTGAAAAAACAACGCCCGTCCATTCGTCATCACGCCGCAGATTTTTCAGTGACCTGATACATCAGTCAATGATGCCGGCATTCGCCAAAAAAATCGCCAAGTGAGACAGGCCCTTTGCACGTTCAAGATGTACAGTGAAATGAAACAATGAGATGTGCTGCTGGCTCGAAGGGTCGAATGGCCTACTCCTGCACCTATTGTCTATTGATTGTGCAGAACAGAACTGAACCAGTATTTACATTTAAAAAAAAGATGCAACAGTAAATTACTTCCTGGTGAGATCAGAGTTTACAGTCCTGATGGCCTGTGGGAAGAAACTCCGTCTCATCCTCTCTGTTTTCACAGCGTGACAGCGGAGGCGTTTGGGTGACCGTAGCAGCTGGAACAGTCCGTTGCTGGGGTGGTAGTGGTCCATCGTGATCTTGCTGGCTCTGGATCTGCACCTCCTTGGGGGGGTGGGGAGTGTAGTTCCCGTGGTGCACTCGGCCGAACGCACTACTCTCTGCAGAGCCTTCCTGTCCTGGGCCAAGCTGTTCCAAAACCAGATTGTGATGTTGCCGGACAAGATGCTTTCTACAGCACCAGAGTAGAAGGATTGAAGGATCCTCAGAGAACTGGTTCTGAACTCCCCCAATATTGGGAACATGCTTCCTGACTCTAGCTTGTCCAAATCCATAATTCGGTCCATATATCTCCAAACTTGTCATTTGCATCTCCAGTTTTTCATTGCAATTTGGTAAAAAAAGTGGTGCTGAATTCACGTGCGGTACCTAATTGAATGTTGCAGTTGTATAGGTACCTAGTGAGACCGCATCTGAAGTATTGTGTGCAGTTTTGTTCCCCTAATTTGAGGAAGGACATTCTTGCTATTGTGGGAGTGCAGCGTAGGTTTACAAGATTAATTCCTGGGATGGCGGGACTGTCATATGCTGAGAGAATGGAGCAGCTGGGCTTGTATACTCTGGAATATAGAAGGATGAGAGGGGACCTTATTGAAACATAAAATTATTAAGGGTTTGGACACGCCAGGAAACATGTTCCCGAAGTTAGTGGAGTCCAGAACCAGGGGCCACACAGTTGAAGAATAAGGGGTAACCCATTTAGAACGGAGATGAGGAAACACTTTTTCTCACAGAGAGTTGTGAGTCTGTGGAATTCTCTGCCTCGGAGGGTGGTGGAGGCCGGTTCTCTGGATGCTTTCAGGAGAGAGCTAGATAGGGCTCTTAAAGATAGCGGAGTCAGGGGGTATGGGGAGAAGGCAGGAACGGGGTACTGATTGTGGATGATCAGCCATGATCACATTGAATGGTGGTGCTGGCTCGAAGGGCTGAATGGCCTACTCCTGCACCTATTGTCTATTGATTGTTCTAAATGTGAGACCCTTTCCCTTTCACAGGTCTCTGCCAGAGCTGACTGCGTGATGTGCTTCGGCCCAATGGAGCCAGATGGATATGGGGTCTGGTACAACCCTTTGGAGGATCACATCAATTTCTCTGTCTCTGCCTTCAACTGCTGTGAGGAAACGAATGCGGAATGGTTCTCCAAGTCGCTGGAGACTGCCCTCTCCGACATGCACAGCTTGGTCCTGGGAGCAACCGGTCAGACCGCGTAGGGGGACCGGTCAGGAAGAGGCCGTCCGCTATACAAAGGGAGCAATGATCCCTTCCTCTGAGAGGTCTCCTCTGCAATATGAACTGATATGATAGTCAGGCTGTTGGATGTTAGTTCCAGATGATCCTGCAACTGAACTGATAGTTGGTGAGCACACACACACACACACGCACAATGCAGGAAGATGTTTACAACTACAAATCTGCTTTCAAAGGTCAAAGTGTAATACATTTGTTCCCCCAATATGATTCTTCCTCTCGCGAATGGCATGCACAGCCTAAAGTTATTGGACAACTTAGAAACATAGAAACATAGAAATTAGGTGCAGGAGCAGGCCATTCGGCCCTTTGAGCCTGTACCGCCATTCAATATGATCATGGCTGATCATCCAACTCAGTATCCTGTACCTGCCTTCTCTCCATACCCCCTGATCCCTTCAGCCACAAGGGCCACATCCAACTCCCTCTTAAATATGGCCAACGAACTGGCCTCAACTACCTTCTGTGGCAGAGAATTCCACAGATTCACCACTCTGTTCTATTTCTCTGTTCTAAACTTGTTCTATTTGACCTTATTTGATTGTGCACGCCAGGTTGATTGCATTCGTCAAAACAGGGCGGACCACATGAGGGTTGCAATCGCCCCACCCCCAATATGATTGATGAGCCCTAAGTCATCAAATGTTTTTTATCTGTTACAAATGAGGTGTGCTCGTGAGGTTGCGAGAGATTTATTAATTAGATTGGATTTCCTTTCATAAGTGGCAACTTCTCCAGCAACTCGCCTGTTTCCACTGCATAGGACACTACACGCGTGCAATAAACCTGTTACAACCGTGCATTAGCTGCAATTATTTGCGATTTAGCGTCTTTGCACAGGCATTTTCGCATTCTCTAATGGCCTCTTTCATTCAGAGTCCAATGAAGGTCTAATTTAGCATTGTTCCCCAATCAATAACACTCATATCTTAAATCATTTCTATCTCTATCACCACCCCTCACTCCAAAGATCTGGTCTGTTTCCCATTTACTCATTTTCATATCTTGAACTATTTCTATCATGTTTTCACATCTTGCCCTTCCATATCTCTGGCTTCCCTCTCCCCGGACTCTCTTTCTGAAGAAGGGTCTCGACCCGAAACGTCGCCCGTTCCTTCTATCCAGAGATGCCGCCTGTCCCGCTGAGTCACTGCAGCGTTTTTTGTATGTCTTTGTTCGATTTTAATCAGCATCTGTAGTTCCTTCCTGCACATTTTGTCTGGAGGGAAGGAATGGGTGACGTTTCAGTTCGAGACCCTTCAGACTAGCTCTCAGGGTCCGGACCCGAATTGTCACCTATTCCTTCTCTCCAGTGACGCTGCCTGACCCACTGAGTTACTCCAGCATTTTCTGTCTATCTGCCCCAGCAGAGCTGGCCGTGGCAGAGAAAAGATGGACTGGGTGCGACGGGCCACAGTGCACTAGTCGGTCCCCCTGAGTTACTCCAGCATTTCGTGTCTATCTTCAGCGTAAACCAGCATCTGCAGTTCCTTCCTCCTTACTTCAAAGATCTAGTGTGTTCCCTAATCAATAATGTTTATATCTTGAATGCATTTGATATCCATCGCTAATCACCACCCATTGTTCATCCCTTATAAGGATCTGGTCTGTTCCCTAATTAATAATGCTCATATCGTGATTCATTTGTATGTCTACCAACACTGTGTGTGCAGCGGTAGAGCTATTGCCTTACAGCATCAGAGACCCGGGTTCGATCCTGACTACGGGAGCTGTCTGTACGGAGTTTATACGTTCTCCCCGTGACCTGTGTGGGTGTTCTCTGAGATCTTTGGTTTCCAAACCACACTCCAAAGACGTCCAGGGCTTGTAGGTTAATTGGCTCGGCATATATGTAAAATGGTCCCTGGCGTGTGTAGGGTAGTGTTAATGTGCAGGGATGGCAAGTCCGTGCGGATTTGGTGGGCCGAAGGGCCTGTTTTCTGCACTGCATCTCTAAATTGAACTAAGCTAAACTACCACCAACCATTGTTCACCCCTTGGTATAAAGATCTGGATTGTCACAAATCGTCACAATCCCTTGGTATAAGCAGCTGGATTGTCACAACTGTTACTTTGGAGATTAAGCGGTTTCCAATATTCATCTTGTGCATCTTGGCTTAGATTTTTCAAGTTCCATCTCAAAGATGGTGAAAATAGTCGCCATTCGCAAAGATAAAATCTTTCAATACTCTGCTTGTTGGAGATTTCCTGAAAATATTCGAGTTAAATGCCAGATCGATCTCTCTTTGTCTTTAAGGTTTGTGAATTTTATTAACAAGAAATGGTGAGATGTAACAACTGTTAAAATAAATAATTTCATGTAACAGATCTTTTATTGGTACTAATTTCAACAATTTTCTTAAAAATTAAGTTTTGCTGCTTGTAGCATTAATATGCAGAGGGATCTTGGGGGTCCAAATCCATAACTCCCTGAAAGTGACAACTTTGAGATTCAGTTGGGGAGGATGCAGAGAAGATTTCCGAGGATGTTGCTGGGACTCAAAGGCCTGAGCTACAGGCAGAGGTTGAGCATACCAGGACTTTGTTCCTTGGAGTGCAGGAGGAAGAGGGGTGATCTTATAGAGGTGAGGGGAATAGATGTTTGGGACGCGCTAGAGGCAGGAAATATGTTCCTGATGTTGGGGCAGTCCAAAACCAGGAGGTACAGTTTAAGAATAAGTGGTAAGCGATTTAGAACGGAGATGAGGAAACACTTTTTCTCACAGAGTTGTGAGCAGTGGCGGACTGGCCAGGGTGTCAGCTTGCCCGATGGCAAGTGGGCCCCTGATGAAGTGGGCTCCCTTTTTCTCCTGGCAACCAATATTTTTAGACCCAGTCCGCCACTGGTTGTGAGTCTATCGAATTCTCTGCAAGACAGTGGAGTCAGGGGATATGGGGAGAAGGCAGGAAAGGGGTACTGATTGTGGATGATCAGCCATGATCACATTGAATGGCGGTGCTGGCTCGAAGGGCTGAATGGCCTACTCCTCCACCTATTGTCTATTGATTGTTCTAAATGTGAGACCCTTTCCCTTTCACAGGTCTCTGCCAGAGCTGACTGCGTGATGTGCTTCGGCCCAATGGAGCCAGACGGATATGGGGTCTGGTACAATCCTTTGGAGGATCACATCAATTTCTCCGTCTCTGCCTTCAACTGCTGTGAGGAGACGAATGCGGAATGGTTCTCCAAGTCGCTGGAGACTGCCCTCTCGGACATGCACAGCTTGGTCCTGGGAGCAACCGGTCAGACCGCGTAGGGGGACCGGTCAGGAAGAGGCCGTCCGCTATACAAAGGGAGCAATGATCCCTTCCTCTGAGAGGTCTCCTCTGCAATATGAACTGATATGATAGTCAGGCTGTTGGATGTTAGTTCCAGATGATCCTGCAACTGAACTGATAGTTGGTGAGCACACACACACACACGCACAATGCAGGAAGATGTTTACAACTACAAATCTGCTTTCAAAGGTCAAAGTGTAATACATTTGTTCCCCCAATATGATTCTTCCTCTTGCGAATGGCATGCACAGCCTAAAGTTATTGGACAACTTAGAAACATAGAAATTAGGTGCAGGAGCAGGCCATTCGGCCCTTCGAGCCTGCACCTCCATTCAATATGATCATGGCTGATCATCCAACTCAGTATCCTGTACCTGCCTTCTCTCCATACCCCCTGATCCCTTCAGCCACAAGGGTCACATCCAACTCCCTCTTAAATATGGCCAACGAACTGGCCTCAACTACCTTCTGTGGCAGAGAATTCCACAGATTCACCACTCTGTTCTATTTCTCTGTTCTAAACTTGTTCTATTTGACCTTATTTGATTGTGCACGCCAGGTTGATTGCATTCGTCAAAACAGGACCACATGAGGGTTGCAATCGCCCCACCCCCAATATGATTGATGAGCCCTAAGTCATCAAATGTTTTTTATCTGTTACAAATGAGGTGTGCTCGTGAGGTTGCGAGAGATTTATTAATTAGATTGGATTTCCTTTCATAAGTGGCAACTTCTCCAGCAACTCGCCTGTTTCCACTGCATAGGACACTACACGCGTGCAATAAACCTGTTACAACCGTGCATTAGCTGCAATTATTTGCGATTTAGCGTCTTTGCACAGGCATTTTCGCATTCTCTAATGGCCTCTTTCATTCAGAGTCCAATGAAGGTCTAATTTAGCATTGTTCCCCAATCAATAACACTCATATCTTAAATCATTTCTATCTCTATCACCACCCCTCACTCCAAAGATCTGGTCTGTTTCCCATTTACTCATTTTCATATCTTGAACTATTTCTATCATGTTTTCACATCTTGCCCTTCCATATCTCTGGCTTCCCTCCCCCCTGACTCTTTCTGAAGAAGGGTCTCGACCCGAAACGTCGCCCGTTCCTTCTATCCAGAGATGCTGCCTGTCCCCGCTGAAGTCACTCCAGCGTTCTTTTGTATGTCTTTGTTCGATTTTAATCAGCATCTGTAGTTCCTTCCTGCACATTTTGTCTGGAGGGAAGGAATGGGTGACGTTTCAGTTCGAGACCCTTCAGACTAGCTCTCAGGGTCCGGACCCGAATTGTCACCTATTCCTTCTCTCCAGTGACGCTGCCTGACCCACTGAGTTACTCCAGCATTTTCTGTCTATCTGCCCCAGCAGAGCTGGCCGTGCAGAGGAAAGATGGACTGGGTGCGACGGGCCACAGTGCACTAGTCGGTCCCCCTGAGTTACTCCAGCATTTCGTGTCTATCTTCAGCGTAAACCAGCATCTGCAGTTCCTTCCTCCTTACTTCAAAGATCTAGTGTGTTCCCTAATCAATAATGTTTATATCTTGAATGCATTTGATATCCATCGCTAATCACCACCCATTGTTCATCCCTTATAAGGATCTGGTCTGTTCCCTAATTAATAATGCTCATATCTTGATTCATTTCTATGTCTACCAACACTGTGTGTGCAGCGGTAGAGCTATTGCCTTACAGCATCAGATACCCGGGTTCGATCCTGACTACGGGAGCTGTCTGTACGGAGTTTATAGAAAACATAGAAACATAGAAATTAGGTGCAGGAGTAGGCCCATTCAGCCCTTCGAGCCTGCACCACCATTCAATATGATCATGGCTGATCATCCAACTCAGTATCCCGTACCTGCCTTCTCTCCATACCCTTGATCCCCTTAGCCACAAGGGCCACATCCAACTCACTCTTAAAAATATAGCCAATGAAATGGGCCTCAACTACCCTCTGTGGCAGAGAGTTCCAGACAGAGACTCACCACTCTCTGTGTGGAAAAAAGTATTTCTCATCTCGGTCTTAAAGGATTTCCCCCTTTTCCCTTAAGCTGTGACCCCTTGTCCTGGACTTCCCCAACATCGGGAACAATCTTCCTGCATCTAGCCTGTCCAACCCCTTAAGAATTTTGTAAGTTTCTATAGATCCCCTCTCAATCTCCGAAATTCCAGAGAGTATAAACCGAGTCTATCCAGTCTTTCTTCATAAGACAGTCCTGACATCCCAGGAATCAGTCTGGTGAACCTTCTCTGCACTCCCTCTATGGCAATAATGTCCTTCCTCAGATTTGGAGACCAAAACTGTACGCAATACTCCAGGTGTGGTCTCACAAGACCCTGTACAACTGAAGTAGAACCTCCCTGCTCCTGTACTCAAATCCTTTTGCTATGAAAGCTAACATACCATTCGCTTTTTTCACTGCCTGCTGCACCTGCATGCCTACTTTCAATGATGGTGTACCATGACACCCAGGTCTCGCTGCATCTCCCCCTTTTCCTAATTCGGCCACCATTTAAATATATAGTCTGCCTTTCCTGTTTTTGCCACCAAAGTGGGATAACCTCACATTTATCCACATTATACTGCATCTGCCAAACATTTGCCCACTCACCCAGCCTATCCAAAGTCACCCCTTGCAGTCTCCTAGCATCCTCCTCACAGCGAAACACTGCCCCCCAGCTTAGTGTCATCCGCAAACTTGGAGATATTGCCTTCAATTCCCTCCATCAGATCATTAATATATAATGTTCTCCCGTGACCTCTGTGTGGGTGTTCTCTGAGATCTTTGGTTTCCAAACCCGACACTCCAAAAGACGTCCAGGGCTTGTAGGTTAATTGGCTCGGCATATATGTAAAATGGTCTGGCGTGTGTAGGGTAGTGTTAATGTGCAGGGATGGCGGGTCCGGTGCGGATTTGGTGAGCCGAAGGGCCTGTTTTCTGCACTGTATCTCTAAATTGAACTAAGCTAAACTACCACCAACCATTGTTCACCCCTTGGTATAAAGATCTGGATTGTCACAAATTGTCACAATCCCTTGGTATAAAGATCTGGATTGTCCACAAAATTTTTCACAATCCCTTGGTATAAGGAGCTGGATTGTCACAACTGTTTACTTTGGAGATTAAGCGGTTTCCAATATTCATCTTGTGCATCTTGGCTTAGATTTTTCAAGTTCCATCTCAAAGATGGTGAAAATAGTCGCCATTCGCCAAAGATTAAAATCTTTCATTTACTCTGCTTGTTGGAGATTTCCTGCAAATATTCGAGTTAAATGCTAGATTGATCTCTCTTTGTCTTTAAGATTTGTGAATTTTATTAACAAGAAATGGTGGATGTAACAACTGTTTACATGAAAAAAATAAAAATAAATTTCATGTAACTGATCTTTTTATTGGTACTAATTTCAACATTTTCTTAAAAATTAAGTTTTGCTGCTTGTAGCATTAATATGCAGAGGGATCTTGGGGGTCCAAATCCATAACTATCCCTGAAAGTGACGACTTTGAGATTCAGGTTGGGGAGGGTGCAGAGAAGATTTCCGAGGATGTTGCTGGGACTCAAAGGCCTGAGCTACAGGCAGAGGAGGTTGAGATACCAGGGACTTTGTTCCTTGGCGTGCAGGAGGAAGAGGGGTGATCTTATAGAGGTGAGGGAAATAGATGTTTGGGGACGCGCTAGAGGCAGGAAATATGATCCTAATGTTGGGGCAGACGAAAACCAGGAGGTACAGTTTAAGAATAAATGGTAAGCGATTTAGAACGGAGATGAGGAAACACTTTTTTTCACAGAGTTGTGAGCAGTGGCGGACTGGCCAGGGTGTCAGCTTGCCCGATGGCAAGTGGGCCCCTGATGAAGTGGGCTCCCTATATCAAGTTGGCCCCTGATGAAGTGGGCTCCCTTTGTCTCCTGGCAACCAATATTTTTAGACCCAGTCCGCCACTGGTTGTGAGTCTATCGAATTCTCTGCAAGACAGTGGAGTCAGGGGATATGGGGAGAAGGCAGGAAAGGGTACTGATTGTTTTATTTTTTTTCACACACCCATCCCCCCCCCCCCCCCCCCCCCCCCCCCCCCCCCCCCCCCCCCCCCCCCCCCCCCCCCCCCCCCCCCCCACCCCCCCCCCTTTACCCCCTTGGATATCAGCCATGATCACATTGAATGGCGGTTGGTGCTGGCTCGAAGGGCTTAAATGAATGGCCTACTCTGCTACCTGCACCTATTGTCTATTGATTGTTCTAAATGTGAGACCCTTTGAAGGCCCTTTCACAGGTCTCTGCCAGAGCTGACTGCGTGATGTGCTTCGGGCCCAATGGAGCCAGACGGATATGGGGTCTGGTACACCCTTTGGAGGATCACATCAATTTCTCTGTCTCTGCCTTCAACTGCTGTGAGGAAACGAATGCGGAATGGTTTCTCCAAGTCGCTGGGAGACTGCCCTCTCCGACATGCACAGCTTGGTCCTGGGAGCAACCGGTTCAGACCGCGTAGGGGGACCGGTCAGGAAGTGGCCGTCCGCTATACAAAGGGTGCAGATGATCCCTTCCTCTGAGAGGTCTCCTCTGCAATACTGAACTAATATGATAGTCAGGCTGTTGGATGTTAGTTCCAGATGATCCTGCAACTGAACTGATAGTTGGTGAGCACACACACACACACACGCACAATGCAGGAAGATGTTTACAACTACAAATCTGCATTTCAAAGGTCAAAGTGTAATACATTTGTTCCCCCAATATGATTCTTCCTCTTGCGAATGGCATGCACAGCCTAAAGTTATTGGACAACTTAGGAAACATAGAAACATAGAAATTAGGTGCAGGAAGCAGGCCATTCGGCCCTTTGAGCCTTGTACCGCCATTCAATATGATCATGGCTGATCATCCCAACTCAGTATCCTGTACCTGCCTTCTCTCCATACCCCCTGATCCCTTCAGCCACAAGGGTCACATCCAACTCCCCTTTAAATATGGCCAACGAACTGGCCTCCATACTAACTTTCTGTGGCAGAGATTCCACAGATTCACCACTTCTGTTCTATTTCTCTGTTCTAAACTTGTCTATTTGATCTTATTTGATTGTGCACGCCAGGTTGATTGCATTCGTCAAAACAGGGCGGGACCACATGAGGGTTGCAATCGCCCCACCCCCAATATTATTGATGAGCCCTAAGTCATCAAATGTTTTTTATCTGTTACAAATGAGGTGTGCTCGTGAGGTTGCGAGAGATTTATTAATTGGATTGGATTTCTTTCATAAGTGGCAACTTCTCCAGCAACTCGCCTGTTTCCACTGCATAGGACACTACACTAGAGTGCGTGCAAATAAAAACCTGTTTCAACCATGCATTAGCTGCAAATTATTTTGCGATTTAGCGTCTTTGACAGCATTTTCGCATTCTCTAATGGCCTCTTTCATTCAGAGTCAGTGAAGGGTCTAATTTATCAGCATTGTTCCCCAATCATTAACACTCATATCTTAAATCATTTCTATCTCTATCACCACCCCTCACTCCAAAGATCTGGTGTGTTTCCCATTTACTCCATTTTATATCTTGAACTATTTCTATCATGTTTTCACATCTTGCCCTTCTATATCTCTGGCTTCCCTCTCCCCTGGACTTTTCGAAGAAGGGTCTCGACCCGAAACGTCGCCCGTTCCTTCTATCCAGAGATGCCCGCCTGTCCCGCTGAGTCACTCCAGCGTTTTTTTGTATGTCTTTGTTCGATTTTTAATCAGCATCTGTAGTTCCTTCCATGTGCGAACATTTTTGTCTGGAGGGGAAGGAATGGGTGACGTTTCAGTTCGAGACCCTTCAGACTAGCTCTCAGGTGTGGACCCGATTGTCACCTATTCCTTCTCTCCAGTGATGCTGCCTGACCCACTGAGTTACTCCAGGCATTTTCTTGGCTATCTGCCCCAGCAGAGCTGGCCGGTGGCAGAGGAAAGATGGACTGGGTGCGACTGGGGGGCCACTGTGGTGCACTAGACTCGGTCCCCTTGAGTTACTCCAGCATTTTGTGTCTATCTTCAGCGATAAACCAGCATCTGCTTGTTCCTTCCTCCTTCTTACTTCAAAGATCTAGTGTGTTCCCCTAATCAAGAATGTTTATATTCTTGAAGCATTTGATATCCATCGCTATCACCACCCATTGTTTCATCCCTTATAAGGATCTGGTCTGTTCCCTAATTAATAATGCTCATATCTTGATTCATTTCTATGTCTACCAAACACTGTTATGTGCAGCGGTAGAGCTATTGCTTACAGCATCAGAGACCCGGGTTCGATCCTGACTAATGGGAGCTGTGTCTGTACGGAGTTTATACGTTCTCCCCCGTGACCTGTGTGGGGGTTCTCTGAGATCTTGGTTTCCAAACCACACTCCTCAAAGACGTCCAGAGGCTTGTAGGTTAATTGGCTCGGCATATATGTAAAATGGTCCTGGCGTGTGTAGGGTAGTGTTAATGTGCAGGGATGGCAGGTCCATGCGGATTTGGTGAGCCAAAGGGCCTGTTTTCTGCAACTGTATCTCTAAATTGAACTAAGCTAAACTACCCACCAACATTCGTTCACCCCTTGGTATAAAGATCTGGATTGTCACAAAATTGTCACAATCCCTTGGTATTATGATCTGGATTGTCACAAAATTGTCACAATCCCTTGGTATAAGAGCTGGATTGTCACAACTGTTACGTTGGAAGATTAAGCGGTTTCCAATAATTTCATCTTGAGCTTCTTGGCTTATATTTTCAAGTCCTCATCTCAAAGATGGTGAATAATAGTCGCCATTCGCAAAGATAAAATCTTTATTTACTCTGCTTGTTGGAGATTTTCTGCAAATATTCGAGTGTTAAATGCTAGATCGATCTTCTTTGTCTTTAGATTTGTGAATTTTTTAACAAGAAATGGTAGTGTAACAACTGTTTACATGGAAAAAAAATATTTCATGTAACTGATCTTTTATTGGTTACTTAATTTCAACCAATTTTCTTAAAAATTAAGTTTTGCTGCTTGTAGCATTATTATTGCGAAATGGATTTGGGTGGTCCAATCCATAACTCCCTGGAAAGTGACGACTTTTTGAGATTTCAGTTGGGAGGGTGCAGGAAGATTTCCGAGGATGTGCTGGCATCGAATTCTGAGTACAGGCAGAGGTTGAGCATACCAGGACTTTGTTCTTGGAGGCAGGAGGAAAGAGGGTGGTGATCTTAATAGAGGTGAGGGGAATAGATGTTTGGGGACGCGCTAGAGGCAGGTAATATGTATTCCTGATGTTGGGGCAGTCCAAAACCAGGAGGTACAGTTTAAGAATAAGTGGTAAGCGATTTAGAACGGAGATGAGGAAACACTTTTTCTCACAGAGTTGTGAGCAGTGGCGGACTGGCCAGGGTGTCAGCTTGCCCGATGGCAAGTGGGCCCCTGATGAAGTGGGCTCCCTTTGTCTCTGGCACAACCAATATTTTTGACCCGTCCGCACTGGTTGTGAGTCTATCAAATTCTCTGCCTCAGAGGGCAGTGGAGGCTGATTCTTTGGATGCTTTCAAGAGAGAGCTAGATAGGGCTCTTAAAGACAGCGGAGTCAGGGGATATGGGGAGAAGGCAGGAAAGGGGTACTGATTGTGGATGATCAGCCATGATACATTGAATGGCGGTGCTGGCTCGAAGGGGCCGGAATGGCCTACTCCTGCACCTATTGTCTATTGATTCTGAGAGGTCGCTTTTTCACCACAAAAGCTGCCAGAGGAGGTAGTTGTAGGCTGGACTATCGCAAAGTTTAAGAAAGAGTTAGGTGCATATGGTAGACAGGTTTGGAGGGATATGGACCCAAGCTCCGCTCTGAGATGTTTGATATGGACTAGGTGGTGGGACTAGTGTAGCTGGGACATGTTGGCCGGTGTGGGCAAGTTGGATTCCGCGGACCCTTAATCTTTCTAACCTTGAATCTCTTTTTTTAGTTTCACTCTCTCCGCACTCGCCAATGCATGCTCCATTTTGGCGGAAACGCAACTCTGTGTTAATCTCCTCTCCCGACGGTCGTCCTTCTCGTTCCGTGAGGGTCTCGGTTGAAGAAAGCGGTGTCTCAGAGCCCGGTTACTCCGCGCTGTTTGCTGGGCGCCGGTTACAGACTTGGTGGGGCAGGAGGGTCCCCTGGACGAGGAGAGCTGAAGCGGCCCGCGCCGGGGGATTTGGACTAAGGGATTTATTGGTGGGGGAGGGGAATTAGATGGTAAGATGGGGAATTGGCCGCCGGGGGGGGGGATTGCGGGTATTATTACTTGACCAAAGAAATGACCAGAGGTGTTGTCTTGGAGCGGTGGCGCTCAGGGACAGATCCCATGTTTGCCAGCGGTTCAAGGGACACCCCCCTCTCACCCCCCCTCCCCTTCCCCCCCCCTGGTTGCCCCCTTCCTCTGGCCCACAGCCCTCCCTACGCGGAGGTGCAGGCGCTCTCGGGTCGTTGGGGGGCCCCCTTGAGGAGGAATCTATGTAGGGAAGAGAAGGAGGAGACACAAGGAACTTGGTTTACAACTTGCCAACAAGAGTCCCAGTTTCAGTAGTTAGAGAATAGTTTGAGAGTTAGTTCTGTAAGAAGGTAAAGAGTGGTCTCGCACCCGAAACGTCGCCTATCTCACTTTCGCTCCTTAAGATGCTGCTGCACCCGCTGCTGTGTTTCTCCAGCCTTTTTGTCTTGTACTCCCAGCTACAGTAGTGTTAAAGAGGAAGAGATAGGAACATGCAGGATGATGGAGATTTCGAGGGTACAACAAAAAGCTGGGAGAAACCTCAGCGGCGTGTGCAGCAGCATTCTTAGGAGCGATGGAGATAGGCGGAGTACTACGAAATCGACGTTTTCGGGTCTGAAGACCCTTTCTTCAGATCTCATTGAGACCCTTCTTCAGATGCTCGTTTTCGGTGTGGTCGAAGGGGTACCCTTCTTCAGGACTCGGTCGGCCTGAATAGTAGGGTCTTCGACCGAACCGAAACGTCGCCTATCTCCTTCGCTCCTTTGATGCTGCTGCCACCCGCTAGGTTTCTCCAGCTTTTTGTGTTACCCCAGCTACAGTTTAAGTCCCACCTGCCGTTGCGCTTGGAGTCCATATCCACCAAACAGTCCTTGTCCAAGGGTCTAGACCCGAAACTCGTCTCCGCCTATCGCCTCTTGACCTCTAGATGCTGCCTGCACCCGCTGAGTTTTCTCCGCTTTTTGTGTAACCACCTGTCCATGTACCTGTCTGTTTCTTAAACGTTGTGGATATAGTCCCAGCCCCTACTACTCTCCTCAACTGTCACAATGAATGGCAGGGCAGTGTCTCGAAGGGACAAATGGCCTCCTCCTGCGCCTATTTTCTTGTGTTTCCCACCCAAGTTCCATATCTATACACTGGATGAGGTACTTCCAGCACTCTGTCTTTTCTGCAGGGTTGACCAGGGAGGTGGGGGGTGAGGCATGGGGGTGGTGGATTGGAGGTGGGGGGGGGGGGTGGGCGGTGGGGATGGAGGTGGGGCGGTTGTCGGTGAGGATGGGGGGTGGGGCTGGGAGTGAGGGTGAGGATGAGGATGAGGTGTTATGTGGGGCTGAGGGTGTCTGTGGGGTGGGGCTGGGGAGTGACGGTGGGGGATGGGGCTTTGTGGGGCTGGGGGTGGGGTTGGGGTGGTGTGGGGCTGGGGGTGGGGATGAGGATAGGGTGGGGCTGGTTCTGGGAGAGTGACGGTGGGGATGGGTGTGGGGCTGGGGGGTGAGGGTGGGGTTGGGTGTGGGGATGGGGTGCTTGGTGTTGGGTTGGGGATGAGGTAGGGGTGGGGCTGGAGTGTGACGGTGGGGGATGGCTGTGTGGCGGCTGGGGTTGTTGAGGGGTTGGGGGTTGAGGGTTGGGGGTGGGGGGTGAGGTATGCGTGTGGGGTGGGGTGAGGATGGGTGTGGGGCTGGCAATGAGGGATGGGTGGTGAGATGATGTGGGGCCTGGGGGTGGGGTTTGGTGGGGGTGAGGATGGGGGTGGGGATGGGTGAGGATAGGGGAATGGGGGTGTGGATGGGTGGGGGTGCGGTATTGGGGGTTGCGAGATAGGAGATCGGGGGTCTGAGGATGGGAGTGGAGGGTGAGGATGGAGTGAGGGTGTGAGGATTAGGGGTTGGGTCGTGGGGATGGGGGTGAGGATGGGTGTTGGGATTGGGGGTTTGTGAGGGTGGGGTGGGGGGGGGGGAGTTAATTAATAAATGGTAAGGAGAAAGGCCAGGAAAATGAAATAAAAGACATAAAACGGTTTTGTGAGTTAAGATGTTAGGGAAGAAAGGCATATTGTGAAGCCAGCGAGAGTTCAAAGTAAGTTTAAGTCAAGTCACCATTATTTGTCACATACCGTCATACAAGCTGTACAGCGAAAAAAAATTATCCGCACGTAAGTCAATACGTCATCACGCGCGGAAAAATTTTTCCTGTGAACTGATACGTCAGTCAATTATCTGAGCTCACAGTCTATACTCATCTTCTCTATG